>JAFBJS010055259.1:729563-759828 GCA_016785265.1 Paraplagusia blochii | reverse complement strand
AAATCGGCCAAATTTTGAATTAAAATTTTTTTCCCCTAAATGCCTCAAAATGCAAGGTTATGGTCCAAAACAAGCTGCCATGTGAATATTTTGTGCAATTTTAGCCAAAAATATCATTTTTGAACATGTCAAAATCTCACCAGACACGTAAGGGGGGACCCTTATCTTCTGAGCAAAAATCGACCAAATTTTGACTTGATTTTTTTTCCCCCAAAATGCCTCAAAATGCAAGGTTATGGTACAAAACAAGCTGCCATGTGAATATTTTGTGCAATATTAGCCAAAAATATCATTTTTGAACATCTCAAAATCTCACCAGACACGTAAGGGGGGACACTTATCTTCTGAGCAAAAATCGGCCAAATTTTGACTTGAGTTTTTTTTCCCCCAAAATGCCTCAAAATGCAAGGTTATGGTACAAAACAAGCTGCCATGTGAATATTTTGTGCAATATTAGCCAAAAATATCATTTTTGAACATGTCAAAATCTCACCAGACACGTAAGGGGGGACCCTTATCTTCTGAGCAAAAATCGGCCAAATTTTGAATTGAGTTTTTTTTCCCCAAAATGCCTCAAAATGCAAGGTTATGGTCCAAAACAAGCTATCATGTCAATATTTTGTGCAATATTAGCCATAAACATCACTTTTGAACATGTCAAAATCTCACCAGACACGTAAGGGGGGACCCTTATCTTCTTAGCAAAAATCGGCCAAATTTTGACTTGATATTTTTTATCCCCAAAATGCCTCAAAATGCAAGGTTATGGTCCAAAACAAGCTGCCATGTGAATATTTTGTGCAATATTAGCCAAAAATATCATTTTTGTACATGTCAAAATCTCACCAGACACGTAAGGGGGGACCCTTATCTTCTGAGCAAAAATTGGCCAAATTTTGACTTGATTTTTTTTTCCCCAAAATGCCTCAAAATGCAATGTGCAATTTTAGCCAAAAATATCATTTTTGAACATGTCAAAATCTCACCAGACACGTAAGGGGGGACCCTTATCTTCTGAGCAAAAATCGGCCAAATTTTAACTTAAATTTTTTTTCCCAAAATGCAAGTTTCTTGTCCAAAACAAGCTGCCATGTGAATATTATAATAATATAATATCAAAATTTCAATAAATGGCTACTTTTCTTGCAAAAAAGTGGCTTAAAAAATGAATTTTTTTAAAAATCCCCAAAATCCATCAAAATGCAAGGTTGTGGTCCAAAACAAGCTCTCATATTTTGTGCAATAATCGTCTCAGCTGCCTCACCATCACTGCTGTCTGAGTGAGCTGCCATATACTCAGGATTCCTCGCCTCTATACGCCCATTTTTGGCCACCACTTTTACGGGCTGCACTTTCTTCCTCTTCTTCCTGCTCCTGCACATTGACTCCTGTCTGATCTCCCCTCCCACCTCCACTGCCACAGTGGTATCACTAGTCCCAGATGCCAAACCACTCTGCCACCCTATTATCTTTCATTCCCCGTACTGTTAATGTGCAAAACCATGATTGTGTTGAACCAAACAATGGTCAAAGCCATATAATTTGTGATTATATTTATATTTGCTCTGTAAGGAAGGCAATGCAAGCTACAACACAGACACTGTTTACCAGTAAAAAATGCATATCTTTCTTCTTCTTCTTTTAAAAGATGTTACTATTAAATGAGGCATTTTGACAGAAATAATTTCACTGAAAATCCTGGATTTAATAGTTCAGGCTTCAAACAGTTAAAGTTATACCAATATATATTTTTATATATGTGTATATTTTTTTATTGGACAGTAGTTTCTAGGAATTAAATATTTGGCCCTTTTTTGCTAAATGAAAGTTGCAGACCAAAACTACGAACAAATGCTCTGAATGCAACAAATTTCTCCCTGATGACAAGTCGTGTTTTTTTACAAGGGAAGCAAAATTAAGAAAGAAAAATGTGTTGGCACTCTTCTTTGAACACCCTACATCCATCCTTTTCCCCCAGCGATCTGTCCCTGAAGCCATGGAGAGCAGTGGGCCTCAGCGTCTTTGTAAAGGTTCCCTCTTAACACACAGATAGATTCTCAGATTCCACATCCGGATACACAGCATGACTCCTTCTTCACCCACTCAACACAGTTGGTTGCCCATACAACGAGTCACACTGAGATCTTAGAACTGCTGTTTGGGTGAACTCAGGGAATATCAAATACTCTGGTTAAATCTAGGCCTCATATCGGCACAGGAAAAAAGGTTCATAGCTTACAATGCACCTCAGCCTATTTTTCTTGAATGATTCCTCTGAGTACAAAGCACACATATGTATTCCAATGAATTATTTGTACTACCACGGCAAAACCTATTGCAAAAAGTTTTATGTGCATGTTGCACATGCTCGGAACACACACACAGAGGATGAGAGGCCAGAGAAAGAGAGGGAGCCAGCTTAGTGCAGGCAGGGATGAGAATTGAAAAGTGCGGACAGATATATGACCGTGTTTGTCATAGCAAATCCAATCGGAAAAATAATAAATACATGCACATACATCTCCCCTCGCCCCCCTACAGACCCAAAGACGTGTTCCCTCTACTCTATAGTTCTAAAGACCAAAGCTAGATGAACAAATTGAACTTTAGTCCCCCATGTGGCTGCAACCCTGAGCCTAGCCACCAGGGGGCCGTCAGGTTGCTGGGAAGGTGACTGAAATTTCTTTATACTTACTTAACTATTTCAAGTAGAGTAAAAATGAGCAAAAGAAAGAGATAAAACAAGAACAGGACAAAAAAGGGATATGACTAGGCATAAGTTTAAGAGTGAGTGCCAGAATGAGTTGGGAAAAAGCTTTGACTAACTAATATGTAACTTATATGTGTCAGTGATAACGGACCCTCGTGGGGACACTGCCGTTTTGATGGCTGCAAACAAGTGAGACTTCTGATTGGCTGGTGACGGACTGACGTAAAAAAAATTACGCATGCGTAGCTGGTCCGCGTAAAACACGTCTCAATAAGAAAAATGTGCATGTGCGTAGTTTCACAAAATAAAAGCACGATTTGCATGCGCGTGCCTTCAAATCACAAAGCTCATAGTGGGATATGCTGATAGTTGCTCTTTGAGACGCCGTGAAAATATTGTCAACAAACAAAAGGTTCCCTGGCTATTTGAGCCAATCACAGACACAGAAAAGACACTGTGTATGGACCAGGAAATGTCTTGGCAGATGTGGTCAGTCTGGTCTGTCATTTCTGCCATGCTGCAGAAGAAGATCGGGAGAAGATTGTGATAATTGCTTGTTGTTACCCCAAGTACACTGTATGACCTAAGATTAAACCAAAAAACACCCCTGTATCCACAAAAGTTAACACGGTCTTAAAATGTATCCTGCAATGGTCACTGCAATGTATCCATGCAAAAAACAGTCTGAATGCATCTGTGTGATGAATTACCAGTCTGCAGTTTGTGCGGCCGTGTGTTTCCTGCAGGTCATTCACCTCAGACCTTCATAAGTGCAGATTTTCTCCCCAGCCTCTGTAGTCTCTGCACTCTTCTCTCATAAAGCCCAGTGTTGATTACTCGTGTCTAAACACAGCGTGCAGCCTGCAGGTAAGAAGTAATTGGTTCCAGATTGTGGTCACATGCTGTGTGAATCCGTGTGTGTGTTGCTCTGCAATTCAACAACATTTAACAGTTAATTAGGACAGTCATAAAGAAGGGTGTTGATACTGTAGTTACGGATTTTTAAGTTTTCCACAAGACTGTGTTTTTGGTTTTTTTTCACTTCATCTACATCTTTTTACAACATCCCTATTTTTATTATTTTATGATATTGTTGACTGAGACATTAAATTAAATCAAATTCCACAGCTGTCAGGTTGGGAATCATATTGGACTTGACCGCAGTCTTTAACTGACCTTTGTTTCTTCTGTTAAACTGTGACCGTTGGGCCTGTGGAGACACACGTGTCAAAACAACATTTATCACCCCAGAAATGGCTGCTACTCCCCCAGAGCTGGACACGGTTTCTCCTTCTTATCCTTCCGTCTGTGATTATCTGTTGGGTTCTGTCACTTTCTCTCCTTCTGATACATTTTTTTTTATTATTATTTTTGTGCACACTTTTTCCATATTTACATTTTCTCAATTAAAAACCTCTCCTCTTTCTTCCACTCTTCTCTTCAAATCCTATTATTATGGTTAACTCTCTGCTTGGAAGTGGAGTGAGGGTATATTATATTCCGTTCTCTCCCGTCCGCTGCCTCTTCTTCGGAAAGTTAAATCTGGTGATAAAGCATCCAGGGAACCCTGGTTTGTAGGATTCCCACAGGGACTTCCATGTTCAACATTCCATGAATGCATTTTTTTTCTAATCTTGACTAAAACCAACCTGACAAGACAAGTGTGTTTTATAAATAAAAAAATACAATTCTATCTATATTTTGTTTTCAATGTTCATTAAGAAGCAGCCATCCAAACGAAAGCCCGAGGGCCAGATGTGATCTGTTCAGCTTTGTAATCTGGGACACCAAACTTGTCACAAATACATAATTGGCTTGTATTGTAATGGGCATTGGGCAGTGTATTGGGCAGTGGTGGTGGACAGGAACTGGACTGGGGTCTGAGGGTTTCCGGGTTCAAATCCACAAGACGCTCGAAGCTGCCCACTGTTCACTTTTGTGATGGGTTAAATGTAGAGGTTATAATTGTTGTGTTTATTGATGTGGATCACAATGACAAGGAGTTTGTTTCCTTCCTTCCTCATTTCCTTAGCTCATACCTTTGCATTTATCCTGCAATGAACATATATATATATGGCATTGGGTGGACTACAAGCAGTTTATCATTTTCGCGTTTATGCATGACTTTTACATTTTATCTTAATTCACATAAACACTCCATTTATCTGCTCCTAACCTCGGCCAATGTCCAATTTTAAGACCAATTGTGGTCTGCAAGTCAAACGTTCTCAGCCTGGACTAGGAAATAACTGTACAACACAATGGTCTGAACACAGGGATGGAATAAAACAGATATTCAAATAATAGTAATTAAAAATAAGTAAAATATATAACTGGATTCCAAACAAAACACATAGCATGCTATATATATTGTGATGGTTTGGACATGTTCAGAGGAGGGACTGTGGGTACATTGGTAGAAGAATGATCCACAAGGATGGACAGGATCGGAAACAAGGTAATCAGGGGGACAACACAGACAGGAAAGTTTTGAGAAAAAGCTAGAGAAGACAGATTGAGATGGTTTGGACATGTTCAGTGGAGGGACAGTGATTATATTGGTAGAGGTAACTGGATTCCAAACAAAACAGGAGACAAAGAGGAGATTGATGGAGGTAGTTGGAGTTACAGTAGAAGATACAGAGAAGAGAGATGGAGAGGATTTCCTGTGTCAACCCATGAAAAAGAGACAAGCAGATGAAAAACACAGTATATTCTGTTTGTTTAAAAAAATGTGTCCAACCATATGTCAAACCAATACACATGACCAACTAAGAATCAATGACAATGTTGTTGTCTTGACAGGTGTATGAGTTCAGAATCCAAATAAAACCATCACAAGGTTTGTGACAGAGATTTACGTTAAAAATCTTTCCCCTAAAGAATGTTCAAATGTTTGACTTTAATGTCTCCTGGTTTGTAGATCAGCTGAACTGATCAGTGATGTTCTTGACTCCAACCTCACAAAACTGTGTCCACAGCCTTAAGAAATGTCCCCTGTGGGCACAGCCAGGATTATCATGTTTCAGAAAAGTGCTATTAATGTTAAAAATAGTCACATGGTCAAAACACATGCTGCAAATCATGTCCCTTCACGGTCAGACAAACCTGTGGGCTAAACGCTGCAGAGTGGACTTCATTGCTGTACGACGTACGTGACTATTTCAATGTTTTTACTGAGAGTTAAAGCAAAAGAAACAAACGGAGGACGATGGGTAGAAGATGGTAGAACAGCTTTTCCCTGTATTTTTGAAAATTCCTATAAAAAGCCCTGAGACTATCCTGCTCGTCAAATAAACACCCGGGGAGGTTTTCTTCGATGCGTCTTACATAAATGTTAGTTAAAGCTTAAAAGTCAATACCAGCTGAACTCAGAAAGTCACAAGGCAGGTTTGGAATCTGTTATTCCAAGGTCTTCTGGACAAATGCATCAACCGCAGGAATGACTGTACAAGTTGAGGGAGACGAGTGAAAAATGTAATGTCATCACGGCGTTTAACCTGAAACTGTTGATCCTGAAGGACAGAGGCAGAATCTGTGGGAAAATTAACTTGCTTTCACACATATTTACATGTCAGCCTTGAAAGAAAACTTAAAAAAAAGATTGGACAGATATTCTATGAAAAAAAGTTTAGTTCCTAACAATTTAATAATATTTATTAGTGTTGCACCAAAATAGTTTCTTATTCGAAACCAAAAATAAACCAAAAAACAAGACCAAAAACTGAAAGATATTTTTATTCCAATTATTAGAACTAGCTGTAAACTAAACCTAAATAAAACCGAGACTGACAGTGCAGCTCATCTCAATTTGTGCACTATATATTGAGGGTTATATGAAAATACATTCACATATTTTGGCACCATTACTGAGTTTTGGTCATATAATTTGGGGATAAAACTATTTTCACTGAATAATCAAGAATGCAATGTTTGGCCTTAAAATCAGAATTTAGTGTTTTATGGTCCACGTGTCTTTTATTTTCATAGTGTTTTCTGTCCTGCCCAAACATCTGCAGGCCTGGGTCTCGCCACCAGGGGCGCCTCAGGTTGCTGATGTCACGTGAAATTAGTGAAAGTATTCTACTTATATGAATTTGAATGTTTTTATGGGTTTTATATAGAATTTATGGGCATTTAACCTTTAGAAAAACATACCACCACCTTTAAAACAGAGGGTAGGAAAATATTACGCAGAGGAAAATACTTTAAAACAACTGCACCATAACACAGTCAACATAAAGATGAAAAAAATTAGGCTTTTAAAAGGACTTGAGTCGGTGCATCTGCCGTGATCGGGACACGGTATGAAGGGGCTGATCCTAGTAATAAGGCCCTGATAATGGTTCTTACAAAAAAAATCAGGTCCTGTTGTTACAGTAAATACAGTTTACTTTTTTTTTTTAAATCTTCAATGACCTTGTTAAAAAAAGACAAAAAAAAATCTTGTTCTGGTTCATTCGTTCAATTCTGTGTTTCTTTCACAGCATATTATATTCCTTTCATAAACACCTGACATTTTCAAAAATTGCTGAAGAACAAAAAGAAACCTAAAAGGTCAGAAAAGAAGTATTTCCCTGCATTCCCTTCTGTATTCCGTGAAGCCGGCCTGTCAGTCTGAGCAGTGAGACACTCACTGTGCGGCCAAACGTCCAGAAATGAAAGTGCGTTTCCTCGGAATCTTCTGTCAGATTTGAGTCATGAGAACCTCACTGAGACAACAGACACCCCGCCGCGTGGACCAAATCACACAGCTCCGGTCCAACCAAGTATAGTAGCAGTTCACACACACACACACACTGGTCTGGATTGTCTTTAACACGCATTCCCACTGTGATCCCTGTGTCGGCTGCAGGTAAGAACACGTGTTGAGAGGGAGTGAGGATCTCTGATGCTACTGAGATATTCAATCTCCACGACGCACAGTGAAGCTGAACTTGATGGATCACCTCTTTGGAGAAGAGATTTATCACTCGTCGGCAGAGACCATGTTAAAATCACACAGTTGCTGAGGTGAGGAGAGACGAGCTGTACAGTCCATGTGTCTGTACTGCAGGTTGGCCTTTGTCAGTATGAAAACTTGAGTGGGTAAAGTCATGGGAAATTATAGCATTTGGTCTGTGAGAGCCCACATTCTTACTGTATGTAATAGGCAATCACAGACACGATGTGCCGTCATGCAATAAAAGAGATTTTTGTGATTTCTCACTAAAGATTCCTGAAATTTGTATGGCCAGAACATTATTTCGTAGATCTCAAATTTTCTACCTTGACTGAAGGCTCGATTTTTCAAGAAAGGGCGTGGATCCAAATACACATTGAACATATTTTATATTAAATTATTGGTGAAGTATTACATTAAAATCTCATTGAATTAAATCTGGTTAAAGAACAATTGTGAAATCACGTTCTTCAGGAAAACAAATATTTTAGTGACTGAAACAGATTCTTAACAAAACAAATTCTCTGTCATTTTCATAATAATTAGTGTTTGAGTTGATTATTTACAGGAAAGCAGGAAGGCTTTAAGCAGAGAAAATATGTTAAGATAAAAATGAGCAGTAGGAGTTGCATAGAAGGGTGGAGCAAAGGAAAGGGAAGAGACTCCCATGTCATTCGATGACAATAACTCATAATTCTTATGAACTCCATAAGAAAATAAAGGTTGTGAGACCAGCCTCGATGGATGGATGGATATGAGACACTACCAATAGACTGAAGACAGGAGACAAAGCTGGAGGTGGAGGAGTTAAAGATGCTGAGAATCTCTTTAGGAGAAAGAAGGATGGACAGGATCAAGAATGAGGTGATTAGAGGGACAACACAGGCAGGAAGGTTTGGAGAAAAAGCTAGAGAAGACAGAATGAGATGGTTTGGACATGTTCAGAGGAGGTACAGTGGATGCATTGGTAGAAGAACGACCCTAGAGATGGAGCTACTAGGTAGGAGACTAAGAGAAGATTGATGGCTGCAGTGAGGGAGGACATGGAGGTAGTTGGAGTCAGAGTAGAAGATACAGAGGACAAAGGGAGATGGAAAAGGACGATTTAATGCGGGAACCCCTGAAAAAGGGACAGGACAAAAGAGGAAGAATAAGACACTGAATGCCCCCAACCTCTCTGGTGTCTTCACAATCTCCTTTCTCACCTGTCTTACCATTACACCCCCTCCTCTTCTCCCCCTTTCTGTGAGAGCTTCTCAATTTCTAACCCCAGGCCTAAACCCAGAATTGATTGATTGATCATTTTGGCAGAAATGACACTGGACACCAGAGAAGAAGGTAAAGCCCTCACAGTATTTCTACCAACCAGTTACCTCTGAAAATAACCAGCGACTTCTGGTCTTTTTTTTCAGTTTATCAGTCTACAACAATTTCCATAGTCAACAATGTCCATTGAATACACTGCCGTCCTGTGCCTCCTGCATGAACACTACACTGATAGGACTGATCTGGTCTGATCTGTGGGTCAGACAAACCACAGACCACCTCCAGGCTGGTGAAGAGGTGTAACGTGATGATAATCCTGACGTTCTTCTTGTGAGTAGACCCCGAAATTCTTATTAGTAGAGTTTAACCCACGGGGCAAGTTTTTGTTCTTCTTTTTGGCCATTGTCCAATGTCTGGGGGCACAAAGGTAATCCCCCAAAATTGGATTGGAATCCCTGTTTTTCTTTAGGAGCTAACACCAATAATCCTTTAAAAGTGGCTCCTGCTCACTCTCTCTCCAGCGGAGACTGTAAACTCCTAATTTGGCCCTGAACTCTTTGGTTTAATAAAAGACCTCAGAAGCTTGGAGGGGTGGACTGGCCTGGTCTACACAGAGAGACTTCAACAGTCTGAGGTAATGTAAAGAGTGAGAAAGTGAGAGCAATGTGAAGCCACCAACATCCAGCAGGGTTAAAAGAGAAGCTTCAGGACCAGAGGTGTCCACACTTTTTTTGTCTTGTGAGTTATTTTTCAAATAACCAGGCTGAAGAGATCTACATAGATTAAAAACTCTAAATATATTTACCAATATGAACTGGATATCTCATTACATTAACATATGGTAAACTGTCTGACTCGATAACAATTATTGTGTCTGACTCAATTATTCTCACATTAGTCCAGGGATTAACATCTTGAAATAGAATTACATCTCTAGTTTTTATTACTATCATTTTTAAGCAAGTTATTGCTCAGAATCTACCAGCACTCCTTTGGAGATCTACTGGTAGATCCTGATCTACCTAATGGACACCTCTGGTCTTGAAGAACAAGAATGGAAGCAAATATCGCCTGGTCAACAGAACACAGGATATTGAACTGGTGGTGGTCAACACACATGCACATGAACGCAGGCACACACACACACACACGCACACGCGCGCGCGCGCGCACACACACATACACACACACACACACACACACACACGCACGCACGGGCGCGCACACACACACACACACACACACACACACGGGGAAACTGAATCTCCCAGTAGGAGCCAGTGTGGTTTTAACCTTTGACTTGGTGACCTCGTCTTAGTTAACTTAGCCGCTGTGAAACCACCATCAAATAGTTTTGGTGGAGCTGCAGTCAGGGAATGATCAGATGTTCTGCTGGTGACATGTTGAAGAAGTTGTTGAATCTTAGACGGTGCTGATGGTAAAAAGCAAGATGCTGCAAAGACATGTATTTCTAGTGGCTAGTGAATCTTTATTTGAAAGTAAAATAAAAAATTTAAAAAAAGTACTATTTATGCTTCTCTCTAATTGATTTTATCATAAGAAACAAACAAACAAACAAAAATCTGCCATAAAGCTCTAATGAATCATAGAACAAAGGGAAGCAATAGAGAAAAAAAATATTATATAAACTACTGTTCAAGAATTTGGGGTCACTTTATTATTGAAAGAAAATGACTTTCTAAATTGATATATAAAACTTATTATCTGATGAGTATAACTTTATATTAATCAGACATACACTCTATCCAGTGTTTATCTAATAAATGACTATTCTAGCTGCAAATGTCTGGTTTTGGTGCAATATCTCCATTGAATATAGAGGCCCATTTTCAGCAACTGTCACTGCAGCGTTCTAATGGTTAGAGAAAAAAAAATATTATATAAACTACTGTTCAAGAATTTGGGGTCACTTTATTATTGAAAGAAAATGACTTTCTAAATTGATATATAAAACTTATTATCTGATGAGTATAACTTTATATTAATCAGACATACACTCTATCCAGTGTTTATCTAATAAATGACTATTCTAGCTGCAAATGTCTGGTTTTGGTGCAATATCTCCATTGAATACAGAGGCCCATTTTCAGCAACTGTCACTGCAGCGTTCTAATGGTACAATATGTTTGCTCATTGCTTCAGAAGGTTGAATTTTCTGCAGCAAATGGAGGGTTTCTTTGACAAAAGAAATTCAACTTTTCTTCTGTTTTCATTAACAACAATCATATATATATATATATATATATATATATATATATGCGGGTATCTTATTATCTTGTTTTTATTGTTTTCTGAATTGTACCTGCTTTGCGTCACACTAATGTGTATCATCTGGGTCTTATTTCCTGGACTCCCTTGAATGCGTTCCATCCCTGTTTGTCCTCTTTGCTCTTACTCATAGATTGTCTTTTCAGTTCCTGTTCCCTGGAGTTTGAACATTAGTGTTTGCTCACTGCCAGTTCCCCAGATACTGAGAGGCGCAAACATTTGGGTGCTTCACTAAATCCCCCCTAACCCTAACCCCTCCTGGAACCCCGAGGACTTTAAAGGATCTTTTTTTTTTTTTTTTTTTTTTTTTTTTTGCAGGCGGGATAATATCCTTCAAGTTCAGGGTCAGAAGAATGCAGGGATTGCGAGGCATTTTTTCTGGCACTTGTTCATCGATTCAGTGATTCTGAACTTGAAAGTCCATTTACAAAAGTTTCCCTTTGAAGACAATACAACAAGGAAACTGCTGTTATAAATGGAATGTTATCGAGAAGTGAAACATCTTCATGAGGCAGAGGCGGCAATGACGGAATAGTTGGATAAACGGATCGTTAAATAGCGAGGGCTGAGCATTAAGTTGCAAAGGTTAAGAAAATTGAACGCTGATGGTTTTGTCCCAAGTGCCCTCACAATGACTGCGAGACAAGTATGTGTGTGTGAGTGAGGGTGGGGGATTAGTGGCTTTGGTCAAGGCTAATCTGTGAGCCCCCGGGGAGTCTGCAGACCCACCGCTGCACTCTTCTACCCCCAGGAATGACTTGAACAAATGGTGTGTTTGGGTTTGTACGAAGTGTGTCTGTGTCACAGAGTATTAGTGGAAACACCTGCTTCTGGAATTGTTTGCTAATTCAAAGATGAAATAGTTATAAAGAAAATCAGCTTTTTCAGTTTAGCTGAACTGAGGCTTCTGCACTAGCAGAAATACATAAAATATTGGTGACTATTTCTGACAATTTCCCATGTTGTGTCCTAATGGTTAAAGAAACCAGATTTGGGTTCGGAAGGATTCTAGGTTTGAACCACTGAGGTCCACTGAGCATGGCATCGTCTCCACCCCCTGCACTCAAAGCTGCACACTGTTCACTTTGATGAAGGTTAAATGCAGAGCTGTATGCAATGATGTGAATCACAATGATAAGGAATTTGCTTTCCATTCTCAACAACTTTCTGCTTTTGTCTAATTTCTTAAACTGAAACAAACAAATTGTCACGTCATCAGCATAGCATAGTAGTTTGGAGAGCTTTTTAAGTGAATTAATTGATGCAGGATTGAAAATACATTTACTGAAATGTATCAAAAGTACATTTATTAATTCCTAAAAATATGTTTGTATATTGGTTAATGCATGTGTGTTCTTTGAGACTATTCTGGCTCAACACAAAAGGACCCTCATGGGGATACAGCTGTGTGATTGGCTGTAAACAAATGAGAATTAATGATTGGCTGACCATGGGCCTTATATATTAAAAAAGAAAAAATCCACAGGTTACAATGTGGGTAACATTTTGATAGTAGCCTCCACGGCTGCTACCCAAATCACATGGACCCACACCATATTTTCCTGCAGGTGGTGAGCCCACTGGAAGCTAACTGCCCTATCTGAATCAAAGTTGCCCAGGAAGTGAACCCAGGAGTTTTATACCAATGACAGAGACATTGCCTCTGGGCCAAAGCAAAGGCCCAATCAAGATTCCATGACAACAAATAAACATAAAATGATCTTCCGATCACTATGTATGGTCTCCTCTGTTCACGCCTCCGTAAGAACAGCTCAATATCAGTACTGACGCTAAGTAGTTTCTAACAGCGGTAACTGTGAGCAGCCTTCACTGCTGCCTCTGGGTTCTAGTGCTGTGTTTGTGTGTGTTCCTGCACAAACACACAAGCGAAGCAGCTCCTCTTTATCACTCAATCTTCTCAAGAGGAATTAAAGAAACCTTATTCACTAGAACAGAACATCACGAGTCGTTGGGCGTGAGTTATGTTTGCTACCCTATAAAAGTCAGACTTCAAGGTGAGGCGGAGGCTGGGGGGGATTAAAAGAAAAGTCTGTGCTTCATCAGGAGTGGCGGAGCGACTAAGTGTCAGAACCGCAGTGAAAAACAAATCCATATTTACGCAGTTAAAACTTACCATTAAAGACACATTGATGTTTATACAGCTACGGCCTGTCATTAAAATCTGCCGCTCGCGTCGGCATGGATAAAACCACCGTCATTAAATATAACAGTGACTTGTTTTCCTGAAAAACAACCATTAAAACAACTTCACGTGTGTTTATGGATATTCAAAAACCACCAATTAGGGCAGAGGAAAAGCTCTGTGGGGCAGCCATCAAAACGGTTTCATGCCGTATAATGCTACGGTGTTTGAATGTTTATCGTGATCTTATTTTTTTCATGGTATTTATAATACAATTAGGTAAGATCATGATGAACTCCTTCCCAAAATATTCTACATGTGCTTTGAAACTTGGTTATTTTTAGTCCGGCGTACACTGTGTAATTTTTCCACTATTTTTCAGGCATGTGGATCAGTGATCAGAATTTTGTTGAGTTGCACCCTGCCAATGTCACCTCACGATCCCCTCTGCCTATCTCCCTACGATCCTCCTCCAGCATGTCACACTGCACATGGATGAACATAAATACAGAGCAGACAAAGAAACAAGTTGACAACAGCATGGCAGAAAAGATAGACCAGAATGACCATAGTCATCTTTGCTATTCTGTTTCTACTCACATAATGACATGAATTGTCAAGAGAAATTCGTTTTTGTTTGTTGAGCATCACTCCTATCACGTCTCAGAGAGAAACTGTGGCGATCCCTGTATCTCCCATCACCAGCACCTTCTTCCTCCTCAACTTCATATATGTTACATTATATTACAGGGCAATGCATTTGACTTTTATTATCCAAAGCAGTTCTGGCTGCTGATCAGTCCAATAGCAACCAGCCATCAGATGTGCAGTGCTAGAACTTGAATCACGGGGTGTGAACTGATTTTTCAAGGTTTTTGCAGTTTGAGCAGCAAATAGCTGCTACAATTGGGGACAAAAAATAAATGAATTGGACGGTGTACGCCCAGCTTTAATTCATAATTGGGTTGTAATTCTGCAGGAGGTGTGATTGCCAACAGGTCACCATCTTCCTCATCATGGCCTCATTGTCATTTCAGATTTGGACCAGAAATACATTGAACCAGATCACGGTGGACCAGCTTCCAGTTAAGGTTGATTTTAGCTGTTATTTAAAAATATTACTTATTGAGGAGTTGGCAGTGGTGGCCTAGTGGTTAAAGAAGCAGACTTGGGTCCACAGGGCTTCAGGTTTGAGTCCACCAGCAGATCTGGACTAAGCACTGTTCTGCCACATAACACCAAAAAATCACACTGCTCCCAGTGTGGTGCAGTGTGATTTGGTTGGTGCCATATGTCCCTGTGGCTGTAGAATGGACAAGCAGAAGAAGATGAATGAATGAAAGAGTTTTTGGTGATTAGTATCCACCTAAATCCTATGGTGTTCAGTTTCCAGAGGTCCAACTGTTCATACGCTGACTTTACATTTCCTACCTGCAGTTATTTGTTATTGGCATCGCACCTGTAGACTTTTATAGCATCTGTGCTGCAGTGAAATATGTTAACACTGAAAGTCGGTTGTTATGACAGTCATATAGACTCATTAGTTTTGCTTGGTTAAAGCTGGTCTAATTGAAGTCTTTTTTTTCCATTGCATATTCCCATAATTCACTGTAACTATCTATGTGTTTATTGGTCTGATGGAAGTAAAGTTCAGCCCTCTGTTCTCGTAAGGAACATTTCCCGTCCTTTTTATAGGAAGAGGTTTCAACCCTTTTACCTTCACGTGTGCAGCCAAATGCAGTCCAATTAAAAGTGTCTGAGAAGGAAACAATTGAAAAGCCTGATCCTCCTGATAAAGGGTTTGCTTTTAAGCTCGTATTTCCTCTTTCCATACTTGAGCTGTCAAAAGGAATAACCTGTCTCCATCCATATCTTAAGATGCCCTCGCCCAATACTCTAGTTTTACTGCCATCCACTGTTTTATTCCTGCTCACCTTTTTTTCATGTTCTTCACCTCCGCTGTGCCCCTCACCAGGCCTGCCTCACCCCGGGCCATAAACCTCCTGACCCAGACCTCTCAGGTGCACGTAGAGGGGAAGTAAAGCTCCGCAGTCATCTGCATGTGTGTGTGAGTGAGAGAGAGAGACTGGGTAAGAAGAAGGTGAAACACTGATGTGGAAAAGGTAATTGGACCGGACGCCCATTGTAAATCACCAAGGGTTTGGGTTCTCGTAATGTGAGTGTATTTCTGTTGTAACGTCTCGGTTTCACAGGGTTCAATGTGTGAAAGAAAGCACTAACACACACACACACACACACACACACACACACACCTCGCCAACACTCAAACACACATGAAATATATCTGAATACTCCATCAGATTGGTAACACATGGGGTGCAGGATTTGGAGATAAAACATTAAAAAAGTACCAAAAAAGCCTCATACCTCATAAAAATACCCTTCTTTATAATTACACAATATAACTACAGCTGCTTTCAACAGGGATCTGTATGACATTAACTACTCTGGGTCATAAGATGATCGGCTACAGTAATAAGAACTTTATATTCTGTCATATGCTAGATGGTCAGATCTTTTTAGACAGGACATTGGCAAATAAATGCACATGTAGACATAAGGAGCAGACCAAAAGTATCAAACGCAACAGTTTCCTCAGTGCTGTTACTTTATAAGATGGATGGAGGGATAGAAAGTATAGGTGTGCAAAAAAAAACATTTAAATACATTCATTAATAAGAAAAGCATATATTTATATTTTGATGGTTTGGGGATATAACGTGTTCTATTATATTGTCTGACATTTTCTGGCGCCTGTGAATGCATCAAGTGTCAACTGCAGTAATTTGGGAAAGCAATTCAGAATCACAGACATATATCATTCATTTACGCTCTGGACAGTGAAGAATATTATGGAGGAAAATTTTCTTGAATCAAAAATTACCCCAATAACATGGACAAATATATTGATATTGTGTCTGAAACTGAAATGTTCCATATTGACAGATTACAATATTGACCTCTTATTGTTGCCTTTGTGATGTGACAGTAGTTGGTAGTCAGTCCTCCCCATAGAGTCTGATGGTCCACCCAGTCTCTCCCATCAGTCAGTGAATGTCTCATCAGGTCATTTTAGGCTGCCTTAGAGTTTTAAGGGGACCAATGACGATACACAGGATACACAGGATTTTGAAAGAAATAAAACCGGTTAGCATTTATAGATAAGCTTTTCTGTTCTGCAACAAAAAATAGTTTCTGGTTTTAGTTCTGTTCCAAACAAAATGGCAAACGTTTCTGGTTTCCTTTTTCATTCTTACAACCAGTTCAAAACCTGATTGAGTGTGAATGGATGTTAGTCTATTCAAGTGTTTAAATATCCATGACCTTAAGGGTCTAAATATTGACCGTCGCTCTTATTGATCTGTCTTTGACAGATGACGAGGAAACTCCGGGACAAACTAATTGAAAAAGATTGAGGTGAGATCAAAGAGAGAAGGCAGGAATAGAGGAGACAGACGTAAAAAGAAAGGCAGGAAACAGAGAAGACACCGCTGACAGAGGACCAGAGCTGTGATGAAAGGAGAGAAGCAGGAGTGGACCAGAGGGACAGGGGTCAGACGGAGGCTTGTGGTGATGGAGGAGAAAGAAGAAGAGGTTGTAGTGAAAATTAAGAGGAGGCTTCAGGAGATAAGGAGATGAACTTTTGGACTCTGGAAACAAATCACTGAGATGTTCAAACAGAGTGATAGCTGATAGGTGATTAGTGAGGACGCGTAGGCAGAGACGACGCACAACTACATTCCTACAGCAGAAAAACCTGCATAAAGATTCACAGATTTTTGATAACAGAACTAAAAGACTTTTCTTCCCTGTCAACAGATGTGAGACCACATGTGGATATGAGGTTTCATGATAACATGTTTATGAATGAGGTCAGATTCACACACAAAACAAAAGTTTTGTGTCAGAAAAAGTTTTTGGCATTTTTTGCAATTTCAAAAGAAAATAGTGTCACCGCAGAAATATATTTAAAAGTCTCATCATCATGTGGCTGAGGCTTTCAGTTTGCAACAACACCGTCATCACCACATCCAAGTGGGAAATTTGCAGCGTGAGCAAGAAAACTATGAAAAGTCTTCTCTTCTCTTTATAAATAGCAACAATGTGGTGCAGCAATGTTGGGAGTTTTTTTTTTTTTTTTTCCTATGGGAGGAAACAGTACCAACAAAAAGAGAAGAAGGTGACAGTGAAGGGTTAATTTATTATATTTGCTTGCGACAATAAGCATGAAATGCTACTCACACGTCTACACACTTCCTATTCACTAAACTAGAACAGAGGTCCTATTTGTGTGTGTGTAGTGGTGTGAATCACAATGATAAGGAGTTTTGCTTTCCTTCATTTGCGTTTTAGCTGAATGGTAAACAAATATGTTACATGACAATTATATAATGGGTAAACATAAATACATCCATTCAATTAGCTCCATCCTCTTAGAGAGAGAGATAGAACTTTATTAATCCATTGTAATAATCCAACTTTTGGTATATTTGTTGGGAGAAATAATAATAATAATCTCACCTATAAGGTAGAAGTCTGCCAAAAATATAGACAATTAAAAATATGCTGAAAATCAAATGTCACTTTTCTTAAGACCCATGATGACTATAGCATGGCATGAATAATCGTGACTTTCTGCTTTTTCCATGAGGCCGTTTTTCTTTAGCTCACATCCTGGTTTCACGTTCTGCTGAGCCAAACTTGAGGCTTATTTCTTCTCTAAATGCCCCTACAGTCAGACGAGCCAGGCACATGGATGAGTCACGCTCCTATGGATCAATTAGATTATGTCTTGATGGATGAGAGGATTTCCAGGAAAAGAAACAAACCTGAGTTCATGTCAGTGTTTTTGTTAGTTAAACAGAGGTAATGTTTCATTTGGCCAGTGTTGAACTTGGCCCTTTATTACACTCCAGTGTCACATACAGGTGTGAACCGTGAGCCGTGATCAAGGCCAACCATGTGCACACGGTGAACGCTGCCAGCTGTGGGTCTGTGGGTTCAACTGCAGCTGCATCTCGGCTGAACATTGATTCCACCTCTGCAGCCTTGATCTGTGTGTTTTTACTGTGATCGACATTTCTTTTTCTTCTTCTCCTTTCGGCTTGTCCCTTTTTTTCAGGGGTTGCCACAGCGAGTCAACAATTTCCACCTCACCCTGTCCTCTGTGTCGACTATCTCCATGTCCTCTCTCACTGCATCCATAGAGGTCCTCCTCTTTGTCTCCTGCCTGGTAGCTCCATCTCTACCATTCTTCTACGAATATAACCACTGTCCCTTATCTGAACATGGACGACGATTGATTCATTAAAACTAAATCTGTGGAACTGGACACAAACATTCCAACCTCTCACCCCATGACACTCCTAGCTCCTCAGCAGGAGGATTTACAAACAGGAACGGTCAGGTTCCACCGCACGTGCAGTGGCATCCACTACCTCAGCTCAATGTGGCACAAAGAAGGGCATTGTGGGAGTTTAGGAGGGTAGGAAAGAGTGAGGAGCTCCAGTGAGCATCAGTGACGCAGAAAGATACTCAGGGAAGATTTGCTCAGACACAGAGTAGAAGGTTGGCCTGCAGCAGAATAGGAAGAAGTCGAAGTGAGTTCTAAATTAGACCATCACTGCTGACCTCCTTCATTCAGGGGTTTGGGATCACAACTTTTGACTTTCCCTGCTGTTTAGTGCTTCGCTCTTTCCTTTACTTTGTGCCAAGAACTTGTAGCATATCCCATAATGCAAACACTGGAAGATTAAATGTCAGCTGTTTAGTGAGGTCTGAAATAAACCGTAGGCTCCTCTGAGGTACTTTTGTAAGAAATTGTTACATTGGTTTCATAGTGGTTTCACTATGCTGTTTTCAGCACTGCTGCCACAGAAGCAGAAAGTCCTAGGTACAATTCCCTGAACAAATGCATGCTGGATAACACTATCCTCCTCTGTAAATGGCTTTGGATAAAAGTGTTTTCTTAATGCACTGGACTTGGGTCTGGAAGGTTCTAGGTTCGAATCCGCTAGCTGCCAGGTTACCAGTGAGCATGGCACCGTTCCCACACACTGCTCCCCTGTTGCAGAGTCACATTTGGTTGTGTGCAGGGGTGTGGATCACAAAGACAAGGAGTTTGGTTCCCTTTCTTCCTTCCAAAAATGTCATCAAGTACCAAGTCTACCGATCATAAATCCATCCACAGTCAAACACACAGAACACAGGAGCTTACACAGCTGTTGCCATAAATGTCCATGAAGAAAGGTTAACCTTCTTCACACCACAAAACACAAATAAACCCCAACACTGGTCCACTTGTTTTACAGGCTGACGGATTATTTGGTTAAGTCCTGACACTGATGGAAATGATGGAAAGTAATTTAGTGTGTCATAAATTCTACAGTTGGCACCTTATTTATTTTTTGTAGGTGTTTAAAGTTTTTAAAGGTCACAGCATATTGAGGTTTATGGTAAATCCCACAGTCCAGTAACAAAACGGCAAAGTGTGGACTGAGGCAGCGGCAGCACGGAGTCGAGTCAAATTCACTTCAATGCAAAATATATTTATACACGACAATTTCTCTCACCTCACCTTGTCTTTAATTGAAACGGAAAAGTTTTGATCTGAACTGTGTATTTTCTTTTGTCAAAATGCTGAGTGAGGTTTGATTTTGTTGGCCAGGAACCTCCCGCTCTGCTCTGTGTTGTGTTTGAAAGGTGGCTGCGATTGAAAAATGGGATATGCAAGGCAGCAAAATATTATCATAGTCAGCCCACTTTAGTTGTTAGTTTTGGAAAACCTGACTTCCAGACGGCCAGAAATGTACACCGTAGCTGAGCAGGTGACATCACTGCACATTAAGAGCAGAGAACTGGTCCAGGTTTGAAATGGTTTATACATTAAATACACAAGAATGAAAATACCCAAATGCAATTTTGGTTATAAACAAATATTTTAAGGTTAATTTGGTGATTTACTAAAAGAAAAGTGAGACTTAAGATATATTGATGTAGACACTATTGTTTGCGAATACACTATTTAACCAGCAGGAGGAGCCTAAAGTTCCTTTACCAAGTCACAGTCTCCACCACTGCCACCCAAATCACATTGCACCATAACCTACCTTCCTGCAGGTGGTGAGCCCACTGGAAGTCGACCACACTAACTGGGATTTGAACTTGCCCAAGAAGTGAACCCTGGAGTTTCACACTTTGGCCCAGAGGCATCTCAAAGTGAAAGCCAAGCCTAAAGATGTAAGTAATTTTTTGGTTTGTTTTTGACATTTAGGAATTAACTATTTGGACTTGAAACAAATCTGCACACATCGAGACTAAAGTAACGTTAAGATTAACGACAAAAAAGGTCTCGACTTTTTGCTCTATCCTAGCTATCAACTGTGTTATCCAGTCTTACAGAGTCTCTTATCATTGTTGATTTTTTTTTTTTCTCCTTGTCATTGTGTCATTGTGATCCACCATGCCATGCTCAGTGGACCTCAGTGGAAACTTGGCGGAAAGGGGATTTGAACCAGGATCCTTGCGGACTCAAGTGCACTTCCTTAACCATTAGGCCACCAACTGTGAAAATGAGGGGGGCGAGGATGCAGCAAGATTTATAAACCAAATAAATGCTTTATATTATACTCCCAGCCTACAATAGCCATGTGTTTTTTTTCTTTTTTTTCTGTTTTCTGCCATAGACCAGGGGTGTCATCAACCCTTAACCATTAGGCTGTGAACTACCCCGCACGTTTATATGGCCAACATAACATAAAGAACTAGCTCGAGCGTTATTTTGTTTCTATTATCTTAGCTCGAACCGGCAAAGAAAAAATCTGGTTCAACTTCGAGGAGACGAATAACTGTCGGTTACACAGGATTTATAAATAGTGAAATAAAACAAGTATGAACAGGTTACCACTATTTTGAAATATGCATTTCTATTCAGGAACAAAATTTTATGTTTCTGGTTTTCGTTTTTGCTCCTTGAACACGATCAAAGGGTTAGTAATCATTAATTGTCCAAAAATGAAGACTTGAATTCTCCTTCAATCATTTCATTTTTCTTAGTGCACCTTGACCGCCTTCTTCCACAGGTCTTTTACTCTGAAGAGCCAGAACACAGCACATCATTCAGCAGCAGTAACGTTACACAGTCACACACCAACACATAAACACACCTTCAACCTCCACTTTGACATTGATGATGGATGTATTCTAGTATTGAGGGAATCAACAAATAAACATCTGGCACCATTATCTATAGGCCACGAGGTCAGACCATGGCCAACGTCCGTGTGTGAGTGTGTGTGCGTGCGCGTGCGTGTGTTAATGACACCATCGCACTGATCTGCCACATTAGGGGATCAGGACCTCCGTTGCCAGGTCTTGACCTTGGTGTGATGTAGGAACCACACAACAATCATCACATTGTCCTTAAGGAGTGGACACACGACCAGGCTGTTTGTTTTAACTTAACCATTATTGCTTCAGTCTTCTGAGCTTCAGGAGATGGTAAACAGTGATAGGTGGTGGTGGTGGTGGTGGTGGTGGTGGGAGGGGTGGGGTGCACGTGGGACTGAGAGATTATGTTTTGAGATTTTAAAATTGAAACTAAAATTATTTAATTAAAATTATTCAAAAACAGAGGAAAAGAAAACTGTCATACTGTCAGCTAACATGGATCTAAGAGACACTAATCAGAGACCACAACAAGAAACAGAGAAAAGGAAAATAAAATGTCCAGAGAGAGACAGAGAGAGAGGGAAACTGTGTTTGTATATGAGGCAACAACAAAATTCTACTTTAAAACTGCAAAAAAAATGCACCCTTAAGGTGGCAGACATGGGTCCATATGGCTTTGGGTTCTAGTCCACCAATTGTCAGGTTGCCACTGAAGTGTCCTCGTTATAGCACCATCCCAGCCCAAATAACGCACAACCCACCAGAAGACTCACAATATGCATCAGTGTGATTTGGGTGAAAGTGGTGGAGACTGCTGCCCATTGACCCCCTCAAAGGGCCATTGTGGCTGCAGGTTTTGGGTTCCAAACTATTCAGGGCACATGCATCTGACTAATCGGTGGTGTCCTACTCCTTTGGACATTTTACTGTTTCTTTACAATTATACCTTGTTTATCATGGTGATAAAGTAAAAACTTAAAAGTCCTCTTACAACAAACTCCACCCAACTCCTTCACCATATCTATATGCATAGAGTCTGCTCTAATAGCAAGAGACAGTACCACAGTCATTTTAACAACATCTTTTGAAATGGTGTTTCTCCAGTGCATCACTCTGCTTTTATTGTTAAAAGAAAATAACAAGATATGTGTGTTGTTTTGATTTATGTTACATGTTTGCAACATGCAGGAGACACCCCTAACAGTAAGCACTGCGTGTGCTCATGGAGCTACTTTGATTCGAAGGCGGAGAGCTCTCCCAAAGCCTGGTAAACACGTGTTTATGTGTTACAGGAAACACATGCTTCATTAGAACCAGACAAAGAGCTGGAGAACATCACATCTGTGATTTTCTCTTTTGATGCAGTGGAAAAAGTAGAACGACCACATCTGAAATCTGCTTCATAAGATTTGTTACTACCTACCTACGGTCTTTCCAAGACACCTTAACCAAACTACACGTAGTACACGCCTGTGAGAATTCAACTTTAGTCATCAGTTACTGTCAAGTACAATAAGTCAGTGGGTATAATGTTGAGGATAGTTACGTCACAGGAGGAGGGTCAGACAATAGCTCCACTGTGTGATGTCAGCGTGTTTTATCCCTGCAATCCGCCCTCAATACAGTGTTGATTAAAATGAGACTTAACAAGATTGAGGTTATGGCACATTCAAAGGTATTGCTTCATAATTTCATTAAATGTCATTGAACCACTTTATTAAACCCGATCACACAGAATAAGAAAATACATATTGCCATATTTTACAGACTATAAGTCTATAAGTCGCACTTTTTTCCATTATTTGCCTGATTTTGCAGCGTATATTCCGATGAACATTTAACATATAATTACTATTTTTACAGTGACAACCACCAGAGGGCACTCTAAGTCTGTGCACCAGTATCTACTACTTCTGAGACCATTTAAAGTTTGCATGTTTGTTATTTAAACACTGACTGCCACTAGAGGGCAATGGTGCAACCTACACTCCAGGGCAACATATGTTTTTTTTTCCTTTCTTCCTTATACTTTCTTTTAGCTGGTGCGACTTATACTGCAGTGTAATTTATTGCCAATAAAATATGGTAGAATCAGTGATTTTATCTTTGTGGCACATAGAGGAAAGTTAAGTTTAACATTTATTAAATGTGTCTTGTTCTGTCCATGCCCCGGACCCAATGCCCATACGGAGGGCCCCCTACCCCAGTTTGGGTACTAGTGCAACATCGATTTCTACCCAACAACAGGAGACATTGGTATAGGCAGGGATCAGGTTTTTAAGTTAAAAATCAACCCTGACAGAAAAGTTTCACTTTAATCTGGGGAAAATGTAGAAATAATGGAAATCATTCATCCCAGAAACTCTATAAATTTAACTGAGTGTTGGGTCTCAATGCAACTTTTGCAAAAAAAAAAAACATCAACACTATGGTTGTTGTGCAATTCATTAAACACAGGCTTCACAGTTTAAGGAATGTTCAGTGGAATGTTGGTAGGAGCACCACTCCCTAACTATAAAATGTGTTGATAAGGCTGTGACTGGTAGTTTTTCTGCTCACTGGATGTTTTATGCATTTGACTCAAAACCATTGGAGAGGGTTGTCAAGGGAAGAGGAGAAGAAGGGAGAGGGAGAGAGGTGGATAATTTAGAGGACGGGGAGGAAAGTGAAGACAGGAGAGGTTATACAGCTGGGATTTGACCCAGATGGAAACTTTAACTGACTGTGTATGTTTACCTCAGTGTGAGTGTGTTTTTGTATTTTATCCAAATAAGAATATTTTGTCCTCAGATGGAGAGATACTATATAGGTCAGGTGTGTAAAATGGTCATTTGGGGGGAAAAAAAAGCTTAATGTGTGTCTGTGCAGGTGTTTGGCAGAATATCAGTGAAGATAATTGTGCAAGTTTGGCTTTTTTTTTTCCTGCTCTCTGGACTCAACCCAGTTGGAGTCTGAGGAACTATACATGAGAGATATTGCAGCTGTAAACAATAAAGAGTTGTGGTCAACAATTTAAGTTCTTCAATGTTTTGGATTTCCAAATAGTCAGTGCTAAATTGGCATCTATTTAATGCATCCATTTCACCGGTTCGTGCGAGACATAAGAAGTGAGTTCCAGTGATTTTGAGCCATAGACATGAATACGTGAAGACAGGAGAGGTTATACAGCTGGGATTTGACCCAGATGGAAACTTTAACTGACTGTGTATGTTTACCTCAGTGTGAGTGTGTTTTTGTATTTTATCCAAATAAAAGTATTTTGTCCTCAGATGGAGAGATACTATATAGGTCAGGTGTATAAAATGGTCATTTGGGGGGAAAAAAAAGCTTAATGTGTGTCTGTGCAGGTGTTTGGCAGAATATCAGTGAAGATAATTGTGCAAGTTTGGCTTTTTTTTTCCTGCTCTCTGGACTCAACCCAGTTGGAGTCTGAGGAACTATACATGAGAGATATTGCAGCTGTAAACAATAAAGAGTTGTGGTCAACAATTTAAGTTCTTCAATGTTTTGGATTTCCAAATAGTCAGTGCTAAATTGGCATCTATTTAATGCATCCATTTCACCGGTTCGTGCGAGACATAAGAAGTGAGTTCCAGTGATTTTGAGCCATAGACATGAATACATCAAGTCAGAAATGAGATTTTCCACTTTAGGTTTCTTTCGTTCTTTCAGTCATCTTCACCTAATACCTCTCAGGGGTGGCTGTCTCCACCACTGCCACTCAAATCACACTTCACCCCCCCGTGAGGCCACTGGAAGTTATGTGGGTCAGGACGGTGCTATGATCAGAGCACCTCAGTGGCACCTTGAACCTGAAGCCTTGCTGACCCAAGTCTGCTTCCTTAACCACTAGGGCACCACCGCCATGAAACTGTTATTAAATAGGAATAATACACAGAAAAAAAATCTAGTCAGAATATAAATGAGACAGACTTATTCTACTGGAGACACCTCCAACTGAACCGAGCTGGTGTTGGAGCAGAAGGAAGTCTAAATAACTTCCTGATGCTGCATTGGTTTGGTCTGCAGCGGAGCTTCAGGGAAGTCCCCATGTGTTCGCTCCAGTCTGTCAGTCCTGTCCAGGTCTGGGAGTGTTTAGTGTCTGCTGGTCAGTGGCAGGGTCACAGCTTAATCATGGAAGGCAAGAGTCGTGTGTTTGTGTGCGTGCAGGCATGTGTGTGTGTGTGGACAAATGAGAATCAGAGAATAGAGACCATACTGGGGTCAAACTTTAATCAGTCAAAAGTAAGAATCGGGGAAGTAAAAATGTCCTTCAGGCAAAGTCTTTCTATGTTTTCACTCAGGATTTTTAACAGTTAATCATCTTCCTCCCACCCTGGTCTGGATTCTCTTTGTTTTATTATTCGGTGACTGTGAAGTAACAGGAGTTGTTGGAAAGTCCCTGATGTCATTTGGTAAATTATTTAGTTCAGACTGCATTTTGGCCCAAATACATGTATAAAAAGTTATATAACACTTTCTAACACAGTTGAAATGAGGAAAATACATTATTTGTTGACTTAGGAACAAGACTGACGTATTCATTTTGGCAATTATGTTAAGAGAATGACGATATGAAAAACGTAACTGAATAATTTAAATTAATTTCCATTCCAAGGCATCAGTTGCCCACTGTCTCAACATCATTTATAGCTGTTTATGATACAAAACTGAGCTCTGAAAAGACTCTATTGAAGATAAGTCTGTCTTCACAGACGAGACCGTTACCTTTGTCTTCCCCTGTCTCTTGGTCCTGGTCAAAGGGTCAGTGGTCCAAGCAGGGGTGCGCTGACACACAGTGGGCTATTCTACTACATTCCATTCACACCCATCTAGTCTCACAATTTCACACCACTTTTATTTGTTGTATTTTTTCCATGGAACATATTTCATTCCCATTTAGTAAGTCACTGCAGCCACTAGGAAGCCCTTTTTTATCTTCTTTGTCTACCTTGTTATTAAAAGACTAAAATGACTCACATTTTTTAACATGGTGTATATTGTTTAACTAATAACATGGATAACATGAACCCAAAACAGACGTTAACTAAGATCTACAAACTCTCTCATTGTGGAGCAGTAGACTCCTGGGAGGAAAGAGGCACCAGGGCAGATGATTGTACCTAGTCTGCTGTAAACACAATTGAGAGCCAGCGTTTAAGACTGATCTTTATCTTGGAACTAAAATGTGGTGTGTGGTCATTGACCAAAAAGCATGTTGACTCCATATTGGGTAAACTGAGTCCCATCATTCCAAATCCTTTTGGGGTTTCCCCCCTGGGATCCTTTCCTGGATAGACATTCCCAGAACACCTCCCTAGGAGGGGGTCTAAGAAGAATCTACACCAAATGCCCTCTGCAACCACAACTGGAAACTTATCTCGGTGGAATGGAAAAGAAGCCGAACAGCCTGTCAGTAAGACTCTCTGTATTTGAGAAGTTATTTTTTCCATCATGGCTCTTGACTACAGTCAATAAAAATGAGTCATTCCAGACATTTCTCTCTCCTCCTGTATCTATCTTTCAATCCTCAGTTTTAATTTTACATCACTCACTGATGTCACCATAGTTATTCCAGACTTGGCTCCAAACCATCACATCATAATCCTGAGGTCATTGTTTGATAATGACATGATCAGAGCCGTGTCCTCTGCAGAAAAAGCAGGGATCGAATCGTGTGTTTACTGAACCTGACACTAGTCCACCACTTGACTGCAAAGATAAATTATTTTGTCTCCTAAGATTAAGGATACAATCTGTGACAAAAAGCAGCCTTGAGAAAGTTCTGTCCCCAATAGAAACAATTGAAAATGTTCACTGTCTGGAATTTGACACGGGGGATCTCCTTTCTTCTTTTTTCAGCTTGTCCCTTTTTTGTCCCTCCATGTCCTCTCTTACTGCATCCATCAATCTCCTCTTTGTCTCCAACCATCTCTAGGATCATTATCTGACCAATATAACCAATGTCCCTCCTCTGAACATGTCCAAACTGTCTTAATCTGGCATCTCAACCTTTTCTTCAAACCTTCCTGTCTGTGTTGTCCCTCTAATCACCTCATTCCTGATCCTGTCCATCCTTGTCTCTCCTAAAAAGAATCTCAGCATCTTTAACTCCTCCACCTCCAGCTCTGCCTCCTGTCTTCTACCTGTTCCTAGTGTCTCTAATCCATCCATCATGCCTGGTCTCATAACTGTCCTGTAAACCTTTCCATCACCTTAGCTGACTCTCTTCTATCACAAATCACACTGAGACCATTCTCCAGTTGTTCAATCCTGCCTGTACTCTATTCTTAGGGATGGTTGACTAAATAGTCCTGAAGTTGGTTAGCTGAACGTCCATAAAATCTAACAATCTTGCAAGGATCTTACACTGCACTGTTCATTATCTATCTTCACAAGCATGTGGACCATCAAGATTGGAGAAACCAACCCCTAATAAAGAATGACTGCAGAGAACACCCTTCCTTAAGTCACCTTGGATCTCTGTCCAATAACTACGTGTTGGTGAAACCATTTCTTCTATTGTCCAACTAGGTTGTTTAACACAGAGGGTGAGAAGCCATAAACAGCTTGGAACAAGTAGTGTTTGCCCCTGTTGAACTAACAGAATCTGCCAGAACCTCCTCGTTGCCTATTTCACACCTATAGCTTGGAGCTACAACAAATCATAGTCATGCCAAGAAAAAGCGTGCCAACATCCTTGTTAGAGTGAAAAACAAAATTCACCGTTTGGTTGACGATCAAAATTTTAATGTATTTTTAGTCAAATAGTATTTTGTAAGAAAAAAGGACAATAAAGAAACTCAATACAAAAAAATGTGTGAACATTTGGACCATGAAAGTAAAGATCTTACTTTCCTCTAAAGAAAAAGGTTAAAGTTTTCTTGTAACTTTCCTTCCACTTGGAAGAGAGAAAGAAAATTGATGACATCTTCGCTCGTGTTGGGATATATTAAATTTTATGACCCATTCAGAACAGAGAATCAAGTCACGTAGTGGGAGGAAGTGAAGGGGTGGAAGCCTTTGGTCCTGAGTGTATCATTTTTCCATTGCACACCTCTGTGCACTGTAACATGAATTCTCCGGTAGAATATTAAAAAGTAATCATTCTCTACTCCTTCTCTTCCTTCATCATCACGCCCACAGATCTGTCCACGCTGCTGACCAGCTGACATCATGAACACATTATTCACATCTGGGCCAAAACTTAAACAGAACACACTGAAGTAAAGTAGTTGTTTTTACAACCTATTTAACCATAGAAACCAGGGGTCTCCAAACTGTTTTGAGACTCAGAGCTACTTAAGGGGCACACAGTGATACCAAGAGCTACAATGTTATAATAAAAGGCTGGGGGACAGACACCATCATCATTGAACCAATTAGAGTATCGTTGCAAGAGGAACTGATTCAGTGCAGTGGTGCCTTAGTGGCTAATGAACTGGACTTGTTTGGAGGGTTTGAGGTTTTAATCCACAAGCTGCCAGATCACCACTGAGATGCACTGATCAGGTCACCGTGCCCTCACACTGCTCCCCATGCGCTCAAAGCTGCCCACTGGTGGTGATATGTTCCAAGCAGTGTTGTGGATCACAATGTTACAATAACAAGGAATTTTCAGAGGTAGCCCCGAGAACAACGACCAGGTAGGTGACCACTGATATAGACTTTAGCGATGTGCAATGCTGACAATATTACGGGCAATATACTACAATAAAAACATTAACTGCAGTGAATGACTAATTCAAGTTATTTCACTTGACACAGATCCCATACAGTAGGATAGTGATTTTTAACTAGTGTGCCGTGAGAGACCGTCAGGTGTGCCGTGGGAAATTATCTAATATCACCTAATTAACCATTGTTGTTTAAAGCATAACTTTGCTGATGTTCCTATGGACAGTTTTTGGTTGTCTGTTGCCAAGGAGTTTCACATTGTGGCCAACAAAGCTATTTTGATTCCTTCTGTTTTCAACCACATATCTATGTGAGCTGAGCTTTACAAGCTTGTCTTGTGATAAAAACTAAAAACAGAGAGCGACTGCGAGAGCAATTGTTGAGAAAGAGCTCTGTGAGTGTCTTTCTACCATTCCTGCCAGGATATTTAATTTGTGCACATAATTTGTGTCACACTAAGTATAAAGAGTATAAATACATACATACAAAAAACTATATTAATACTATTGTGTTAAATGTAATTTTGGTTGTTGGTGTGCCCCAGGATATTGTAAATGTAAAAAAATGTGCCACGGCTCAAAAAAAGATTGAAAAACACTGCAGTAGAAGAATGGTGTTTGTCAACTGTCACATTCAATGTATAAATCTATGGAATATCTGGCAAATTCTTCACTGTAATATATCAAAAACACAAAATCTATGAATCTTGTGTCTTGTATGCGATGGAACCATACGTAGAACTAGAACAGAAAGTTGATAGTAAAAAAATAAACAAAAAAAAACCGAGGTAAATATGTCCTTGTGCGAGATACAACTGAGACAACTAGTTCTACAAACCGTTCTACCGTTCTTCACACTATCAACTTCATTGTCCCTCAACTTCAACGTCAATCATTCTTGCTACTACTTTTTTGCAATCTTGCTAAACAGCTGGATTAATATATATTGTATAAACATATCTCTATAAGACTGTAAAAAATACAGATCCTGACATAAAATATGGGCTCATACATAAACCCTCACCTTCACTTACACTACAATGCATGGC
>JAFBJS010055259.1:665073-729519 GCA_016785265.1 Paraplagusia blochii | reverse complement strand
CTTAATGACAAAAATTGTAGGACACATATATGAATAACATATATATTAAAAAAAAAAAAAAAAAACTATAATACATTGATTTTTATCACACGATTGGCACAAAAATATGAGCCTCTAGGAGAAACACAGGTGTAAATAATAAAATGTGTCAAGACCCAGGTCCTGCTATTGTTCATAATGGGACACAGATACACATGGATGGAACACAGCCACTGACATGGTTGATGTTGAGCCAGTGGGTTTTCATATTGTGACAAGTCAAAAAATATTAAAAGGATTTCTCCCAATTCACACGACTCTAGAGAAAGTTGGAAAATGTGAGGAATTTTATTCAGTTCAATTGCTTATGGCATTGATTTATTCTGTTAATATTTAAATATACGGTAGTAGGAGTAGGATTCCCTGCTGTTGGAAAACATTCCAAATAGGAGTCGGTGAAGAAGAATATAAAGGTGGAGAGGTGAGGACTTTCTTATTTAAAACTCTGTAGCTGAGTTCATTCATGACCTGTACAGTTCTGGTACACTAGTATGCTGCAAGATATATACATTGTACAGATAAAATGATCAAATATTACTTTTACTTTATTTTGCTGCAAATTAATAGATTCATTTTCATCTGCCTGTCTCTTGCCAGGTCACAGGGGCAACTGACACCACCCAAATCACAATGCACCATATTGTGAGCCTTCCTGTGGGTGGTGATCCCAAGAGAAGTTATGTGGGTCTGAACGATGCAATACTCAGTGGCAACCTGGCAGCTGCTTGATTCAAACCTGAAACTTTGCAATCTGCTTCTTTAACCACTAGACCACCACTGCCGGCCTTGTCTCTATCTGTCTCTACTTTATGAACCAGATACAATAAAATATTTTCCTCTGGGTGGCAGCAGACGGCAGTAAAACAAAAAAAGCTTGTCCAGTGTGTCTTTCTTCAATACCTGAGAGAATATCAGCGCTCTGTCCAACTAAACAGGCCTAGATTTGATAAGCATTAAATTGAGAGTAAATTTAAGCTGATGTTTCGAGCTAAAAGTTGAGGAACACCAATGAAGAGTTTAGATATGTGCTGGAGACAGATGAATCTGCCGGAAAATAGAATTCTGACAGCACACTCTTGAGTACAGTGGGTATAGGAAATTTGTGAAGCTAGAAACTAACTGTAAAGGTACAGTAGCAACTCTAAGGAGTTGTTAATGTTTTTCAGGAACTGAACACCAAACACTGACATCTGGCCTGTTTCTTGACCTTTATCTTGCCTCCCTTGGTCTCTCCTATGACTTTCCTGACTTACTTTGTCCATGTCCTCACGTCATCTCTTTTTTCTTAGTTTTGCTCTTGAGGCCAAACGAGGATGAAACATTCATGTGCCTCCAGGCACAAAAACCGCATCTGTCCCTTCACCTTGGGCCTCAAAAATTGTTCATCATCATCCACTCCCTCTACTCAACCTCCCACATTGTACATTTATGCTCTTCTGCCATTCCCAATCACTGCTCAAGGAGCAACAGTCTGATTTGTCAATGTGACACAATGTCAAGATGCGGCTAAGAGTTCTTATGTTTCATCTTCACTGACAGCCAGGAGCACAGCTCAGGCCCTGGACATTGTGTGAGGACCTTCAATCACAGAATGGACCGCAGTTTTAAAAACAGTCGACCGATCGTTTAAAACTGAATTGCTTTGTTCAAAAGGTAAAAAAAAAAAGTGCAGAGAGTTCTTATAGTGGTCTCCAACTGAAAACACTAGTGTGAGCAGATGTTACTGTTGTCTGTGATCACGTAGGGATTTTCACAGGGGAAATTTCCCATAAAATGGAAAGAGTTAATCAAAGCAAAGGGAATGTCCTTGGCTTATTCATCTCCTCTCATCCTTCTTTTGTGTGGTTAATGAAACATTGCATGTCTTAGATTTCTAGTTGCCTTAAAAAATTAACAGGAAACAAAATTGCACGCAGGCTACAGCTGGATGTCATTGATCAAAAGAATGAATTCAGGGCTTGGGCACTAATGTTTTCTCATCCTTTTTCTATCCCTGCTGCATTCACTCTGTTTACCCTTCAAAAAATGTTTGTCCTTGGATAGATAAAAAAATAGCAGAACCTTCTTGTTTTTGTTTACTTTTTAAATTTACCCTTTTTATGTATATTTATTCATTTTACAGTAGATTTTTTTTCAGAATTGTGTGCGAGCAGACCTGTGGATTCATGAGCGTTAGGGCCATTCACACTCTTTAACACTCATGCAAACCTATGGTAATTACAGTGAAAACTGCACATGGAATGAGACAAAGACAAACCAAATATTAATTCACTCATTCACCACCATCCGCTACTGGGTTGCAGTCAATTCACACTGCTCCATTCTGTGAACCTTCCTGTGTGTGATGGGTCCAATGGAAATTATGTGGCTCCGGACGGTGCTATGATAGAGCACCTCAGCTCTATCAACCTGGCAGCTGGTGGAGTCAAACCCTAACCTCTAGGCCACCGCTGCCTCCAACAAACAAAATATGTTTTAATAATATTTCTAAATACTTGATCTCATCAAAAACATCTGAATCTCATCCAAGTTTCCTTCAGAACCTCAACACAAACTAAAATATGTATAATTAGACTGTATTTATATTAAAGATGAATAATCTCAGCTTCTTGGCTCCAGCTAGGGTTTAATATTACTGTCTTTTTGTCTAGAAAACCATTTTGCCTGTTGGCTTAGAACATGAGCAGACACAGAGAAAACCACAACTGATGCCATACGTCACAGTCCTGACATTCCGGCAACAGAACATGTTGATACACTGACATGGTCTAAATACTTTTTTTATATTTTTCACCCCAAAGGGTACTCAAAATACTCAATGTCAAAGAAAAGAGAAGGTATTGCCATGAAGATAATTGTAAAATTGTAAAATACTGTACACAAAAAAAAAATGGCTGTAGGCAAGAAGAGGTTGATTGATCTTAAGAGTCGACAAAGTACCAAATATGTGAGCGCTGACAGAGTGTAAGAGTCTTCTTAAATCTCTGCTCTGACCTGCCAAGGCGTGAAACCCTCTCAAACCTGAAGAAGCAGAACCCCTGAAGCACAGGAACAACTTGAGAACAGAACAACACGACACACTGTCATCTCAAGTACCCAGAATGCCCCACAACAATCTTGACCCTCTGCTCCTTCCTGTTCTGCCTGTGCATCCTCATCCTCATGAAAACCCTTAATGAGAGTCTCTCCTCCGCTGCAAACAAGTGTTTCCAAAAGCAGCATTGACACCTCCAGTGTCTGTCCCTCACCCTGCCTTGACCCTGGCATTCTCCTGTGGACTTCACAGTTGTGAATAGATGAGACAACAGCAGCAGTGGGTGTTGAGAAAAAAGGGAGCAAATTCATTAATCTACAGAGCACGTCCCAGAGGAGTCCTATTGTAGTCAGGGTTAGGAGAGGCCAAGTATGTCTGTGGATCACAGCTGGGGGACACAGGAGATGGACTGAACGATGCACTGATGGACGGACGGACGGACAGACAGACAGATAAATAGATAAACCACATAAGACATAAACTCTCTAAGCCTTGATTCGGAGCAAACTTTTCAAAGATGGAAAAAACAGACATGTACAGTGACCCAAGGACATATTTTCACAATTCAATGGCTTACATGGAGATAATGTTATTAATATATACTAGGGATGTCTGATATTAGCAATATTTTTAATATTATTGATATTGATTTTTACGCTGATATTCTAAAGCGTTCTTTCTGTCCCGTTCAAGAAGCTGGATTCACTGAAGGAGTTCCTAGAGCCATGCTGTCTCCTGACTAATTGTATTTGTAAGTATTTCTTGGACATTTGCATCTCACGTCATCGATGAGAAAATAAATCGTTTACGTTGTGCTGAAATGCTTATTTTTACTTTAAACAGGGATGTTTACTTCTGTCCACTGATGCCGTTTTTATCTCTGTGCCTTTTTACTCTCCAATAGTAGTGAAGGCTGAAAGAAAAGTTTGCAAAGTTATTTTGACCAACACCAGACATTATCTGTTGTATTACTTTAAATGCTGAACAAAGGAGGGAATAGGACTGATTCACACAAAATGTTAAAAATAAATATGACACCTTTATATAACTTATGTCGAAGTGGTGTTTTTATTATGTTAAGGTATTTGACTGTTATTTATATAATGCCTTTTTTATTGCTTTTAGTCAATATATCACTTGCATATATCGGTATCGTTTAATATCGGTGTAGGAAATTACGTGTTTGGAAAATATCGGCAAAAGTTAATATCCCTAACAATATGGTCTACTTTTTTGACCTGTCATACCGGCGTTAACCAGCAGGTGTTACCAATAATACTTAATAACCATATACGTTTATTTAGTCCATTGTCTGTAGCTTCTTGATAGATTTATTATTAGGGATAGTATTACTGACAGTATCACAGCCGCTCAGTAGTTGCCTCTATATAATCAGACTGAGCGGCATCTTTGCAGTAAAACTTCTATCTTTCCTCATCCAGAAAATAATGCGAAGTTGAACATTTCTGCGGTTCAGTGACGCTGACAAGTGAACTTCATTAAAACTGTTTCAATGAACTGAGAGAGAGAGGAGGATCGATGGAAGCGCACACTCTCCTCCTGTACAGGCGTGGTCTCCCTCTCCCTCCCTCTCCCCCTCTCTCTCCTACACACACTCCTGTCCGGCAGCTGTTGTCAGTGTTTGGGCCGAGAACAGTTTTGCGCACAGAGGAACTACCTGGAAGGGACGCACTGACCGACACTGGCACAGAGAGAGGAGACTTCTCCACCTCCACCCCCTGCTGGTTTTTACCGGGGATAATGCGCGTGTCTGTCGGCGACACAGTTTGATTGTTTATTCGGCAAAGTTTCATTCGAGTGCTGATCAAATTATTCTTTGTGAAAATGAAAGAATTTGCTGCTTCTCTACACATGGTCCTCGCTGCGCTACTCGTCGCCTGCGCTTCCACGGCCAAGTTAAATGTTCCCAGACTGAGACTGTCTTATAAAGGTAATTACAAACAAGGACATCTATCTATCTATCTATCTATCTATCTATCTATCTATCTATCTATCTATCTATCTATCTATGTCGATTTTCACAGCCAACTTAAATGTTCCCACACTGAGACTGGCTTATTAAATTAATTACAAACAAGGACATCTATCTATCTATCTATCTATCTATCTATCTATCTATCTATCTATCTACTGTATGTCGATTTTCACAGCCAACTTAAATGTTCCCACACTGAGACTGGCTTATTAAATTAATTACAAACAAGGACATCTATCTATCTATCTATCTGTCTATCATTTTAACACCTTAAAAAAAACTCTGTCTCTTTATATTCTTGATTTTCACCTAAACTGTTCTTTTTCTTCTGTGCATTGTTTCTCAGACAGCATGTCCATCCCCTGGTGGTCCAGGGTTTTAGATCTGGCTACTGTTTTGGGGGGTGGGGGGGGGGGGGGGGGGGGGGGGGGGGTTAATACACATTAAGAGATTTTGCCCAACCAAGCAGGGTGTCAGTGCTGCAGGAGGTTCTGGCTGAAGTTCCTTGTCTGTGTGGTTGGACACGCTGTGGTGCAAAAGTCTCATTAAACCGTTAATTAGCAGAGAAAATCCCACTTTAGGAAAGGATGTTGCGTAAAGTTTCATGTTGTTAGTGTGAATGATGTCAGTGTTAAAATTATGTCCTTCAGATTACTATCTATCTATCTATCTATCTATCTATCTATCTATCTATCTATCTGTCTATCATTTTAACACCTTAAAAAAAACTCTGTCTCTTTATATTCTTGATTTTCACCTAAACTGTTCTTTTTCTTCTGTGCATTATTTCTCAGACAGCATGTCCATCCCCTGGTGGTCCAGGGTTTTAGATCTGGCTACTGTTTTAGGGGGGGGTTAATACACATTAAGAGATTTTGCCCAACCAAGCAGGGTGTCAGTGCTGGAGGAGGTTCTGGCTGAAGTTCCTTGTCTGTGTGGTTGGACACGCTGTGGTGCAAAAGTCTCATTAAACCGTTAATTAGCAGAGAAAATCCCACTTTAGGAAAGGATGTTGCGTAAAGTTTCATGTTGTTAGTGTGAATGATGTCAGTGTTAAAATTATGTCCTTCAGATTAAAGGTTGAACATGCGATGACAAAATATTGTTTGACATATCTTTACGTGTTGTGACATTTGTCTAATTGTAGATGACACGAGAGGAATGTTCACACGCTCGCTCTTTCCTCTCTTATCAAACCCTTCTGCTGGCACTGACTCACGCAGGTTTGATAGTAAGGCAGTGTGTGTGAGTGTGAGTGTTTCAGAGCTGCTGCCTGAAGTGTTGGCTCTCATTGTTTTGTTGCGCTGGTGTACAATCATCAAAGATATCACGCAGGATTTCCTCCCGTTCTGTATGTTTTTCGGGAGAAAACACGTACGTGGCTTCAGGGTGCTTCCTGTTGACACGGCTGGAAATGCTGCTGCAGAGGGAAACTGATAAAGGAGTCACAGCGGACGGTGACAAAGAGGACTGATCCAGTCTGTGAAGTGACCACCAGGGTTAATGGTTGCAAATGATCACACATTTGATGTCTGCATTTCTACTTTTTTTCTGGGATGTTTTACTCATGCTGTCTCCTTCTAAGGAGATTTTAGGGATGAGAATGTTGATTAGCTGTCAGTCAGGCCATCTGTCTGACACTGAGGTCTGGAGTTCGGGGTCTCATCACATCAGTTTGCGTCCTAAAGAGGATTAAACTTAGTGTCTGTGCTGAGACCTTTCACCTTCTTCAGCATTAGCATTATAACAACTTTTCTCTCTACATACAAAATCTTGTGGGAAAATTTACGGATCACGTCGGTTCTCCCCAAACCTGATCTTTTTTGTCACCTTTTCTTTTGTGTCATCACAGAGCAAATTATAACGCAGACATATAATCTGGTGGGGATTTATGCTGTTAATGAAAAAAGGGGGTAATGTGCTAATCCTGGATATATGTCTTACTTGAGTGATTTTTTTGACAGAGACATTTTAGAAGAAACATTACACAAGTCCGTCGGTTACAGAGAGTTTAAGGGTTAAATTTTATTTCCTTTGACGCCTTATGCTGGTGGACTATGATAAAGAGGTGATGATGGAATCTTGGGCTGCATTAGTGTCTTTATGTGTGACAAAATTTAACACATTTTGTGCAGTTGGCATCAGTGAGGGTGCTTCCCTGTCTGCCTCTGTATTTTCACAATTTAATTATCTGATGTGATTCAATGGGTGCTTCCAGACGTATAGCAATAATTTGGTTAAAGTTTCTTATGGGAAAATGGTAACACACACATTAATAGGATCTTTGTTTCTGTCACAAATGCATACAACTTCTCTGAAAATGGTTTCTAAATATACTTGAAACAAACAAACAAACAAAAAAGGTTCTAATCCGCAAGCTCCCAGGTTGCCACCAAGGTGCTCTGATCATAGCATCCTCCCGACCCATGTAACTTTGGACACACTATGTGATTTGGGCCGTGCCATCTGTCCCTGCAACACGGCAAAGGGCAAGCAGTTAAAGTTTGCTGAGTATTATTCTAGACTATAAAAAAAAATATCCATATACTTATTTTTTTTTACTTTTGCTACTGTTGATGATGCTTCATAAATTAAAGCCCTGATTTTGCTTGTTAATGCAACATATCTGTATGGAGTAAGACAACAATAAAGGAGGAGACAAAGCCATGAAGATCAAGCTGGTCCAGACAGTGCATTACCTTGCCAATCCACAAGAGGGCAAAACTTTCTCTCTCTCTTATGGCCTTGCCCTGAAAAGGACAAAATTAAAGGCTTTGCAGTCTACCCTGGGTTTTACTGTATGTTGTTTGCTTTGTCAGAATATAATGTTATGGAAACATAAGGAATCACAGACGGACTTGGAGGATTTTTTTTTCTTTTGTAATTTACTGTAAATAAAGTAAAACCTGCAGGAGGTGGAAAAAAAGATGTTTCTCACTCACAGTTGTTCGTTAAACCTCCCACATTTTCACAAACAGCAATAAACAACAGCATTAAGTCAAAGTGTGGGAAGAAACTGTGACTCTTTATGAGATGATGCATCCTGGCTGCATGACTCCCTGCATGATTGCAGCATTTTCTCCTCTTTAACATAAATTAGAGCCTGATTATCTGATAAGAGCTGTTCAATCTTTGGTTAAATATTGCCATAACTCCTCTAACAGGTCTAATCTGGTCCCTGATCAGTCTGATTTCACACCTACATCAACATTCTCCCTCCTCCACATCTGTTTGGCTGTTCCTTCACTTCCCCCATTTCATCCCCAGAAGCCTGCAGGGTGTTTGTATTCCCAGGAGGAAGTCCAAGTAATTTGGTGACAGGAAAAGCTGCTATTATCTCATTTCAATCAATTAGTGGCTAGAAGTTGAACAGGAAGACGACCATTTTACCTAGGAGAGATTAGGGTTCCTCGCTGCTTTCCACCTCACCTCCGTCTGCTGTTTTCTACCCCTTCGTCTTACTTTTCTCCTCTTTCTTTATTTTAACATCAATTCATCTCCTCTCTTTCTCATGCATTTTCTCCGTATCTCTTTTCTTTTGTTTTCTAAAATTCTCTGCAGACTCTTTACCTTATTTTCATTTCTCCTCCTCTCTCAGCCCTTCCCTTACTTCCTCCTTATCATTTCCTGATAACGCTGATGTATTATAACAACTGTGGGCTCAGGATGAGCTACTGGTCCAGGTCCATCAAGCCTATAAAACAAAATTTGGTTTTCTTTATGTTCTCGGTCCTCTATAGGCAAAGTTTGAGGACCAATCTAAGGCTGGATTTTAGTTTCTGCAGAAACTCGGATAACTATAATATGTTTGAACTTGTATTGTTCTCTGGTTAATGGGTTTTGGACATGTGTCAGTAGAGTGCGACGGCTACACTGTGGCTTGTTTTTCTACTGGCAGTGGCTCACCTCTGGTTTGATACCAAGACTATAAACTTACAGTCGAAAAATAATAATAATAAAAACCATCTATTCTTATCTCCTCTTCTCATCTCTTTTTGTGTTAATTTATGTTGCGTTAGATTGAGATGCAAACAAGAATTTTTCCTCAAGGTTTTCATACATGAATCTAAGAGCTTTGTTTTTTTATGTCGTTTATCTTCATCCTCTTATCTATTGCCCAGTTTTAGGGGCGGCAGTCTCCCCCACTGCCACCCAAATCACACTGCTCCATACTGTGATCCTTCCTGTGGGTGGTGCCTCAACTGGAAGTAATGTGGATTATGTGGGTGCTATGTTTAGAGCACCTCAGTGGCAACCTGGCAGTTAGTGGTTTAGAACCTAAAACCTTGTGGACCCAAGTCTGCTTCCCTAACCACTAAGCCACAATATTACAATATTTTTTTACAATAATTTACAATATTTTTTCCTGCACACATAAATTTTAGGAATTACTAGCTCTCTCCACACCAAACTAACCTCCCATCATGCATCTCTCTACCTGTCTTGACAACTGTTTTCAGGCTGCCCTTAATTGGCCTCAATTTCTTATTCACTGTTTGTTGACTCTCTCTCACACATACACACATGTCTTAGGGAGCTTTTTCCCAAATTGAGCAGCGGAATGACACACACTCAGCAGCACAAACATTACCAACAGAGAGGCTTTTTGATCAGATTGCATTAATTCTCAGAGTGAATGGCTCTGTTTGCTGTTGCTTACTGTGCCTAAAGAATTAATGAGTTTGTTTTCTCAGTCTCAGTTGACCAGACACACACACACGTAGATGGGTGTTAATTTGTTCCAAGGACGAATCTTCTCCTCTCTGGCACCGGGAGAAGGATTTTTTTTTTTTATCCTTTAGCTATCTAAACTGATTATTACTTTTCAAAATATTTCCTTAGATTTTCTCTTTCTCTCTCCCCTCACCCAGCCCACTCACTTATCTCCCTGTCTTCTTTTGGTCCTACTTTCCCTGTCTTCACTCTAAGTACTCCGAGGCTTGTGGACTTATCAAAAATCCAGTGAGAGAAAAGAAAGACGAAAGAACAAAAGAGCACAGCATCAGTAACCGAGCCAACTGGCTGCTGAGATAAGACTCTTATTCACATTCATTTTGGCTCCAGGAAATATTGGAAAAGAGTGAGGGGCTGTGCAGGTTTTAGTTTTATGAAAATGTCTGACATGTGTTTATATTTCATATGTTTGTATAAGCTCTTACCATTCAGCGATGGAAGGATTGAACGCCTAGGGCAAACTCTTTAAATTTATTGTAAACAAACAATGATTGCTTTCAGTGGACTCACCAGCCACAGGAAGGCTGATAGTATAGAGCACTGCCACCACATTCAGGTGGCAGTGGTGGAGACTGCTGCCCCTGCAGGATGAAGATCAATGAATAAAGTCCTTGAATCTGTTTCAGGTTTAAAACAGAGCTTTCTTTCTGGGAAAATATATTATAGAAACGTATACCACAGTAAGACAATACAACAGTAATTTTTCTGCAATTATTAAATTTGCATTACTGTGCAATACAAATAATTTTTCTATCAGGTTAAATAAAATCCTGCAGGACTTTATACGTGAAACCCTTTTTATGATTCCTGAGAGCCACAAAAAATGATTTGGTGGGCTTTATTTGGCCCACGGGCCTCAGGTTTGCATTTAGTGTGAATGTGATATAAGAACTAAGTTAAAAGAGCCTGCATGGATGCTGCTCTATCAAGGTTTTGAAACGGTTTAAGGCATTTTTCTTGGAACATAAATTAAACCAGAAACATACTGTGTGTGTTTGTGTGTGTGTGTGTATACAGAGTATAGAAATGCTAACCGTTTTATCAAAGTCATTTGTCTCATAAAACGATCCAGGAAGGATATTTATGTTCTAACCAGTTGAGGTCATGGTGGAACCCAAAAGAAGAAACGTTAAAAATGCTGATGCTGTTCTAAACCGATACCAAAAACCTCTGGTTCAAAGCTCTGGCTAGACATCAAGGATGACTATGACTGTAGGCTACACAGGATTTTTAAAGAACCAAAAAGTAAAGGGATGAATCGGCCACCGCTATTAATAAATACACATTTCTGTTTCTGCTCCAGTAAAGGTACATTTGTCTGGAGAAATATAAGGATAAAAACAAAATCGCTCATAAAATTAGAATGTTAGAGCTGATATCTAGTCATGGCTTCCCATTGTTTTCTTAATAGTAACCATAGTAACTTAAGTTCATTAATACCTGTAACACTTACTGGTAACAACAGTGCTATTCAGCATTACATACAGGTAGTATATCTTCTTCTTCTCCTTTCCGCTTGTCCCTAGTTCAGGTGTTGCCACAGCGAGTTAACATTTTTCATCTCCCCCTGTTCTCCAATGTTCTACTTTAACTCCAACTACATCCATGTCCTCCCTCACTGCATCCATCCATCTCCTCTTTGTCTCCCACCTGGTAGCTCCATCTCTAGGATCATTCTTCTATCAATTCATCCACTGTTCCTCCTCTGGACATGTCAAAACCATCTCCCTGCGGCTTCTCTAGCTTTTTCTCCAAACCTTCCTGACTGTGTTATTTTGTTATAACCAGGGATTAAAATGAACAGGACATTGAAGAAAACAAAGGCGGACTAATGTACAGGTTTTTATACACATATGTACTCATAGGTGTTAGTGTGGCATCTAGAGCCCTCAGACACTGCTTTGTATTGCATGAAGGTGTTGGGTTCAAAGGTGCAGGTGTGTGTGTGTGTGTGTGTGTGTGTGTGTGTGTGTGTGTTTGCTGTGCAAGATGTAAGTCTACTGACACACTGGTGTGAGGGTGTCGCTGATGTCGAATGTTTCATGCAGGTTTGTGTGCGGCTGCTCATACATGGACGTGACAGATTGCGTGTCTAAAGTGTCATCTGTGCAACTGAAGGTGTCGTGTCGGTATGTGTGTGTGTGTGTGTGTGTGTGCACAATATGTCAACATTGTCTCTAAAGTGGTCAAAGCAGGGACACAGATGGAGGATGTGGACACCTAGGGAGTTGATATTGACTTTATATGTGTTGGAGAGATGGAAAAGTGCAAAAAGGCTCTAAAGGATAAACACACACCGATGCACACATTCAGAGAGAGAGAGAGAGAGAGAGACAGAGACAGAGAGAGAGAGAGAGAGAGCGCAGATGGAGAGGAAATCAGTAGTTTTTGTTGGGAGGAAAGTAAAAACTGTGATGTTTATAGAGGAACAAAGACATACAAGAGGAAAGGAACATGAAAAAGTCACAACATCCTTAAAGTGGGAATTGTAAAGTCAGATAAGAAAACATTCTGTTGGAGGGATCCAATGAAAACACTGGGAAGGATAAGATCTCCTCTGGATTGTTTTTGTTTGTTTTTTTTTTTTTTTTTTATGGATTAATAAAAAAAAAATGTGCATGCTGATTATTATCCCTCTTTTCAGCTTGGGAATTAGATTCAATTATTTATTCGGTTTGGAATTTTTTTTGGCAAAGTAAATTTAAAATAAACCTTAATGAAATGGGCCATTACACAATAAACCCACACATTTAAATCTAGGGATTATATGCAGATAGATTGAACTTTATCAATCCCTTAGGAATATCCTTTGGAAAATTATGGATTAATCTCTCAAGGGTATTATATGTACATGTGCAGTAGTAGTAGTAGCAGTAATTTGCATTAGTTTAATATAAAGCAATTTTACAATAAAATAGGGTTTTTTCATAGGTCCGTTGTGAGACCAGTCATGATGGATGGATTAAAGACACTAGGAATAGGCAGAAGATAGGAGACAGAGTTGGAAGTGGAGGAGTTAAAGCTGAGATTCTCTTTAGGAGAGACAAGGATGGACAAGATAAGGATAGAAGTGATTTGAGGGACAAGGAAGGTTAGGAGAAAAAGCTAGAAAAATCAGACATAGATAGTTTGGACATGTTCACAAGACAAGACAATGGAGGTAACCAGGTAGAAGATGAAGAGGAGATTGATGGATGCAGTGAGGGAGGACATGGAGGTAGCGGGAGTCTGAGTAGAAGATACAGAGAACAGGGTGAGATGAAAAATGTTGACTCGTGTGACTGTGGCAACCCCTGAAAAAGGCACAATCTGAAAGAGGAACAAGACATACAGTATGGAGTTGGTTAAAAAAAAGTTTTTTTTGTCTTTTATCAAGTAATTTCTTTTCACTATTTCTGTTAGACCAATCTATTGAATTAACACTTAGTTATTTCCAACTTTGAATGAAAATGTTTGACAATTTTATTCTAAAGTCTGTGTAAGAAGTATTTTAGATGGTGGGTACATATTGGCACCAAAACCCTCTATTCCTGATGGCACTAATTAAATTCATGAATGAACAAGGAACTAGCATGGTGTCTGTGAAAGAACAGAAACATCAATTAATTATAAAGAAAAGGTGGTGGAAAAAGGGGACGTAACGTAAAATGGTCATGAATGAATGACTTGTGAATGGGGACAGAAAACAAATGACGGAGACACAAAGGACTCAATGTGGAAAAAAAGAAACAGAGAAGGAGAGACGGAGATTCATTGAAGAGTTAAAAAAACGGTCCTACAGAAGATGCAAATACCAGAGGGGAAGGCCAATTTGCTTGAAGAAGATAAATGAATTTAAATACAGGAGCTGGACCACTGTGGTTTAGACCATGGGGTCCTGTGCTCTGTGTGTGTGTCTCCACCAAAACCAACCCCTGTGGTTCACAGCGATGGCAGTTGTTTTAACACGGGCGTTACAAATCACAGCAGTGGACGTTCACCGGGGGGGTTGAAGCCCTGAAAACTATTTATCTAAACTTTTTACACTCCACCACACCCTAAACACTGAAGACACAGAGACACAGAGCAGCTCTCTCTCTCTGTCCATACTGCCCCCTAAGGGTCTGGCCTCCCTTTCTCCTCTTTTGTCCTATGCCTCCCCTGCTCCAGTCTGATCTATTGCTCCGTACAATCATGGTTTAATGGAAAACAAAAGGGGACAAGACAGGATGGCCACACTATCATCTCAGTGAGGCTGCACGAAGCCACATGAACCACTAATGCATTCAATGTGGTCACCATTAACATCCTGATTAGGGACGGGGAGTTCAGGGCTGCGCCGCACGGCAATCAATCATGTTGGTGAGACACTTCTCTCAATTCAGGTCAAAAAGCCCATGTTTGTTTTTGGCAAATAAACTACTATTATGTTTTTCTCCTTGTGTATTCATGACCGCACAGAAGACTACAAGGCCCAACAACTTAAACATTTTGGTCTACTTTTATAAAGCAGCCTCAGGACGTAGACATTCTCTCTGATCAAAGCTTGAAAGACTTCAAACAAAGTCAGATGAAAAGTTAATCAGTAAAAGCTGAAGGAACAAAGATGAAAAACAAACAGTCTGAGGTCATAATGGACCCAAAGTCCCATTGTCTCCATGTGTAACTGAAATACTTTGTCTAATTGTCTATTGTTGTGGCAAAAAAGGCTTTGAGGAGAATTCCCAAAAATCTGGTCACACATTGTTCTCTATTAGTACAATTACGGTAAAAAATCAAAACAAAAAACAGCTCAACTGTTGGAAACTGCGGGTCGGCCATCTTGTCTTTCTGCTTGTTTGCTGCGTTATACCACCACTTTAGGTACAGCATGCGGTACCAAAAGAAAACATCATTGAAACATACTGTCTGTTTAGCAGACTTTGGAAAAGTACATTCTCAATCACTCATCCATTAGGGGGTTACAGGTGCAGCAGTCTCCACGACTGCCACCCAAATCACACTGCACCATTCCAGCCCCTCCTGCAACTCCTGTCAGTGTTGAACCTACTGGAAACCAATTAGACTTGACTTGGATTAGAACTTGTTCAGGAGGTTCCACACTTAGGACACATTGGAGCTGGAAGCAACAACATCTGCTGGAGTCATCAGAATCAGAAACATGTACAGTACGTAGGGTTCTATGTCATTGATCTCAGTTTTTAAGGAAATTTGGAAGTGAAGGATTTATTACTTCATCATTCCATAGTCCAATAGCGTAATATTTAGGCTGGAATGATAATTATTTCTTAAAATATTTGGCGAATCGCTTCCTCATGGACGATAAACCACAGAAAAACACTTATCACATGGACTGTTTAAGTCAGGGGTGTCCACACTTTTTTGTCTTGTGAGCTACTTTCCAAATGACCAGGATGAAGTGATCTACTTGAATTGAAAACTCTAAATATATTTACCTTTTTGAACTAGATATGTTACTCTCTACATCAACATATGTTATACTGTCTGACTCAATACCTATGTGATGCTCACTTTAGCCCAGTGATTAGCATGAAATAGAATTACATCTTGAGTTTATTAGTATTATTGTTTTATGTTATTGCTCAGGATCTACCAACACCTCTTTGAAAATCTACTGGTAGATCTACCTATTGGGCACCTGTGATCTAAATGATTATTTCTTGTCTCTATTTAATCTCCCTAACACTAATCTACAACTTTTTAGAGCTGGATTTTTTTAGATTATAACTGAAGATAATGACATCTAGAGAAACAAATCCTGTCCTGCCATTGCAGATTGTATTGCAGAATCAGTAAAAGACCGTCAGTAAACAGACAAGGGGTTCAGGGTCCCCTCTTCATCGCAGTTTGGAGACATATCAGACACAGAGATGCTCCGCCCACACCAAGACAAATGTTCACACCCATCAGCAATCAATTAGCTCCACTTGAGTTGCTGACCATAAAGCACTGAGCACAATGGCTCCACTGTGGACTGATATGTCAATTAAACAGCAGCTGACAAACACATAAACACTCTCCTGCTAGAGTGATGGCAGACGTGTTTCCAGCGCCGCTCCAGGCATTTGGCTGTTGACGGACAAGAGACTCATCGAGGATGAATGTGTTTGTGGGACAGACGTCTCTCTTTCCTCGAGTGCTTCATCTGGACCAGTGTTTCTTGCCGAGCATCTGTTTCACACTTCATGCTTATATAGAATAAGGAATCACTTAGTTGTTTGTTGTAATGTTGTAATGTTTTTCACTGTCTTTTCCTGAAACTAGTGTGTTGTCTGGGATTGGGTGATAGAAAGAGTGACAATGTGGAAGTTATGTTGGAAAATTTTTTAACTTCTATTTTCAGTCGTTTATGGTCTGAGTTGGAGATTAAAGTCGTTAAAACTTTATGCTGATCCAACTGTAGCTTTAAAAAAATTCCAGTCAGCTGCTCATATTCATTCACTTCACTGATATAATTGATTTTGATGCCACAGGGTTGGACTGGACTGCTGAGTAAAACTGTAAAGAATGATAAGTGAGTTAAAATAACCCTGGGTGCTAAATATAACAATAGAGAAGTGACATTAAGTATATATTTTTATTATTTTATCCATCATTCAAGTCTTTAACTATTCATGAAGGCATTGGACCAAGTCATCCATCTATCTGAACATCAACAACAATTGCATCTAAGATGGTGCTGGAGAAGAGATAAACATCCATATTCCTGAGATGAAAGTATAGAGCAGACATGGGCAATATAAGGCCTGGGGCCCAGATGTTGCCCGTTTGGCATTTATGTTTGGCCCGCCAAACTTGACCAAATTCAATTTTTTATTGAAATTATTATTATCCTTCTACCATTTTGCTACAATGCTATCATTTACCCATTACATAGCGTAGAAAAGGCAAAAAGGATTTGAGCATTTATTTATAACTTTACACGTCATTTATCTTAGGTCACACAAATGGTCTAACTACCTGCTCCTGACCCCACCCCCTGTGTCAGATCATATGACCCAGTGCAGCCCATAGGTAAAAATATTTGCCCAAACCAGGTAAAGAAAGTTACTTTTTTAGCAGGAATAATATTGTCATGTAATATTGTTCATGACATTACGTGTACAAAACATACATGTACATTATTATTTTGGGAAAATGACAGATATGTTGGATAGTATCAGTTGTTCAATATTAATACCTTGATGTTAGCATATTATTGTCGAGATTCTTATAATTTTTTCTTCCGTTAATTAAATCTGATGAGGCAATGTCGGTTTTATCAGATTTGCTGTAAATTGCATAGATGGTTCTGAGAAGTTTACCTCAGTTCTGGGTGCAGACAGCTTTCTGTGGATGATAATCAGAATTTGATAAAGGCAAACATATGACTTACTAAAAAATAGGAAAGATTCAAAGACAAAACGATTGGTTGAGAAGTATGTAGAGAGTGTGAGGCATTACAATGAAAAGGAAAAGCAAGGAGAGGATGTCGAGTGTGGCTGTTGATGAGGATCCAGGCTGGTGAAGTAACATCCTTATCATGTTTTGATTGGCCGAGGAGGAAAGATCGAGTAACAGGGCCTTTGATAGGCCGGCCTCAGAGGATGACCAGTGTGCATGTATTTGTGGTGAACACATACTTCTCAGCTCTCATTTCCCTTCTCACAGTTGTATCACATGATCAAATGCGATAAGAATGTTAGCAGTGTGGGTTGAATGGCATTTGTAATGAGGAGAAGTAACAGGTTGGAAAGAAATCCCTGGATTTACACTGTCATGGCTTATCAGCCTGGAACCTCTCTGCTGAGAGAACCAAGGTCTGTTCAAAAAACAACAGATAAAACAGACTAGACTCTGGAGTCCTTTGGATTTTAGTCTTGAAACAAGGACAAGAGCAAATTCACATTTCTATTCAAACCCAACAAGAATTTGCAACACTACTGAACACAAATAAACTGCAAAAAACAAGGGAGAAAAAGAAAACCATCAACTCTCATTGTGTTCCCAGTTTTTGTTTTCATGTTCAACCTTGACCTTCAAACCCTCAATCCTCACAAAGATACTGCTTCATACTTGAATGAATATAAAATGATATAGCACCACACAATAATTAATATTTGGACAATGTACAGGCTCAGAAAGATAGAAACAGTAGATTAATGTATTCAAGGCATTGAATTACTGTATTATCAACAATTTCTAAAACTGCATTACAAGTCAAGCGGTCAGACATTACTCTTTATCACCAAAGACACAAGGTTCTGTTTTTACCATAAAAATCACACAGTAAAATAGTTTTCTACTATTTTGGAGAATTTAAAGAGAGATCATCATGGGAATTTGATCATCTTGTGAACCTCAACCTGAAAAAAACAGTATGTGGCATTTTGTTTTGACTTAAACAACCATTATGACCGTCGTCCAACCATTGTCTAATGAGATATTGTCAAATAATAAAGTAAATTTATGAATGAAGAGCAGATATAATAATAAATAGAAGACAAACTTTCACCTGGACCTGAGTCCTGACAGTGATACTGAGGAAACCGCTGTGATATCTGCGCTCCAGCTCCACAGGCTCCATTCACACTAAATCCAAACAGAATTATCCTGGTATGTAGAGTGAGTGACAATGCGAAGGGATAATATTTACAGTAAAAAACAGAATACTTTCTGTATAATAACACACACTTGTCTTTCATAATGTGCAGAGAAATGGAGCAGCTGCAGAAAAGTTAAAATAATCTACACGTGGATGATGGTGAATAACATACATCCGAACATTTTTGGGATATTTCACGGTTTATAAAGCAAACATTCGGGTCCAGGTGTTTTACAACTGCTTCTAAGTGGGTCAGATGATTAATGTTATTGCAGCAACATAAAGAAACCCCCCAAAATAGCATAATATTCAAAGGGATCACTACGATAAACACAGGAATATTTAAATACTGTGTAGTTTTTGCACCTGCCATCTATACAGCAGACACCATTAATGTAATTATTTACTTAAACACAATTATAAACACTAAATGCATATATACCATATATATATATAAATATTATTAGAATTGTTATTATTACACATTTGCATACATTGAACTAGATAATTCCTAATATACATATATATAAATATATTCATATACAAATATATTCAATGATCTAGTTTATTCATACTTTTTTTACATTGTATGATCTTTATGTGTACCTTTCGTCAATTTCTGCATGTACAGAAACTAAACTTCAACTAAAGAGGCTCAGGTTTCAAACTAAGTGAGTAAATAATTTGCACATTAGAACTATAATAAGAACAGTATAGATGTGCTGTCATGTGTTATTTTTAATCCATCCTCAAAAAATTGTCATTTGCTTTAAAAATGTAAACAAAATATTCCTCCCAGTTGTCATAGGTCAATGTGCAAAATCATTAAATTGTACGGATTAATAAAGCAAACAAACCTAGTGGTTTATTAAGAACACCATGCCATATTGCTAGTATAAATCTCCTCTTTTCTGGAGATTTTCCCACATCAACACACATGCTTTAACATGATGGACGCGAGGAGCCCAATCTAAAACAAACTGTCCGACATGATGATTTTCTCCTAAGGAAATTGCAAATGATAAGATTTGCGTCAGAAACAGATGAGGCACAATCACAGTTCACTGAGGAGAAGACAGCGGAAAATGAGACCCCAGAGACAGGGGGGTGACGGGGATCACGGCGAGGAGGATGAGGAGTGGTGAGAGGAGGAGACGTTTACTGAAATGACTTTTTGTGCATGCAGCAGATTCCACGAATGCCTGCTGCACTGCAACAATATACAGCAGAGATCTAATGATACCCTGGGAAATATGTAGGTGGTGTAATGAGTCTAATGAATGTGTATTTTTGTTTGTGTGTGTGGGTGTGTATAGTTGTGTATACATGTCCATCTGTGGGTCAGAGCGTAGGACACAGTCTCAACACAAGCGAAAAAGGAATGTGTGTAGCAGGTTAAAACGTCAACAGTGACAGGAATTGGAAATAAGTGTGACTAAACCCGGATCTCGTTGATTTATGTGCAGATTTGTGTCCGCGTGTGTGTTTCTGGTCTGAATTTCATGACATGGGGGGTCTAACAAGCTTCAGATGTTCCCACCCACCGTGGCCGTATGAGTGTGTGACGACAGCTCAACATGCTTACGCTCTCTCAGTGTCCAATTTGTACAGCAGAGATTTTATCGTGGCCTTTGAGGCTCCTTCAGTTCGTGCTGTTTTCTCAGTGGATCTGATTCACTTTGACTGGATATTTGATTAATTGTGCAGTAGTTGGTGATTTGCTACCGTCTTCACTGGACTTATGATTTATGGTGGACATGTTTAATATTAGCACATATGTTTGACAGTCATGAAGAACGGAACTGGAAGCAAGAGGGGTTTTTTTATGGTTTAAATCAGCCCTTCCATTATAATGTCAATTACAACAACTTGAAACAGTGAAACATTGATGGGAAGAAGTAACAAATGACAAAAAAAGAGAATATCTACAAAATCTGTTACTTCAACTGGACATAGTTGGTTCCTTGAAGACGTTTCACCTGTCATTGAAGAGGCTTCTTCTGTTCTGAACTGAAGTTCTGTCCAGTTGCGCTCGTAACTAAGTAACTAATTTTGGATTGAATGACCTGGATGACTGATAATCTACACAGACATTTTGCATCAAAAATGTCCTTGAACTTGATACTATCACCCAAAGATATGGAATTTACCAAACTATGGCTTCACATGAATGATCCCAATTATCTACATTTACATCAGTATCAAGGTTAGCTGATAAATGATGATAAATGACTGAAGACTGAATGATGTGCTGATAAAAGTGCATTTGAATCACATGCTACTACTCTTGGGTTTTTATAGAGATGACATAGAGATAAATCACATTATTCATTGAATATCAATATCACTGACTGAGTATTTGAGTTATTTTAGCACCAACTACACAGCAGACCTGGGCAAACTAAGGCCCGGGGGCCAGATGTGAACCATTGGCCATTTTAATTTGGACTGCCAGACTTGTCAAGATTATACAATCGACCCAACAATCATCATTATCCTTGTGCCTTTTTTTTTTTACAAATGCCTGCCTTCCGCTTGTAGTGTAGGAAAGGTTCTTATTTTACAAAAATGCTGAATGTATCCGCTCCTGACCCAAACTGTGTCAAATTTTAGGGATTTTTTTAGGACACCCTGGCACTATAGTTTGCCATAGGGGCACCTTTCCATGTCTTTATGTAAAAATAAAGATAATTAATACCTATAGGAGATGTATATCTCTTTTATTTTCACTGTATGACAATTTTTTATCTTATTTAATTGTGTCAGGTCAAACCACCAAGGGTCGGGGCATGTAGTTGTTTTACTCACATTTGAAATTCAATTTGAAGAAACCAGACGCCCAGTCCCAAAGTGGCCGTTCTCTGTGTAGAAAGAGAAACAATAAAATCAGGAGAAAATCCCAACAGATAGATTAACCCTGACCCTGAACGCAGCACAACCATTCAACATAATGAAAGCACATGTGTTGCTGTGGACGGTTCCTGAACCCACCACTTCATACCGGACCTCTGAGCTGCGGCTGAAATCAAACTCTGCTGCCGTCACTTTCATCACCATCGTTTATCTCTAATCACAACACTGACTGTATTTCGCTGATGCTCGGGTTAGAGAAGGGCTGTGCAATTAAGTTGTCATTCTGCAGCAGCAGCGTGGAATGAGGCGTCCACATGTTTTTGACTCTGACAGCAGGGCAGGTCCCAGCCTGACTCAGCACACCATTCATAATGAGTACTGATATAGGAGTTTGTGATGACACCCGTGTCTTTGTAGTGGTTTACAACCATGAGATGAGATTGCTGAGATTTGACACTTACAGTGAAACCACATGAGTTTCTCACTTATTGTTTTGTTTTGGCATGGCTGCTGTTTGCCAATTCCAAGCACTTGCAGGAATCAGACAGACTGGAGGCAGATGTTGAGGGTTTTTCTCTGGATGCTGACAGTGATGCAGATGCTTATCATACTGAAACAAAGAATCAGAAGCTAAGAGCAGGGACAAAACTGTGGGACAGCACATGGAATGAACCCTGAAAGTGATTTACAAGTCTCTTCTAGAGATGGAAAAAAAAACCAAAAAGCAACCAGAGGTGAGGTTGACACAAGAGACAGAGTGTGATGAAGAGGGTAGAGAGGGAGGAAGAGAGAAAAGGCAGTTAAACAGATAGATGAGAGGGAGGTGCAGATGGATAGACAGCAGTAGGAGAGGTTGGTGAGAGGTGAGGCTGTGGGTTCCACTGCCGAGTGATAACAAGCTCCACATGGGAACAGTTAGACTGCCTGCATCTGTGACTCTAGTCAAATATTTTTAATGTGTCATTTCTAGGACTGTGTGATGCAAGGTAAAAGACGACTTCAAGAAGTTAATTCAGAACTATCGGTTAATGTGTAAATAACCGGTGTGGATCAATTTAATTTGTTTTTCTCCTTCTTGTGTGCCTGTCCGTCCTGGGTGAGCATCTCCTCCACTGTCCATCACCCTGAGGTTTCTTTCTTTTTTTCCCCAGTCTTGAAGTCTTAAGGGAGTCGTTCCTCAGCTGGTGTGAGGGTCAGGGCAGGGGGTATTTCCCTTGTTATTATGCACAATTGTGCCTTGAGGCAACAGTTGTTCTCATTTTGTACAAGAACTTAATAAAGTTGCTGAAGGTAAATATTTTAGTTTAGAAGCTGTGATCTAGAAATGTTTCATTCAAAAACGTGGACTAAATGGAGCAAAGAATCTATCCAGTGAATCCATGTTACAAGACTTATCACATTTAGACTTGCACAGTTATAACGTACTCAAGACAGAAGAATATAAATATGCACAAAGAGTAATACGAAGGTTGGCAGCGGTCGCCCAATGGTTAAGAAAGGCTTCGGGTTCTAATCCACCAGCTGTCAGGCACCGTCCGGTCCCACATAACTATTTGTGGGCTTACCACCTAGAGGGAGACTCACAATATGGTAGGTGGGTGGCACTCAAAATTTGCCACCCAATCAGCAGTCTTTACAACCGCCACCCAAATCACTCAGCACTTTACCACACCCTCATGAACCTTCCTGCAGGTGGTCAGCCCAGGGGAAGGAACCGACCGCTTTAACTAGGATTCAATCTTGCCAGAAGGAGAACCATAGTGCACATAATAAGGAGTTATAATAAAATAAAACACAATACATACTTAAGTGGTTTCTGGATGTGCAATAGTGACATGTTAACATATTTTCTAGAATACCAAATGACAAGGAAGATGTTACCCCAACAATACTGCCAGTAAATTTGGAAAACACAAATCTAGTCTTTTTCTAACTAAGCCAACGTAAGTGTCCTGAGCAAATACAATGACAACATTCACTGCTGTCAAAACGCAGAGGTGTGCAGTGAACATGAAGTCCTGACCTGATATGGGTTGAAGACAAACATACATCTGTACAGACAAAACCATATCTTCTGCTTATCCCTCGTACATACACACACACACAACTACACACACACCCCTACACAGAGTCATGTCAGTCTTCATCATTCTCTCCTCAGCTGCAGGTCATTACAGGCATCAGGAACTCGGTGGAAGGAGTTGAACATGTAGAGACAGAAAGTCATGGCTGCTGACGTGTGGGGCTGATAAACTGTCAGGGCAAAAAGCAAAACAGACTCCTGTGCTTCTGCCACTGGTCCAGTGGCTTTTAAACTCCATCTTCTCATTAGGTTCTCCCTCGTGTCGTGCCAGTCCTGATGAATCCAGCTGACATTTGTACCCTACCTGCCTGTCCTGTGGCCTTCACAATTGCTACTCAAACTTCTCATTATTTTTCTGACTGATTATTTTCCAACCTGCCTGGCTTCTCCATCCAAAATATCCTACCTCTCTAAACACCATAGGTCCCCGATGTTTCCCTGCTGCGTTCCATTGTTTTTGTTTTTTTTTCGTACTCGCAGCTTTAAATTTTTATGTCCTGTCTTCCTTATCCAGCTGTTCCTACTTATGGTTGTCTCCAAAAGCACTTTGTTACACTATTTGGATGTTGTCTTGTCTCGGTGGACCTGCAGATTTGCCAGTTTGTCCCATTTTTTTTTTTTTTAATGTTTTTGCTTTGCTGTATATAAAGAGAAGAAGATAGTGTTTGAATGTTTGTATGCAGTGTTTAATATCTCATCTCTGCATTGCCATTGAGAAAGATCTGAGGAGAGAAGCAGTCTCCTTAAAATTTAATTTTTTCTTATTTCATTACGGTCACTACTAGATGGCGGCGTTCACAGACGCAGCAGCTCAAGTGGCTCCTTACCACCTTACACCTTTTTGTGTTTCTTTTTTCTTCTTATCTCTCTTTTAATACATTTCACAGTTATCACATCCACAGACACCAGCAATTAATAAACATTGCCTCAATTTCGTTTGACAAAGGACTATTCTATTCGTGGGATTGGAAACTGAAAGTCTATTTTCTTTGGTAAAAACTTGAGAGCGTGTATGGGAACCTGTGTGTTTGTTGAAAAAGCCTACAGAAACAGCACTATGTGTGTGTTTTTCAGTGTGAGTGCAGGGTATAAGGCCTCAGTGATGGACAAGGTGTCACCAGAACAGGGGGCCCCCGGGGCTATACTTAGTAAATACCCAGGCTGAGTGGCAAGTGACTGGAGCTATTATCTGACCAGAGAAAGAGAGAGGGAGTGTGAGAGACTAAGGTAAACCAATGCAACAGACAAGTGCTGAGAGATAGACAGGAAACCACTTCAAACTCAACACTCCACCGCTCAGAGTGAGCAGAACACCAACCACCTCTCCTCACACACACACATACTTGTCAAAGCTTCCTGTCACCCAGACCTCGGAAGAGACGGATAACACAGAGAGAACAGGGGAGGTGAAAGAGAGAAGGTGAAGAAGGGATGCAGTGAGAGGAGGAAACGGGATAGTTGGAAATACGAGGTGTGATAAAGCGGGAAGATGCTGATGCAGTGGGAAAACTGAGAGGCTGAGAAACAGCAGGCTTGTGGCTGCGCTGGTGTGATGGATGTGCCAGACCGTGTTGAGCTCAGAGAGGAAGGACGACACACATCTGGTCAGATATGGATTCTTTACTCTCCCGCTGAGTTGTTGCATTTGACCTTTGGAGTGGGAGGCTGACGCCAGATCAGAAGACAAGGAGCCAGGTGCATCCTGGGGCGTCGAGACTCACTGCTGCTCTCTCACCTGTGAGGTGTTGCAGTTCCACTGGCCTGTTTTCACTCTTAAACACAAATACTTTCCCCCTCTAACTAAATACTGGCATCTGAACAACATCAGCAGGTTAGGTTTAAAATGACACTAAGGATTTGAGTTAGATTCAACTTTTCAGGTAATTTGAGTCGTAGCAGCTCAATGACAGACATGTCTTAGTTTCAAGACGTCTAGTCTACCCTTATGTCCTAATGGACTGCTGAGGAATTCTCCTATTTAACCTCATAGTGGCTGAAAACCTGACAGCTCTACACCACATAAAACACCAGATATTTTACTATTTTGAAAGATATTAAAGAAAGAGTATGATTTACAGCAACTCTACTACAACTGATTTCACCTCAAATTGTTGATAAGTGTGAGTGATAATCTAAAACAGGGGTCTCAAATTTGCAGCCCGTGGGCCATTAGTGGCCAGTGGAACAATATTTTGCGGCCCCCACCTTGATGTGAAAGTTGAATTTATAATTATATTTTATAGAATTGTTCTCCACATTTGATGGCAAATCCTATACTTCTCAAAACCCAGGTCCACCGTCTCCTTCTGTTTCAATGTTGTATTACACAGAATCTATGGGAAACTGATTTTTATATATATATTTTTTTGTATTGTACACTGAAAGCTTACGCGGTCTTATTTTAGTTTGAGACCCCAGATCCTAGAGGTCCATAAATATTTTTGTCCGCTACATTCATTTCTCCTTCTCCTAAGAACTCTGTAAATGATCGTAGCTATAATCCTGTCATACTTTGTCCTGATGCCAGTCCACAAATACTGCAATGTTATTATAATGTTTACAAGTTCCTGGTTCTAAACTGGTACATAGAGTTTTTTGCCTCAAGGTAACAACGCTCAAACTAACAGTTAGAACTAAAGAGCTCTGACAAATGTCTCCTTTATTCCCGTCCTTATCTCATCTCTTTTCATTTCTCCTCATCTCTCCCTGCAGATCTCCTGACCACAAACAGGTCTTCCGTCTTCAGCGGTCACCACGGTCAACTCTCTGTCACTGCCGTCTACTTGGATGAATACCGCGATCGACTCTTCCTGGGAGGAAAAGACGTTCTGTACTCCCTGATGCTGGGACCTGGCAGCAGCGAGTCCAAGGAGGTGAGTGTCCTCCGTACTCTGAAGGCCTCACAGTGCAAACATGGTCATTCTACACTTCAGTTTTGTGGCTGCTGCACAAGGACATACCCCATACTATATGACATAGAATACTCCACATTTTCCAGCATTTGTTCCAAGTAGAACATCTGTTAAAGCACTGTTTGTCATAAATCACCCATAATGCCAAGACTCCAAACTGAGCCATGATTTAATTTAAAACTGCAGCCAGTGCATTACTACTGCAGCTGTTAATGAAGACTAAAATAATAATAAAATAAACAAACATGCTAAATATTTAGTTAAGTCTGGCCAACGAGAGAAATATATAAATATAATAATATATATAAATATCACAACCTATTATTGAGTATTTTTTTTAATTCCCAGTAATACAATATCATTATGTAAATACACTTACAGCCAAGTAATGTATCTGAACATCCCAGAACAAATTCATATATAAGCTGCTTAAGTCAGTCCATATTTATCAATTGCAGAAACATCTATTAACACATAAGTAGCTACATTCATGATTGACCCTTGAAGGAAAATTGCATTGCTTTAGGGGATGTGTCTGAGTATAGCCAAGTATAGAAAGACGCTCAATATTTTTCAACATATATTAACTACTTTCTGGTACACGATCAAGTTTGTGTACCCTCCGCTGTTTCTTCCCTATTTTCTCAAATATGATCATTTTGCACATTTCTGTACATTATAGGGATGATTGTAGCCATGACAACCTGCTTTACTACAGATGTATCGTCCACTCTTTATTGAAATACTCAATAAAACCTCAGAACCCTGCTGGCAGAATATAGAGAATTGTGTTTCTACATGAGCAACAGCTGTTTCATACACTTTGGACAACTGTACCTTAAAATACTGGATGGAGAAAGAAACCATAGGACAAACATGCCGGGTGACAGAACTATGATCTAACTGTTAATGCATGAAGATTGTTGGGAACAAATCCAACGAAATCATTGCAAGAGTGAAATAAACTGCTCACGGTTTACTTTGGGGCCAATACCTACTGCAAAACATCTGGAATCACAGACAAATCATTATAAAATAAACCAAAAGTTTTCAGACACCAGAACAAAGGTCGACCTGTTGAATTGTTTACCTATTTCTAAATGTACATATAGGAGTTACACACAGTATATCATGCTGTTTTCCCACAGTGACAACATTAAAATGACCCTGTCTTTAATTTGTGATTCAACTTGGGTTCTTCACATGTTTGAGTGGTTCCTTTGTGCCATTCTTGTGGTTAGTGACAGACCTGAAGAATTTGGGCTTATTCCAGGTTGTATCGGGGCTGGCAGACCAAAAAAAGGCTCTTGACGCTTGATGTTTTTTTTTAATCCCTGTGGGAATTTGGCAAGGACCTTTAGTATATTTGACTATTTCATTATAAAAAAGGTAAGCATGATTTTTTACTAGTAACTAGAAAGAAAAAAAACTTGAAGAGATAATTGTAAACAATAATTTTGTGGCCAGAAATGAAAGTTTTCCCACAGAGCCTCACAATAGGGAATTTTGTCCTGAGCTTGCATTGAAATTTTATTCGTAAATAAAAACAAAAATATAAAAAAGTGACTTTTAATTTAAGAAGGCAACATTTGTTTTTTATAAATCTGCCATTTTTTTTTCTAAATTTCTTGCAACAGACACGTCATCAGAATGAAGTTTCCATTTTGTCACGTTTTCACCAAAGGACAGTAAAATTACTGCATCTCATTTATTTCTTTTTCTTTTTTTTTTTTTTTTTTTCGTGACTAACCAGTAAAACTTCAGGAAATGTGGAAACAATCTTCCCAGAGCTGTGACACTGATGAATGGCGTGTGTTTTTACAGAACGTTCAGATGCCACAAGACGGTTGATCTTTATTGTTTGGAACTGAAATTATTGTAATTGTGTTCACTTTCCCAAAACACGTTTTGCGGTCGCAGTAACTTGAACCACTGAATAACAGTGTACAGTCGCTTCCATTTAAACCACAGTTTCATGTTGCTGCTAAATCAAAGTGTGCCCTCTGAGCTCCTTCTGTTTTTCCAAACGTAACCGTTATTAAACCAGGGCGACTGAAGAATGAATGGAATCACATATGTCACATTTAATTTTTACAGTGAGTCTATGTACAACACAGTAACGAGTCATCTAACTCTCAAAATCAAATAATTTACAGTACAGTATTTTCACCTTTAATAATGTAACAAAATACAGAGAGGTTTATTATATTAAATGAAGAAAAAAAAGTTTACTTTCCCCCATAGTTAAACGTTCCACCCATATATAAACCTATTTTATGATCAAAATCATTAATTTAACTCAATTCTCACTTTTTCTTAATCTTGTCACGCAGCAATTGCCACTGACTGTAGTGAAGTGACTGATGATTAGTTTCTCCTCTGGTTTCTATTCACTGCGTAAACTAAACAAAATCTGTTAAAATTATTGACACAAAGGCAGTTATTGTTCACGTGTTGCCTGGGATCGGCCACAGAACTTATTCCATCCCTCTGGTTACTGAAACAATTAGGACGTTCCTCCACGGTGGCTGTTGGCTTTCATTACTCATTTGAAGAACATTGCCTGAAAAGTGGGGCCATTGTTTCAGGTCCAAGTGTTTATTTCATGTTTATTTCACGGTGGCAGCCTGTGGGGATTTGAAAATGGAGGAAAGACCGAAGGATTTTTCCCATTTTTTCTTTTCCTCAGGAAGTCCTTAAATCTGTACAATGGACGATGTTAATTTACTTTATGAACACTGTTTCCTTTATTTTGAATTGCTGAGGAAAAGGCAATTTTTTTAACCCAGAAAGAAAAATGTAACTGTGAGAAGGGCTTTCCTCCAAAGTGGACTGTCCACAAACATATAGTAACTTGGTTAGCATCCAAATTCTTAGAGAATTGTTATTTCACAACTCCTGAAATCCTCCATGACCCTGCTTGTTTTCACCCATGATTTTTTTTTTTTAAATTTCAACAATGGATTTCAGTTAATCTCATAAGTGCCTGGTTTTCTAACCGAAATGATCGATGTATCTGTCATCTCCTTATCATAGTTATACCAACCAAAGCTCACTCCCATTTGGGGAGAATCTGCTCTGCTAATTTACTTTTATTCTGACTCAGAGACAGAGTAATCCACATTTAATGACACATGCAGTGCTCTAAACTGCCACTTACGGCATGTTTTCTGATTACATTTGTAGTCTAATTGGTCTCATCTGTTTATTCCTTATGTTATGAGGTCATAAATCATATAATAATTCATTTACTTTATGCTCACAGTTCTGTATTATTCTTTTTTTTCCGCAGATTAACTGGCCTCCTCTACCTGGAACCAGAGAGAACTGCATAGAGACAGGGAAGGAGCAGGTGAGTTGGCTCTGAGAAAAGAAAAACATGTGCAGATCAGGACTTTTTAACCATACTTTATAGTTAAAGTGAATCTATCTACCGTGTAGTAGGACTGAGAACCTTTTTATGACCGTGACTCATTGCATCATATTTTGGAACATTTTGCTGAATTTCATGACGTCACTCATAGTATAGGATTAGTTCTGCTTAATGCAGTAATATTTACATTAACATCACATCACCGCTAAATCAAATACAGAATGTTTCACAAGTGTGTATTGTTTTTAAAGAAGCTGTATCCCCCCCATCAATACATTTTCTTCAGCTTTTCTGTTATCGAGTCAGAGGGGCATCAGCCTCCACAACGGCCACCGAGTCCTCATTCAAACTAGCCCAGGAGATAAAGCCTTTGGTTTTTCACCAATAACAGAGACATTGCCTCCAGGCCAATGCAATGGCCCAATGTACTGATAGGAGAGTTTCAGTTATAGAAGAGAGTCAAGGGTGAAGGGAAATGTTTACAATTGTGGGACCAGCCATGATGTATGGATTAGTGACACTTGGAATATCTAGAAGACGGAAGGCAAAGCTCGAGGTGGAGGAATTAAAGATGCTGAGGTTCTCTTTGGAGACAAGGATGGACAGGATCAGGAATAAGGGGTGATTAGAGGGGCAACAGAAACAGCTAGGTTTGGAGAAAAAGCTAAAGAAGCCAGATTGAGATGGGTTGGACATGTTCAGAGGAGGGACAGTGGATACATTGGTAGAAGAATGATCCTAGAGATGGAGCTACAAGGTAGGAGACAGACTGGAGATTCATGGATGCAGTGATGGAGGAAGGATTTAGAGTTGAGGATACAGAGGACGGAGAAGATGGAAAATGTTGACTCAATGGCAACCCCTGAAAAAGGGACAAGCCAAAAGAAATCGATGCCTTTGCAAATCTGAAGAACCAATACACACACTGTGGCCTTAATGCATTTCAGGAACAGCTGACATCATTTTGCTGGTATTTGTGAAGATTAGAGTAGAAGAGAAGATTCTTTTTTTTTTTTTGTGCACTGATGAAAAGTGCTTTCAGCATTGCATGGTAAAGGGCTCACTTAATCAGTAAAGCGACATGTGTGTTGCGCTGACTCGTCAGGTTCCTTCCCTGAGGCACCTGGTCTCCTCTCTGCTCTTATACATGAAAGAGAAAAGGTACAGAATGTTGCCAGACTCAGCACAGCCTCTAATAAGGTCCATAACTGCACTTAAGAGATTGTATAATGGTCGGAGCCTTAATGTTCAAGGTGAAGGAGAGAAGAACTAAAGGAGCGCAACGCAACACCATACACACAGAGTATTACTGGTTCGTGGAGGAAGGGGGATGTTGGGACGCAGGGTGGACAGTGTCCACTTCAATTACTGCCACATGTATTTGTGTAAAAAAAAAGGCGTTTTCTGAAGCCGTCACATCTAATATGATCACGGGGCAAAAGTTTCTGCTTTGAAAAAATGCAGACTGTAATAAATAGAACCTGCGACCAAGAAAGTGTCAACACCAGCTGCCTCAGCTTTCTGTTTGGGAGCTCAAAGACCCTAAAAGCAGCAACAGAGAGGATGAAGAAGAGGAGAGAGGATGAACAAGAATTATTGGAAAATTTTGAGGATCACCAACTCCCAGTCCAAACAAATCCGTCCAAAAGACAAAACCATAAACAGAGCAACTATGTATAGGCAGTGCAGTGCAAAGAGGACTGCTCTGACCACAACATGGTGAAACCAAACAACCACGATAGATGGATGGATAGAACTGTACAACAACGTACAAGATCGAGATCATCAAAACAGGACTGTGTCGCTCATTTTCTTCTGGAGGACAAGGAACACCTTTTTTTGGACGAGGATGTCCATATCTTGGCCAAAAAAGAAAGATTGTTTAAGGGAGAAGAAAGTTATCTATGTCAATCCGGAGAAACCTTTTCTCAACATAGCACGCCAATTAAGGCAAAAACTTTTTATCCACCTATAGTGTTGTTCTGAGCTCTCTTCCCAGAAAATTGACTTAATTGATAGCAATGCCACCTCCTGGTGTGGTCCATCACATATCTTACCCCACCCCTTTATTAGCCTTTAGTTTTCTGCACCAACCTCTTTTCACAGGTATGCAACCTCTTTGAGGTTCAAAAAAACCTACGTTGTCCGAGTGACCTCCAAGTAATCATTTTTGGGTTATTTGACCTGGATGACTGAGAACCTACACAGCCTTTCCTACACACACAGGTCTTCATCATTTGGGCTGAACCCAAAGACCACTAAACTAAAGGCCTCCTGCTCATCTAATTGCCCACACCAGATGTCAATTACAATTTGTTCAACTGTTGTAGTTACTATTACAAGGATAAGTGTAGCAGTAGATTTAATGGAAAGAAAAAATGAGAATAAAATGGAATCATCTCCTTGTAACTGAAATGACTCCAGGGCGCCAGGGTTCACAAAAAAAACCTGCCCAACATGACCAAAGATCAGTCTAAACAAAGCATATTAAAGACTGGAAACAAGACTCTACACATAATATTTTAGCCAGTAATGTAATAAGCGATAGTAAACAACTGTCAGACAAGGAGGTCACAAAGGGCGAAAAGTAGAGGGGCGGCAACTGAATGAAGTTTACAAGGATGGCTTTAATACTTCCCTGCTGATGATGTCACAATTAATAGATTACAAAACTGCTCCTATGCTTTTGTACCAACAATACCAACTATATATATATGAATCACAAAGCTTCATTAAAAAGGAACCTGAACAAACTGTTGCTTAACTATGGATCAATTGACTAGCTTTTGACTGGTCATCGCCAACTTTCACTTACGTCATACAGCATCAATATTTTGTTCAGGCTGATTATGATGAATCGGTTCTCTGAGCTCTGATTGTTTGGTTGGTTGTTATAAATACCATCAGCAACTAAAATCTGTTAGGAACAACAACCAGTGTACCAGCTTATCTATTTGGACCAAAAAATCTAACAAAGTCGTCCAGTAGTTGTCAGTAACACAGTTCTGTTATCTTTCCAATGAGAGAACACATCTCTACTCCTTCTACTGACGACTGGGGACCACCTCAAACATGTTTTTACTGATAGAGCTTCCTCCCAGAGTCATGAACTCTGGACCTTCAGCATCATTAATTAGGTGTCAGGAAAATGAACTACAGACAAGGAGGGGAGAAGGGGCAGGAAGGCACTCGGTGGTTTCAGTTCAGCATGTTCTCTTTTGTTCTGCCTGTTAACACACTTTTCTGCCTCATCACTCAACATCTTTCTTCTATACTGACGGATCTGGTAGTCGCTTTGTCGCAATGTCTGATTTGCTTGTATTGATCTATTACATTAACATTCTTATGTCTGGAAAGATTTATGAGTCTGGAATTTATGAAAAAAATATAAATTATTAGACTTATAAGATTATTGACTAAAAACTAGTAAACTGACTTTATTTAATCAATGGAGGGAAATAGTCACCATAACATGTGAGAAAAAGTTAGACTTATTTGGCTGGTGAAAATAATAGTAATAATAATAATAAGAAGAAGAAGAAGTGGAAAATTTGAGCATTAGTGATCAAACCCTTGTATTAAAAGTGCATCCACTGCAACAGGCCGACCCTGGCAGGCGCCAAACACATGGTTCCTCTGGGAATCAAACCCAGGACTACCTGCTCTGTGCTATAAATAATTAACTTTTATGATCTCACATTAGAAGCTGTTCTGATGACCTGATCCATAAACAACAGTAACGTGTGGGCAGCAGAGTCGAGATGACACTGCTGAACTCAGAAAAGGATTTTGTTTGATATAATTAATGGGTTAAAGATGCTGTGAAGTCAGAGGGTCGAGAGTTTTCTTTCTGCACCAATACTGTCTTTGTTCCTCTGCCAAGATGTTGGTTAATGTTGGGTTCATGCCAAGATCCAAAAATGATGTTACTGTGGGTTTTTTGCCACTCCATAAAACATTTTCTCTGGTTACAGACTGAATTTCACTGGATTTAGATGAAAATCCTCTCTGACGCACTGGAGAGGTATTTTTTGGTTTAGATGACTGAATATATTCAGTAGTGGACTACACAGAAAAGTAATTTGTTTGATGGTCGACCAGCTGCAGAAACCAAAGACTGCTGCAGATGGAGCCCTGCAGCTGTCCTGCTTTGAACTGATGTATCTGTGTATCTCTGACTGCGTAGGAGATCCTGTTGACTCCTATACTTGAGCATATTTCCCCTCATTTCCTGTTAGTGTTACAGAGACTCTGACTCGTCTCCACTGAATGTAAGGTGTTTATACTGGAAAGGAGTCTAAGAACCTGCCGCTCCCTGTTCGGGTCACCCCAACATGTCCAAGCTTTTGCTGCGGTTGCCGTTAGTTTCACACTAGTTTTACTACTGTGTTGAATTATTCCCAACACTGGAGAAACAAAAATCTGTGTAACATGAATTCAGTTTAATTTATTTCTCTTATTAATTATCTTAAGAAACTAGGGCAGCACCCTAAGCCTTTGACGTTACAATACACGGAAGAAACAGAAAAAAATAAACAGCTGAAGTATTTAGTGGAGAGAAAAGTCAACATCTAAAGCTGACACACACCCTGCATGAACAGAGAACTCTCTGTGGAGAGTGCACAGTGTCCAACAGGGACTTCCCGGGAGTTCATTGACTTCTAGTGAAGTAGAAAATGTCTTGGCAAGAATGACATTGTTCTTGTCCTTCCCACCTTAACAGAACAACACATTCTTGGTGTGTGTCAGGCTCAGATTTCCTATGCAAAAATGCCCTATGGTCTCAAATATACAGGCAAAGTGACTTCAGACAAAACAATATGACAAATCTTTTTCCACAACCTCCAGTAAACGTTCTCTCTGGACCAACACGCAAGTTATTTAACATGTGTCGTATCCAAGCGGTGACACTTGCCATAAACAAATGAAGCTATATTATATGAAATGTATTTTCGCCTGAAGCATGGTGGTTGCTCATGTTTCCCAAATAAAGGTTTCATTGTTGCCGAGAAGATTTATCTCCAAGTCATGACAAAGACATTTGTTTCTACTGCATGGCTCCAGAGTCACTTTGTCCAAGTTGATGCAATTCAACACGTTGAGGTCTGGTGTTGTGTACAGAAGAAAAGTGCATTTGCCTTTGACTTGACTATTTCTTGACCCTTAGCAAGGTAATTGATGCCATGTAGTTTGGGTGTCAGTAGTTTAAAGCACAGGATAGAACTTGAATGCTGGAGAATTACTAATTATTTTAAAAATGTCATGGAGAAAACCATTTAGAAGAAACTAAAATCATGTTTTAGGGCAGTGCTACTCAATTATTTTTTGTTGCACCCCCCATCAAGAAGAAAACAATTCGCCCCACCCACCACCTACTCTCTATGGCTACTATAAATAATAGCATTTGTCTATAAAATAATTATAGGTACCCGTCTGCATAACATTGTATCCTTGTTAATATGGAGAAAACAAAAAGAAAGGGATAAAGTTCAACTTACAAGGATGTGCAATTAAAGATTATTGTAATACAGTGGAAAAAAAGGATGTTCCCCAGGGTCACACGCGCCCCCCTCAGCATCGCACCGCGCTAAATTCTTAAGATTTTCACATTACATAAAAAGCAATTGTTATGTTATTTTAATTGTAAAAAAAGAAAAGTTTCGAATGAATGGAGAGAGTTTCCTGTTACTTCTTACTCTCCTACAGCCACTACAGTATATCTCACAATGTTTAGCTCAGATCATACAAAGTCTGCCATAGGGAATGAGAACCAGATTGTTAGTATTCTTGTTTTTCATCAAATGCTACAATGATACCTCCCTAGCCAAATGTAGCAATTAAATTTTGGTTGGAATACTTTGCATGCCTCCACCTGTGGTTTCTGTGGTCAGCTTCAAAGTTTTGACTTTCTGTGCGGACAGCAGAGCACTGGTGTGTAGGAGTGTGTGGTCAGCTGACCTGCCCTTGACAATAGAACCCCAATAAATTGCCACTGTTGGGTTTCTGTTTTCTGCAAAAAGTCCTTTTACTTTTGAAAGAACTGTGCGTGGATAAAATCCCTTTCCTACTTCTCACAAAGAGTATGTCTGTCAGTAGAACGCAACCATTGAACCAATTCATGTTCTGTTTAAACTTTGCTCACTTCAGCTGCCAGTTAATCTCCATTCAGACCACACAGCTGTAAGAAACCCACAATCCCTTGGTGCATGAACGGAGATAAATTTTCTCTCTTCAACATCGTATTCCTCTCTTTGGTCGACTCGGCCACACACAAATCTCCTAGACGACTCCCCGAGCAGCAGAATGGAAACACATGAAGATTTCTGTAGTCAACCCTGGTCCACCGTGCCACATACAGTATGTCTCTTCTTGGACCATAGAACCCTACTTTGTTCTTCACCCTAATGATTTAAGTCAGCCATGTTATGGAGCATATGCTCAGTATTTAGATTTAAGGCCATTTCAATTTTGTAGGTTCCTAAGAATCATTTTCAAGCCAGAAACCACTAAAAACCAGATCAAATTTGATCTCCTATCCTAGAAATCTGCAGCTTCTCTGTGTCCATTTATGACCAGTCACTAACTTTGATTTATTAAACACATTACTAAGGCGAACTAGTCTCTTGTTTAGCTGACGTTGGTCTGGTTTCGTCTGAACTGCGAAACATTAGTCCAGTGTAGATGTAGACTGTTTGGTGGAGTGCAGAGAGATGGTTTACATCAGGACCGTGGCCTCTTGAAGCACTCGAGAAAATGATCAACAGTGTCAGAGCTTCAAAAAAACATAGCAAACACCCATAATTCATAACAGGACGTATACGGTAACTGCTCAGAGTCCATGCATTCAACGATGTCTGGAAAAGACATGAAGGGATGATCTTGATAAAAAAAAAAAGCATCACATTGCCTATCAATTTACTGTCAGCATGGGCACAGGAACACGCAGAGACACCAGATGCTTATATTAGTTTGACCTTGGTAACTTGAGACCATGACAGTGGTCCGGTCCTTTCCTTCTCAGCCGACACCTCTGTAGTCAGCTGCTGCATTTAAAGATGAGCAAAGAAGTGAGAGAAAATCACTCCTGAATCTCATGTTACAGAGACATCTAAATATGTATTTCCCATAAACATGAGTTGGTGATGTGGCCACATCAATAAAAAAGAATGACGTAAATCTGTCATATACTATGAGTAAAAAAGGTTAAGACGTTAAAATAATAAAAGAAAATAGTGGTACTTTTGTATTTTTCTATTATTTTAAATACATGTTATAGCCTAAGATGTAGATGTTGGTTTAGAACTTTTTTATTAATATTTATCTATTCCTTGACCCATTTTTTTTTTTAAGTTTCCATCCTTCCCAGAAATGAAAATAAGTTCTCATTACATTACGGTATCTTTATTTTAGATTTCTGACTTTTTTTATTTTACAAATCTCACATTAACAAATATGAATTCATTGTTACGGCTTTAGACCAGGCGTTTGTACTGTTTAACGACCATCTGGACAATGTTTATTTGACCGGCCCGAGATGAAGCTTGTTGTACAACATCAACAAGTCTTTCTGGCAAAACACCAAAGCTACAGTTCATGTGTGGACGACCGCTCCCATTACTCCTAATGAAGCTCTTCTGTTGTACTTCATTAAAACCATATGGCATCAATAAAACCTAATAATGATTTGGTTCACACAACAGTTTGTGTTTCACTCTATGGTTTCATTTATATTAAAGATGTGTGTCCAGCTGTTGGGGAGTGGACATTTATAGTCTTTATCTTGTGGAAAAGGTCCCCTCTAGATCACAGTAGATCTTTTTTTCCTTTAAATGGATTTGATCAAGAGATTAACTCTGTATATGTGTGTGTTTTTGTCAGTCGGAGTGTGCCAACTTCGTTCGCTTACTGCAGCCCTACAACAGAACTCATCTCCTGGCCTGCGGCACCGGTGCTTTCCAGCCCATGTGTACCTTCATCAACGTGGGCCACAGAGGAGAGGTAAGAAACGTGCAAAAATGAAGTCCTTGTATGACATTACTTCATCCTATCCTCTTTCTCCAAGAGTCTGGCTACAGTTAATGTGGAAGGTGTCTTTATACAGTATATACATATGCACGCACACAAGAAGCACACACTAGGAATCTTTTTGAGCCACTCAGGATCACAGCAAAATGTGTGACTAATACTTTTTTTGTTCAGCGTAAAAAAAAAAGGTTGAATATTGACAATGAGATCTAGAACACTCCTAAAAAGCACAGGCCATGTAATCAGATCAGAGCAGAGTAAGAGTCAAAATAACATGCAATCACTAGGCAGTTTAACAAAAAGTAACAACTATTAAGTAACAGTGAAACATTGGTTGACGTTAATATGTCAGTACTTATTATTGCCCAGTATACTGTATGACCAATTGTGTATCTCATCAAGAGACCTCAAGAGATAATAATTGAAGACTATGAAAGAGATTTACAGAAAGAAACCAATGACCTGAGTGAGTACCAGGCTTTTGATAGCCACACACCAAAGTGGGCAATGGGGCAGTGGTCACCTAGTGGCTAAGGAAGGGTTTCAGGTTAGAGTCCACCAGATGCCAAGGTAACCACTCGAGGTCCACTGACCAAAGTTGCCCATTGTTCACTTTGGTGATGGGTTAAATACAGAGGATTATGGTAAGTTCTTCATTTATTTGTGTGCTGTGGTGTGGATCCCAATGTCACAATGACAAGGAGTTTGCTTAATTTCCTGAAGAATAAGATGCGCGCAAAACATATATCTCTCTCTCTCTGTGATCTCTCTCCTCTTTTTTCAAAAATCACAAACATGCTTTCTTCCTTTTCATTTTGTCTTGACCAAGGCAACATGGACTGTCTAAATGGACTGACTTGCTGCAGTGTAATTTGCTGAGGTTTATGTGACTTCAGTTAAACAGGTGTCAACTTATAAAATAGCAAAGAGAACTGTAAATAGAAGGATTCTGTCTATCCTCCAAGGACACAGCAATTGAGAACCACACAAAAAACAAATGTTTTTAAAATGCCAAATTAAACTAATGATAGTAGTTAAAAATGTATTTTATTTATATTACTTTGACCGCTATCACATGTGCAAATCACTATTTAAACCAAATCTAGCTAAATACTAACAAGGTTCCACAGTTAAAATAGTAATTTAGTAGTTATATTACAAATGTAAAACATTTGCCCAAACAAACACGTGGTCATTATGTATGTTTGTAAACTCTGCATTTGGGAGGTGTGCAGGAAAACACGTAAAGACTTTGGTTGTTTACCAACTTTGATTAGGAATGTTCTGTACCTGTCTTAACAAACCATCAATCTCGGTGCACTTGATTTAATTTAGTGCTGGGGAATGTGGTTCAGTGTTTACGACTGTTTGTCTGTATGAACAGGTGTGGGATGAGTAACAGCCTCTGTCAGCTGCATGTGGGATTAGTCACATCACCCCCTGAGTGTGTGTATGTATGTGTGAGACCATTCGTCACCCTACGGCAGTGTCCTCTTAGATACTGGACTTGTCTCTCTCTAAAGGGACAACACCACAGGGAGTCTGTCCATTTATTTAACCAATCGATGGCTGGAAAAAACACCCACCCGACTGTTTGTCTGACCCTGTGAGGGCACACAGGCTGCCAGCTCTTGGTCCAGACTCTGGGTGGGATGATCTTTGACCGCCGGGTGTTTTATCTCAGGGAGACACAGACGTACACATACTCGTCTGTCTCTCCGTCTCAGGCCTGAGTGACTGTCCTGAATTTTGCATCCAGTTTGCAAGAATGAGTGTGAATATTCCAGCTGTGTTGTACAATTTCACTTAAACAGGCACTCAAAGCCTACTTCAAATGGCGCTTGTAGAAGACGAGTATTTGACAAGTTGTTATCAATGTTTAAGCTTCTTAGTTATCAGCAGATGAAGTGATGCTTTAACAGCCAAGAATAAAAGTTATGAAAATGATTCAAATCCCAGCAGTTCCATCTGAAGATCTGTAAAAGTTGACGACTATCAAATGTGTCACATTTTTTTACTGTCAAATAAAACATATTTTTTCTCCAAATACTCATATTAATCCCTGCCACGTGGCCGTTCATCTAGGTTCTTAAGTTATAAGCCTGAATCAGCCTTTTGTGTTTCAGGCTCACAGACAGATTAAAGTCTCTACAGGGAGTGACACGGTCACCTCTGGTGCGTCACAGATATGAAAATAAACCAGGTTAGGTCCAAGAGAAACAGTGCACAACTCGCATACATGCTCAAAAAACACACGTAACACTGACTTGAACATATAAATACACAGAGATCCAGACCAAAACAACCACAAACACAATGAAAGACGCACTTTTAAACAAAAATATAACTGTAAGCATGAAGAAGAAGATTGAATGGACCCTCCCCTAACAACTCACGTGTAGTTAAAATTGAGATAAACACAACCGGCATATTCCATCTAGCACAGAAAAAAAAAAAATTCACATTTGGTTTCAATAGCAAATAATCAATTGAATCTTGAAAAGACAATATTTGACCTTGGTTCCGTGTTAGAACTATTTTTTTCTATCTAATTTCAACGTGTTTCATTTGGCTTAGATTCTGGAGTTGATTGAATCCTCTTTGAGGCTTATTTTACTGCTCTTCACTCTACATTTTTTCTTGAACTTCAGGTTTTCTCCACTAATGATCTCCATAACTCTTCTTCTGTTCAGTCTTTCACATCCCTGTTCCTTTCCTTTCGACTGTCATCATCTATTTGTCTCGATCGCTCTCTGCGGTGTTTCTGCGTCATCACAATGTAATAAGCCAAGTCTCGACCTTTGGGGACACAGATTCCCCTGTGTTTCTCTTACGTTCCCGTAGTGGTCGTAGATGGAACCTAGCCATGATTTGAGGGAAAGGCCAAGAAAAACAGCACGTCACGGGAGGTCTGGTCATTAGCCAAGTTGTCTACGAGATCCCTGAGCAAAGAATGTTTCTTTGAACGTTTGACGTTTTTAAAAGTGAGCTTTATTCCTCCCTTTAGTCACAAAGGATCGAAAGTGAGTTCAGAAACAAATGGCAGCGGTGATGAGATGATTCAAGTCATCGCATTTAAAGGGCAGACCCTGTTAACTTTGCTGTCTTTCACGGGTACCATCAACCTCTACTTCATCAAAACACAACAAGGGAGGACAAGCATGAGGAGAAGATGATGAGCAGATGGAGGGAGGAGAGTGGAAAGGTAGATGTTTATTTGAGTTAAGTCAATAAGACGCAGATAGCAGATGATGACAAAGAACAGCCGGGATGATGGTTAAAGTATTGAGGCTTACTGTAGTTTGATCTTATGGGGTGAAGGAGTCATGAAGGATCTCAAAAAAATAGTTGTGCAACTGGCCTTCTCCTTGGAGTTGAAAGCTTTTTAATTCCTCAACTGAAACACTTCATCAGTTCCTGGATGATGTAAGAGGGGACTCTATTAGTTCTACTCCCTTCTCCACTGGACAAGGCTGTGAGGAGTTGTTTTGGTCACACCTTTTTGGGACAGACAGCTTTCCTCTTTCATTAACCAGGAACTCACTTTGGTTTAAAGAATTGCTTATGCGACAACACATCATCAGTAGGGTAAAACTAACCTGTCTCAAGACGGTCTAAACCCAGCAACGCCGCTATGAGCGATTAGCCGCCAAAAGCCAGTTTTATCCCATTGGCAACTTTTCTCACACCTCCTGCTAAACCCCCCCAAACAACCTTAGGTTGCTGACAACTTAACGCTTTGGACAACATGACCTGGATGAATGAGAATCTTCACAGATAGTCATGAAGGATATTGTCTGTTGAGCTGATGTTTTACTTTTGTTAACACAGTCCAATTCATTTTATGTCAATGCTTCATATTAAACAAATGTAAAATTATGGCAAAAACAGTTTTCTATTTTATGTAGAACAGAGGTTGTTGTGTCATTCTTCTATGTCGTCTATTTCGTACAGTTCTAATGTGTGTTTCTCTTGGCATTAACCAACCAAAGTGACTCAGACAATAATGAGATTATTGATAAGACACAATGCAGTGTTGCAGAAATGGACTCTGGCAACAAGACTGGAAATCTTTGTAAGAGAAGAAATAAATGCACAGGGTGGAGCAAAATAACATGATAAAATAAAACGAAAGGTTAGATGGTCATTAAAACACATTCCCTTTTCAGTTCTGAAATGCACATATTAATATAATAATGTGTTTTTTAACAAATGGTGTGCAAAAATGTACTTCATGAACAATTAATATTTTATTTACTTTTTTTTACTTTAATTGAAATTTGGGGAAGCATAATATTATAATGGTTTTGTGTCCTTTAAATCAAGTAACACGCATCTTCAAACCGATTTTTTTTATTTTTATTTTATGAATTTATGGCTTTCTTAAATTCCCGCAGGCTAATAGTTCCCTATCAGAGCCTTAATAGCGTGTGCAAGATAATAGTATGCGTGACTCTCTGTAATTTAGAAATATTTTTATCCTGATGACTTCAGAGTCATCATGTCCTCTCTGATCATCCAATGACAATGCTTCATTGTCTATTGCAGGAACTGTGTCACAGACATAGAGAGTTCACCCTAAGGACACTGGAGTCATTATAAACTGTATTCACGCAGCAGGTCAGACTGCAGATCCTGTTGCCTCCCTATTTTCCTTTTCATACTGGAAAGTTGACAATGATCTGTCAGACACTGACAGATGTTCAGAAGAAATAGAAATAAAAAGGCAAAGAAGAAAGGCCTTTTGTCACAGCAACCTGATGTTGACAAGAAGAGTCAAACAATGCCAGGATATAGAAACCAAAAAAAAAAAAAAAATCCAGAATTAATCTTGATAATCTTCCCTTGATAATTTGTGGAATCAGAAAAGTGGTGATCGCAAATAAACATGTAATATCTCTTTTCTTTAAAAAATATGCACAATTAACTTTTTTTTTAAAGCAACAGCATTGCCCAAGGTTCTGCCCTACTGTTACCACCAATAATAATGTTATTAATAACAAATATATGTAATATAATAAATAAAAAATAAGAAGTAATTTTGTCTTTACTTTTTTGTCCTTGTATGAGCATAGTGTTATTTTGTCTACTTAAAAGGGTTCAAAGTCAACAAGTAACTACTGTATATTTGTCTCTTGATAATGTTCAAAAGTGAGACTTTCATTTGAAGGATGCTTGTTTTTTCTTTGTTATCCTGATAGCAGTTTAATGCTCTACTCTCCTGGTGGGTTAATGTGGGAACAGGGTGGGAAACTAGTCTGGAGCCTGGAAACTGTAGTCTGATCCTGCATTTCCTGGTTTCTCAGACAATGTCTCATCACTGACGAACACAGAGTTCAGAGGAAGGACAAATGTTTGAAGCAAAATCTTTCTGTTCTAAATATGAACAATAAGACACAGGTCTGGTGTTCAGTCATCTAATGCCATGTGTGCGAATGTAAACACTGGTGTAAGCTTCTGTTTTGATGTCGCCCAAACATTGTTCATTTCTTGGTCCAAATGCTCCGGCTCTGTGTCAAATACACAATCACTCTTTATGAATCTAAAAAGCCATTCGTATAAATATCAGGTCAAGCTGCTCAAATGTACTGGTGACGTTCTCCAGTGGTTACAAGCAAAATGAAAATTAAAACATCATCTTTCTCTGAGGTCCTCGTGTTTCAGCTGCCAGTGCTGACAGACCTTTGGGAACTGGATCTGATGGAGTAGGTTATGAACCCAGGGGAGCAAAACTTGGCCCATACAGTCTTTCATGTTGTACATGTTGATGTGCGGTTTTTACAGTTGACATTTTGAAGTACGAATAGGAACACAATAGCCATGAAGATGTTGAAATTTCAACAGTTAGTCTTTAGAAGTAGAAATTAGTGAATGCACTGGAGAGTGAGGGCTTGTTAATGCCCTTTATTTCTCCAGTTTTTTCCAAGCCAAATGACTTACCTACATATTTCAGCTCTTGTGTGTTTGGTGGGAGATAAAGTGTGCTAGAAGGACAATCTTTTCATGCAATTAATATGTTATATATAATATATAAATATAAAAAGTGCATTGTTACATTTACACTAAATCCCTTTGCTTTCTATTTCTCAGCATGTCTTCACAATGGATCCTATGAGTGTGGAGAACGGACGTGGAAAAGTTCCCCATGATCCCAGTGTACCCTTCGCTAGCACATTTACTGGTATGGCTTTTTTTTTATTTCAATGGATGAATATGTATATTTTATCATAGTATCCTGAAAAATAACTGAACTAAAAAAAAAGAAGAGGTAATAGAATACTTCAATCTTTAATTATTGACAAGACAAATTTTCATTCTCAATGTGGCCCCTAATACACACCATAAAAACCATCCTCTCCTTATATAGTCATTATTGCTCTGATGAAGATGCTACATCATCATTGCCTTTTATACTCAGTATTCAACACTTTATTGTAATAAATAAAAATGGAAGGTTTGCAGTACTTTGAAACTGGATTTCTCATATATAAAACTTGTCCTCACAACTAAAGCAAAACAACACACGCATGCACTCACACAAAGAGTGCGTTGCTTCTAATAAATCAGTGAATCCCAGTGACATTCAGTGAGAAACACCTAGAGCTATTCAACATATTTAACTGTGCAGGATCAGTACGCACTCGCGCTGTTCCCTGTTCCATCTGCAGCTGTGTGACATGATCACATTTTATCCCTCTCAATTGTATTTGGCTAAAAAAGACTGATTTAAAGTGTGTAAGTCTAAGTAGTTTGGGCCTCAGTGTCCACATAAGTCAAAAATGATTCATAAAAGCTGTGATGGACACTGCTGGGCCGCAGCTTTGCACACAGGCGCACACTCAGGTTGGACGGAATGTTCACCTTCACATACTGAAGAGTTTCAGTTGCCAAAGTGAGGAGGTCTAAAAGGCCGAGGCAGCAGGGTTTCGTAACATTATTCAGGGAACACTAACAAGGCTGTCCTTGAAAATGACCTACTGCTGCAGGTCTGACATGACCCTGACCATTTATGGATTTTACTGACAGGGATTAACAGCTTCATCCCTCTCTGTCTCTCTCTTTTATTTACTTTGCAGCTACCAAGAACCATTCAATCCCTGTTTGCAAAACTTATCTGATTTCCTTCATCTTATCCTCAGGTGGAGAGCTGTACACAGGTTTGACCGCCGATTTCCTTGGCAGAGACTCTGTGATCCTCAGGAGCATGGGAGGCCGGGCCACCATAAAAACTGAGACTGACGAGAAACTTCTCCACGGTAATAATAGATGTTTACTTCCACTTATTAGTGTACAGGTGACTGGATTTTATTTAGTTGCTAGGCTTTTTCTGTTTTTGTGAACGAACATATTACAGTAAATCTTGCGTCTCTTGATATATGTAATAAACCACCCACGAGGGCAACAAGCCGCTGAACAGAAGGAGTAAAACACACAGGCTAAGTGACTGGTCTGCAGATGGTCGCAGGGAAAACTCTTAGTGGAGTATCAGGTCACTGGATCAACACGTTGTCATGTACCAGTATAAATATTTAAACAAGTATCCAACAGTGTAATGATAAGGATACTGGTTTTTACATTTAACTGCTTTTTTAAAAGTTTTTTCTTTGTGAGAATGTATGATTTTTAACCTACTGGTAAATAGGGAGTAGAAATTTCTCTGAATGTTTTTTTATACTTCAACTCAAGTATAAAGTGGAATAGGAACGCAAAACACAAAAAACGCCTGACTAGTTTTATACATAAAGTTCAGAACATTTACCTATACCACTTAAAATATTAATTCCTACATGCCCTGCCTACATGCAGCCCATGACTTTTAGTGAGTTGCCTACCTACTTTCTCTATCGCTGCTCACCCACCATGGCAAAGTTTACATACCATTGAAAGTTTACGAAATCTTTATCCCAACTTCCATCTCCTGCAGACCCTAAGTTCATTGCCGCTCACCTGATCCCAGACAGTGACGACAGGGACGATGATAAAGTCTATTTCTTTTTCACTGAGAAGGCCACAGAATCAGGAGACAGAGTGGGGGCCATTCACTCACGAGTGGGACGAGTGTGTGCGGTGAGTCACTGCGAGATCTACCTGTATAAGTCTTATCATATTTCTAAGTGTGTACTTTAGGTAGAATCTTTATGATTTAGTTAAAAAAAAAAGCCATTTACTCTTGGGTGAAGGTTTAAAGTAAAAAAGGCTGTAAAAGAACTCCCAACCCAATCACAGACTAAATTAGATTCAAGGAAATGTAATTACAAAGTCATATGTAATAAGTTGTAGAATTCCAGTAACCATAGACAGGTGGTAAATGTTTGACTTTTATCCTTCCACTTTTGGATCTCTAATCCCCTCATATGGAAAAAATATATTTTCTATACACAGATTTTCCCCTAAAGCTTGTAAAGACGTCATATCAAGAATTACGGGACTCTTTTGTTTGTCCAGAAGCGCAACAGCTAACATTGTTTCCCAACCTTGACTCCCATCTGCTGAGCATATTCCCATGTGCATTGATGCGTCTTCCAAAACCACATGCGTGTACACACATATGGGGAACTGGAGGTGTACTTCAAATAAGCAGATTGATGAGTTTTTTCCACTCAATAATTGTTCCAGAAATATTTACTAAATTGCTAAATAATTACTATCCTCAGCTTGCATCCTCCATCTTTTTTTTTTCATCATCTGTCACTCATTTTTCCTGACATCCATTTTCCTCACACACAATATGAGCTGTTGTCTCACTTGACTTTGTCTCAAAATAGGATTTATTGTGGAAGACTACAGTGAACGTTACAGAACTATGTCCAGCTTTTCATGGATATGAAACAGGTCGTAGCCAAAAAACCCCAAGACCTCACTTACTGATCCCATCTAAATCAAATGTGCTGGAATCCAGAGCCAAAAACATAATGAGGTTGTAAATATGAATGTACAGCTACAGCTGTCTGCGGCTCACAGATTTTTATCTCCTTTTTCCTGTCAGAATGATGTTGGAGGCCAGAGAGTGCTGGTGAACAAGTGGAGTACGTTCAACAAAGCCAGACTGGTGTGTTCTGTGCCTGGACCTCATGGCATCGACACACACTTTAACCAACTTGGTGAGAAACATGAATTTTTCTCCAAACATTAAAAAGTAACCTCCAACATATAAAGACATGTTATGACTGGCCAAAATACCACAAAGACAAATTTCTTCAACATCCTTGTCTGTGTTCAATGTTTGTAACTAATATTTTCAATGTGAAACAGAGGATGTTTTCTTGTTGCGGTCAAAGGACGAAAGAAATCCAGATGTTTATGCTATTTTCAGCACAATAAGGTGAATATGAGAAAGGTCTTGAAAGTTAACATTGATGGTACATGTATTGTCCATTTTTAGGATAATCAAATACAAAATGCATGTATTTAGAGCAAGTTATGGTACTGCTGTGAAACATAATTAATATGTTTTTTTTTTTTGCTTTTTTTTTGTCAAATTTTCCTGGATACATTTCTCCTCAATAGCAATGTCTTCCAAGGATTTGCTGTCTGTGTTTACCGTATGGCCGACATCAGAGAAGCTTTCAATGGACCATTTGCTCACAAAGAAGGTCCTGACTACCAGTGGGGGGCATATGAAGGCCGGGTCCCCTATCCAAGACCTGGAGTGGTGAGGAATAAAATAACTTGAATGATGTGGAGAAGTCTATCTCATCGCTAAAAAAAGTTTTAGCAAATGGTAGACTTATATGTCACTGTATGCAGATGATGTTTTATATTTCTATATTGTTCTGCTACTACACTTAAACGCAAGAAGGTAATGGGGTAAATATTTGTTGAAAATACAAAATTAGTTTCGGTCTTAACTAAAAAACAACAGAACAGAAAAACACAAATGTCAAAATTATGTACATAATGTGAGCAACTGCTGCTTTTATGTTTTACAGATATCAACCCATTCATATAAATCTTTAATAATATGAATCTGATCCTCTAAATGTATATTTATTGCATTGTAGTTGAAGTTGGTTCTTTGGCACTTCGTAAGAAGTGGTGTGTGATATATTGTGAGCGTTTAATAAGAGTAACATACATCAGTTCTGAGTGAACACACTATATAACAGGCCCAGTTACTGCCCAGTACTGTACAAAAAGCAATAAAAAGGTAAAAAACGAGGTGCAGAAAGTCTTCCTATCAGTAATGCAAACTACTGGACACGGTAGAGCAGCTGCGGTGATGGCGTACAGTACAGACCTGTGGTTCTGTTTTATGTCTGGACTCCCAACGGAGCTCTGTCTGTTCTCACAACCACATCACTGTAATATAGACCTGTTATACATACAAACACACGTGTATGTAGCCTTCACTCAAACCCACACACTAACATATAAACCTTATTAGCAAAGTTGAAGGGAATATGAATAATGTGGGAAGAGAGTGGACACCTGCGTGGTTTTCCTCTGCTGACTGATTTACTGTGAACGTCATGACCTCAAACTGAGAGGAAGAAAGAAGGTAGGAGGATAGGGGGGTTGAAAGATGAAGAAAGAACAGGAGATGACTAACATCAGTTCACAATCAGGAGGAAGTACAGTAGAGATGAAGAGAAAGAAAGATGGAGGGAAGAGAAAACAGTTGCTCTGTTGTTTTAGGTTCATTTGCGAGGAATTGAATCCTACTTTTCCCTTTTTCTCTCTTAGAACACAGTATGGAATTTCAGATCCTTGTCTCTTAGATCAACTGGTTAACTAGTTGTGATAAGTTATTTAAAGCAAAAGTTTTCTTTCAGATTCAAGACATTGTATTCTGATTCGTGTAATTACCTTTTTGTCTAACTACAGATCATTATGTATTTACTGTAAGATTGTTCCATTAATTAAAATCAGAGGACACATTACTTTATTTTGGGGGTTTTACTGCTGCATACATCGGTATTGGTTGATATCAAAATAAAAAACAAACAGTACATGTCTTTAATCAGTCACCCGACAGATAAGGAACAATTGCGTGAGTCACTTGTAGAAGGTCAAACCTGTAAAACCCACTGCAGTAGATTTGTGGAAGGTTATTTCCCTACATTAAACCTAATCTTCTCTGCTCTGGAGCTGTTTGTAAAATGGATCAATATTAAACTTGCTGACCAGTGGAGATTAAACAGTGCATACCGTAGCTTGCACGTAAACATAAATGGATCCAGACATGTGAAACATCAACGCCCCAAAAACGGCTGGAATTTTAGCATATTTTTTTGCCAAGCCCCTCGACCTCCCCCTCTCCCCCCTCTCATTAATCCCGTCTCGGTTGATGATGGCAGAGGAGATACTGCAGCAAAGTTCAGACGACTTAATGATAGAATTTGGAGCTGTTTCACTGGGGGGTTTCTCTGCTGGCCATGGGATAATAAGTAGTTTAATGAGTAGTTTAAGTCAGACTGACACGACTGGGTGTGAGAGGGTGAGTCTGGGCAACTTAAGAAAACTCTGAAATCAAACCAAGGCAATTAAAAAGTTATTTACTCACAGAATTTAGAATGTTGCTACCAAAGTTGGCCTGATTAGTGTTAATATCAACAGTGGTAGCAGAGCTGCGGGCAGATTAATTAGGCATCACCTTCTCCTTTCGGCTTGTCGCTTTTCAGGGGTTGCCACAACAAATCAATGTTTCCCAAATCCCTGTTCTTTGTTACTTTTCTAATCATTAAATCCTTTATTTATTTTTTAAGTTAGTTATTATTATTAAGTCCAGAAAGGTTCAACATCTAATCAATATTCAACAAGATAAATTACTGAATGGGTTTAAATATAATAGGCTTCCACTGATCGGAGAACTGACACTTCATACAGAACTAAAGGAAGTGCGTGTTTCTGACTACTTTAATAACAGTGCTGACAATGGGAAAGACAAAAATAATTGTGAATAATTGTTGTGAAAGTCTTTGTAAATATCTCAGACAAGTAGGAGCTTGCAGTTTATCGCTATCCTAAACTTCCAACATTTGGAGCTGTCAAAACTTCACTATACAGACAAGATGTAGTCTTGAAGTTTCTCTACACTCTGTGATACATACATACAAAAGACCTCAGATCACAAAGACTTCTTGACACTGATTAGAAAAGTAACATACAAGACTGTCCTTCCTACCAATCCACCATAACAATGAGAAACAATAAAGACTCTTATGCTGAAATGCAACCATAAATGTATGTCTGACTGTGTTAGTGGCCTCTATATTATTCCACTCATCGTTTCCTTTCCACCTTGTCTTATCACCAGTGTCCCAGTAAAATCACCAACCAGCCTGGCAGAGAGTTTGGCAGCACGAAAGACTTCCCTGACTCAGTGCTGCATTTCGCCCGCAGTCACCCTCTCATGTGGCGACCAGTGTATCCCGCTCTGCGCCAACCTGTGCTAGTGAAGGCAAACATTCCATACAAGCTAAAACAAATAGTGGTGGATCGTGTCGAGGCAGAGGACGGGCAGTATGATGTCATGTTTATCGGCACTGGTAAATTCTTGTTTTTATTTATGTGACCTATTCAATTGTAAATTTTAGGAAAAAAAAAGAACCTAGTTTTCTGTACCTGTGTAAATTTAAAGCTTGTCTTTGCATTACAGATGTTGGGACGGTGCTAAAGGCCATCGCTCTGCGGAGTGGCAACAGTCTGGAAATGGAAGAAGTCACTCTGGAGGAGCTACAGGTCTTTAAGGTAAGTCTTACAAAGATTGGTGTTTGAAAAAAAGAAAGGATTAAAAAAACTTCCGTTACCATTTCTAGGCAAGGCATTTCTTATTTGATAGGTAATTTGTCTAATATTTGCAGGTTCCCACTCCAATTACGTCGATGGAAATTTCTGTGAAAAGGGTAGGTAGAACTCTAATGGCTTTTTAACATTTTCACAAGTCACTTTTGTACGTCTAATAAATATGTCTCCTGTGACTTTTTCCAAACAGCAAACTCTGTACGCAGGCTCTCCAGCAGGTGTGGTGCAGATGAAACTTCATCGATGTGAAACATATGGAAATGCCTGCGCTGAGTGCTGCCTAGCCCGGGACCCGTACTGTGCCTGGGATGGATCATCGTGCGCACAATTCATTTCCAACAACAAACGTCGGTTCCGCAGGCAGGACATCAGACACGGGAACCCTGTGCTGCAGTGTATGGATATGAACATGGGCGGTGAGTTTCTCAGAAATGTTTAGGTTGTCTTTTTTTTTTTGTACTTTATTTGTTATTTATCTTGAGTGTTTCCATAAAAAAAATCTATTTTTATTTTCTATTTATTGAAATCTCACTGGTTTTTTTTATTCAATAGAGAAAACATAAGCACACATGAGGAGATCTAAACAATTCTGTCCCTATTGGGCATAGGTCTGACAAATAATGCCATCTTTATATGTATGTACAAAAAGGACACCCTTGTGTCAGGATGGGAGGTTTGTTGGGATTTGCTTTCATAAAATAAATAAACTTAGATGTAGAAGTGTGCGTTTTGTAGGTTTTAAAAACAGGATTTATTGTCCAACCATTTTTTTCTAAATTTCTTTATATAGACAGTCAGGACAATGAGAAACTGTATGTATGGCAGGCTATTGATGGGGTTCCTTATTGATGGAATATGTTTTATCTTTCTCATTTTCAATATATACTTTAAGAAAAGCAGATCACTTCTAAATGACAGGATGAGAAATTGTAAAAATCGCACAGTGCAGAGTTTGTACAGACCCATGATGACTTTCATGTCCACTATCAGAATCTTTAATCACTCAGTGAGTGACACAAACTCTCCTAAAGCACAGTGTCTCTCTGCCAAGGATAGGGTTCATTGTCAACAATGACACTGTTAGGAATTATAATAAGGTCATAAAGTAAACATCATTAGCTTGCCCACTTGACAAGGAGGCAAAATCTGTATGGATCTTGTTTCAAAACGTTTCACACTGCTCTAACCTTAGACTCTGTGTTGGGTGTAACTATAGGCTCTGCAATGACATACTCAATAAAGACAGAGCTAGATATACTGTATATATTAACAATATGTAAAGACTATGTCAGTTAAATATACATGTGTCAGTCTATACATTTCAATGGTTTTGAAACTTTATTTATGGTAGATTTGTTATAGGGAAAAGATGCAATACATCAATGTCATTCCACATTTCCCTCAAAAGCCATGTGTATGTGTACATTGGCAGTAAACCAATATATGAACTATATTATGAAATATTTCATGCCATTATGATGGATTTACCAAGTATTTTCAGAAGAGCCTTGGACCAAATTTTAAGCCAAAAACAATCAGATTGGGTTTTTTTTACATTGTGACTTTGATTTAATCCTGACGTAGGCAGAGTTTTTCATATTTCATATCATTCATAAACTGGTACCAGATTTGGTTCTAAGGACGTTTTTTGATTGTCATGCCAGCGGTTCTCAAACTGATCCATGTCCTTGCTCAAGGCTTCTCTCAAAAGCATTAGGACCACCCTGACAAACCTGCCAAAAATTCAACAAAATATGCAAAGAAACTTTTAAAATTATATTTTCTTACTATATACGTATATACACATATGTATATATATATATATATGTTGCTGATTGCACAACCCCAATTTCGGCTTTATTTCAATTTTCTTATACATTTCCTGCCTCTTTTTGAACAGACGACTTGGACATGGCTGAAGAGAAAGCGGTGTACGGAACAGAGAACAACAGCACCTTCCTGGAATGTGTTCCTCGTTCTCCACAAGCTACCGTAACCTGGTTTGTCCAACAACAAGACCACAAAGAAGAGGTGAGCCCAAAAGTAAGGTAGCCCTCTTGATTTAAGTCAACAAGCTGAATCTACGGCATGACAGCTGCAGGATATAGAAATGTTTTTAGAAAAAAGACAGCTTGTGGTTTGAACCATACGGCACACAGTGGCCTGAGTAAGAGCGTGCCTTTTGACTCGCAAATCTGTTTGTGAATTTGGCACATGGCCGACGCATTTGACAGCCATCTGACATATGGTTGAAATTGAGCAGTTGCATTTCAGAGACAAAGTGCACGGCTACTTTCCGACTCTTGGACAAACAGTGAATTCTTTGACCACATGCCACTGAAGTCTCAAGTGTCACTCTCTGTTGACAGCCCTCTGTGACCTGAGCACGACATTGCTAAGACCTTTTAAAGTACTACTCAGAAAATTATGTTTTGCCCTCATTCCCTTAGTAATATTTCATCTGTTTGAAATGTTTGGTTTTTTAAAAAAAAAACTATAGACACTGGGTCAAGCCACACAGCTTTCAGAGTGTACCACCACTCTTACTTCCCCTGTAAATAAACACGTGCCTGCCACTCTGACTGACAAAACTACCATGTTAGTGTTGGCATGAATACAAATGTTGAGCAGCTGAGGAATGGATTAAGTGACATAAAGTGAAAGAAGGTTGGAATGAAAAGAGAACAAAACTTCCAGAGAGAAGTGAAAAACTAAATTTAAGATGATATTTTTCAACTACTGGATGTCAGACTTACTGGGTATGCAAACTTGGTGTTTTTTTTTTTTATAAATCTATTTTTTATAAATCGATTACACTTTGTCCTGTTTCCCATTTGGGGTCATCTTTGGTGTTCTTTACCTAATTAGATTTGACTCTTTGAGAGAAAGCTGCATTGTTGTTTTTTTCAGTAAGTCCATTCTTAATTGTTTTGCTTAACTCTGCTGTGTTTAAGTATTAAAATCTTGTCCCACAACTCTTACATGACAAGCTTGTTGTTGTCAATACCCATAGCAGTTGTGTTATCTGCAAAAAAAGGCAGAGACTTGGGCTTTACATGAATTTTGAATATCCAAGGAAAAACCTTGGGTTTATGTTAAAAATCTGGCTTATATCATGCAGATGTTATTGACCAATTGATGTATTATTGACAGCAGACCAATATTATCAGACATCCAAAAAGGAGTTTTATTTATAGGAAATTATACCAGTGGTGAAGGGATTGGTCTAGAGGAGTAGAACTACTAGAATTCCCTCTGACATCAACCAGAAACTGATGAAGTTCCTCAGTTGAGGAATTAAACGTCTTTAGACTCAAAAAAGAAGAAGAAGTTGCTGACAACTTAACCCTTTTTGGATATCATGACCTGGATGAATGAGAATCTCATCAGACATCCCTACTCATAACATATATCTTTCCCTCTTAGGTGAAGCTGGATGATCATGTGATGACTACAGAGCAGGGTCTTCTGTTCCGTCGTCTACTCCGGCAAGATCAAGGTTTATACATCTGCCGTTCCAGAGAGCATGGCTTCACACAGACCCTGGCCCGCTTCAACCTTGAAGTACTCCAAGGCGAGACAGTGGATGAGCTCATGTCCCGTGAAAATGCGGGCCACTCTGACTCCTTCAAGGACAGAACCTCAGACACCTACAGAGCTTGGATGCCGTGCAGCACGTACAGCAGAGGTGGCTCTCCGAGCCAAATCGGCCAGTCTCGTACGTGGTTCAAAGATATCATGCAGCTTATCGGACCATCAAAGATGCCTCACGTGGAGGAATACTGTGAGAGGATGTGGTGCAATGACAAGCTGAAAAGGAAACACAAAGGCATGCTAGAGAAATACCGGCAGGCACAGGAGAGTGCCAGGAAAGCTCGGAGTAAGAGCCCTGGAGAACGTAACCGGACGCCGCGGGACCTACGTGCATGGGAGGAGTAATGAGGGGAGAGACGAAAAGGAATAGAATAAGGAAATAAAAAAGGAAATTAAACTATTGGGCAAAATTGATTGAGCCATAAAAAAAGAACAAGATCGTGCTCTAAGTAGAAACTTTGGCAGTTGGGTATGTAATCATTCTGACAGAAGTGTCTCTGCTTTGGCCATCAAACCTCAAAGAATAGATTTTCTAAAGTCAGTGTATGTCCACTGTAGATCTTGTGCTCCAGCTCCTTTGGATTTACCTCGCAAAAATTAATGGATTTGGTTGGATATAAAAAGAACTCAAAAGGAACTGCAAAAAAAACCCCAACTAAACAAATTTGTTCTTAAGATGATAACGAGGACACAGAGGACAATCTAACAACTTTTCAATCTCTTTTGACATAACATCAACAAGTCAATTTATACTGAGAAAACGTTGTGAATAAATGTATGCATGCTTTAGGATTAGCAGGTCCTTTCTCTTATCTCTGTTTTGTCTCTGTCTTCTCTGACCAGAACCGTTATCATTCTCTCATGAGATTTTAAGCTACATTTTTTTCATTTATTATATATACATTATTATGGGAAACTGACAGAGAAAGTACCTACTATAATTTAGACGACTGTGAACAGCTATTGTGGAGTATTACAGTTTTGGCACATACACATTAATACTCACTATTGATGTAGTCACATTTCACACACTGGAACATTTCACTGACACAAAGCTCCCATAAGACGACTGTTGATGGTTCAGCAGATGACTTCATTTTAAACACTCAGTGTTGAATTTTTCCATTAAACACCAGCTTTACAACGCTTGTCCATAACTACAAATATATGGTGAATTGTCTGTGTTTGGTTTGCATGTCCTGTACTGTATCTGTTGTTTTACTCTATCACGTTACTTAACTTGGATATAGTTGCATATTATAAAACATAAAAAATAGATAATTTTTTTTATGAAACTCAAAATCCTTAACTCAAGTAACCTTTTCTTTTTACACAGTTGTTAACTAGTTAGATTTGATTAAATACAAACGAGTCAAGCTTCGTGAGTGAATCTCATCTTTCTTAAATACTAGTTCTAGATTATATGGGATTACACTATCATTAATACACAATTAACATGTTTAATAACACAGGTAAACATATTCTAGAGCATTAAATTACTTTTTTTATAGTTATATGTCACATAAATGCAGTGTTAGCACTGACTTAACATGTATTGTAACTGCAAATGGTAAAATGTTTGATGAAATTATCATCATACAAAACTTGGTGAGATAAAGGTAAACAGAGAAGTAAACATAGTCATAGAAAAGACATTGGATGAAAAGGTACTAAGAATTTTGTCAGTGGACCAATGACTGGCGAGATCATTTATTTGGTATTTACTAACGGCAAATAGCTGTTATGGTAAAAGAAGCAGAGAACAAAACATGTGTTTTGTCAAATCAAGATAATCATTCGTATATTATGAATTTGCAGAAAATATTGTCAATTAGCCAGGACAATTTGCCAGAACATCAACAATGTATCTACTTTACATTAAGGCTAATGTATATAATGGCCCCTTTACGATTTTATTTTGCATATTACTCAACAAAAAGTATTTGCCCTTGTTGAGAAAACATTTATTCCTGTTACAAATTCCTGGTGTTGTGAATATGACATTTTAAACAGTCAATCAGCTTTTAACATGTCCAACAGTGTTAGAGGTGTTTAGTGAAAATTTTTGATAGTTTTATTTTATTCTTTGTAAATAAACTGTATATCTAAGTGTTTCAAATTATTCCTAACATCTAAAGCTGTAAGCAGAGCTCTGGTAGAAACATTCACTGTCAGGTTTTAATGTTGTGATGCATAATTAATATTAGTTTCTTTTTCATCAACAAGACGTTTGAGTTTTTCAAATGACATTTACTATGACCTTGACTAAAAGGATTCAGTTACTGTTGTCTTTTATCCTCAAGGCACTTGTTATCTAACACAGAAGTTTGAATTAGAGGTAGAAAATCACAAAGTTATTCATGAACGACGGTAGAGCGTGAAGATCTGTGGAATAAAAATAAACATACTGTATTGTTCAACTGTCTTTTTCTTGTACTGTGTGTGTTTGAGCCTGAATTAATGTGTATTTATGTTTTATTTAAGTGTCTTTTTTTCCCCTGCATTCTTTGTAGATTTATGTTTAGAACCATTAAAGGTGATGTGTTTTGGTAAAATTGTTACATGGATTTGTGTCTTGAATTTATTAACAGTTTTATTCCTGACTACTGACATGAACAGACAAACACCCATGCTGGGCTCTACACTAAATAACTTCTGTGAACCTTAGCACTGAGAGTGAGACATGCACTATTTAATCTGGAGTAAACAACCCAGAAAACACACCTGCAACCAGGCTGTGTGGCCCTTAATGTCCAGACTGGATCTTTTTCCCATGTCCACTTTTCATTCATTCATTTCAGAAATGTCCTTGTGTTTTCACTCTCAATTTACAGTAAAGGATGATTAGACATGGAAAATATACTAATTTTACTTATTAGGTCTAGAGGTAGAGCTGCCCCTGAGTTTATCTCACAACACATGAACTCAACCTAACCTGACTGTTGCCTAAATAGGAGGTGAGTTTATCCCAGGGAAGAAAAAAAAGGAAAGGAAAGTAAACTCCTTGTCATTGTGACATTGTGATGCACACAACAAACGTGATCTCTGTATATAACTCATCACCAAAGTGAACAATGGGCAGCCTTTAGCGCCAGGGGAGCTGTGAAGGGGGACGGTGCCATGCCCAGTGGACCTCAGTGGTAACTTGGCGGTAGGGGGATTTGAACCAAGGACCTTGCGGACCCAAGTGCGCTTCCCTAACCATTAGGCCACTAACTGCCAAAATAAGGGGGGCGGGGATGCAGCAAAACTTAAAAACCAAACAATTGCTTTATATTGTAATTATACTCCCAGCCTACAATAGCCATGTTTTTATCTGGAGATGCCATAGACCAGGGGTGTCATCGTGGGTATTAAAAACTGGCCAAACTATTAAAAGTCGGTCCAAACTTAATATATAAATATTGAGAAATTAACGGTAAAAGTGCATGTTTTCTCTTCTCTCAAGATTTTTAATTATTGTGTTTTTTTTCCTATAGAAACATTGTTATCAACAGATGAGAAACTACATTAGAAATTCACACAGCAGTGGTATTTGTTTCCTATTCAGTCCATTTGTAGTCCTTCCACTTCATTTTTTTTATGTAAATCTTTCTTTCCAGAACAAAATGTATGTACTATAACAAAAAGCATGCATTATTAATTCTTACAGTGTAGAATGTCTACACACTGATAGGCCAACTCTAGAACACACTTGATTTTATCTTGTGGGCCAGATATAATTACGATGCGGGCCAGATTTATCCCTCGGGCCTGAGTTTGACACATGTGGCATTGACTATAGATTAAAACGAATTTATTTATTTTTCCTTTAACACATTAAAAAGGAATTCTCCATTTAACTGCTCCAAACACTGCCTCCAAGGGCAATTTAAGTGAATGGGCATCTCTTACACATATTTGTGATTACAGATTTCCTAGGCCCAGTTGTGGGCCATTACGATACCCACTTACATGGTCTGGTCATGCATATGATTGGAGGGTAATTGGGTCGTAACATGGATATGTGTGGGAACAATGGGCGCTTGTCACTTGTACAAACAGACCATCTCGTAAAAACCGAACCCGCAATTAAACCCAGTAAACGACTTCACACCCTGGCAATTATCGCAACCACATACTGAAACGCTCACCAATGCACAGTGGATGCTTCCTGCACAGTGTGATGAGGTGTAACTCACGCTCACCCACACACACTGGACAGAATAAAGTATTTCTAGCAAATACACACAAAGAAATACAAATGCATATCTAATCTTATACACTTTGAATCTTGTGTCTAATTCCACTTTCAAAGTCTGCTCCCACAATCAGCATGTGTTTGTGTTCTTCTGTAATTCCTTCCTGTGCAGGTTTTTGTCTTGGTTGTTAGCGTAGTCACTAGGGAAGTCTGCTGGACTCATTGATCCTGATTGGGTGGCATGGTTTCTTTTCACGTCTCTGTGCTGTAATGTGTGGGTCTCACTGTGACTGACTGCAGGACCAGTTCTCAATAAAACCCACGTAATTTGTCCCACATGAGTTCAATTTCTCCTCTTTCACTTTGTTATTCCTTTTTTTATTAAAGGGTTTACTCTTTTCTTCATATATTGTTTCCACCTCTTCAGTCAGTTTCTGTTTAAATATTAAGCAAACTTTGAATTTAAGTATATAACTTTAAATTCAAAGTAGTAACTGCAACTGGTATTTATTTGTAAAAGCGCTTTGGTAAAGTCATTGTTATTTATGGTACCAAGTTTTGGTCCAGTAGATTTGTAATGTTAGAGGTTTTGAGTGTGTGCATGTTAGAGAAAGTACAGATATGCCTGAGTGTTCCTGAGGGAGAGTCAGCTGGAGTCTCTGCTTTGACTGATGAAGATTAATCTATTGAGTGGAGACTGGCAGAGATGGAAGGATGTTAAAATGATGGAAGATGAAGGATGCCATCCCAATGGACACACTTATCAAAAGAAAAAAGTCAGTGGTTGACATAGGCTTTACTTAATGTCTCTGCAGCCCCTAGTACCGTTGCAAACAACCAAATGCTCAACTGTGTAAAACCACTTTACTGCTTGAAGACAGTGGTCCTCAACCACTGAGCTGCGGACCAGTACTGGTCCGTGGGTGAATTGGTGTGGGGCCACAGAGAAATAATGCTTCCTTTTGACCCCATCTGGCTATTACTTCCACTTGATCCATACCCATATCAACAAAATAACTTAACAATAGAATGGCCAGGATTCCATCATCATTAATGCAACTATATTTGATTAGGAAATATTTTCTCGGTGAAGACAACAACAATAAACTAAAAATGACGCAGAGTCATTGATACAAGAACATTTTATACCGGTCTGGTAGCAGAAAGTCATAAGCTGTGTGCACTTTAGAAATTCTTGTTGTGCCCATGCACAGTTACTTTGGGTAGGAAGATTTTATATGTAGGAAAATATTTCAGAACACCAGAAAATTTAATTTCATAAAGGGATACTTATCTGACACAACTTAACGACCAACACTGCTTTAATACCGTACACACTAAAGGTTTGTGGCAGTAATTGATGAGTGTTGTTTTCAAAATAATACTTTTCTGCTATCTGTTATGAAAGTTAATATTTCACAGCTTCTATAACTGTTAAGAGATCTCAACACAGGTCATTAGTCGTTTCAATTTGCTACATGATACAACACGCAGTACGTACAGTGGTCTGGTTACAGTTCTCATTGTTAGGTAAGCCATCAGGGGCAATCTGGAGTCCCTGGATTTTTTTTTTTTACTGAAGACCTTAATAACTACAGCCTAAAATCCAGACCAAAGGGTTTTCATGATTCTTCATGTGTGACAAATGTCAACTTGTTGATTACAGTAAAAACATTTATAGTACAGTCTATGAATGTTTAAATAATTACAGTGAAAGGTTCAATCAAAATCAACACAAAATTGTAATTGTAATAGATCACTTTGTAAGATTTAACTTTGAAGGTAATGTTTTTCTTGATTGGGCAATAACTGTTTTCCTTTGCTTCCTTTGAAAATATAATTACTCATGGAACACCTGTGTGACTAAACAGAATGCAGAATGATTTGTTGTCAATCTCATTGTAACTGCAGGCCACGCATTCTGATTTGTCATTCATTATTTGTTGAAAAAAAAAAAAACATCCTTTAAAGATTGACATTGTGTTCCATGGATGAACACCTGAAACTAAAGGCCGGGATCATAAACCCTTCAGTTAAACATATGTTTCAGTCATAAATTCAGTCATGGCATCAGGGTCATGGCTTGTTTTTCCACAAGTTGCTTCCTGACAAGCACTTAATACTGATGAAGTGCAGAGATGACGAATCAAATCTGTTTGAAGTCTGTTCAATCATCAAACAATTTACACTTTCATGCAAAAACAATGTTTGTTTGACTTTAGAAAATGGAAATAACTAGCAAGATGGTACTGAATGGTATAATCTGATTAGGAAAAATGTTTAAAGGAAATGCAGTCTGGAGTCTGAAGGAGGCCTCGCGGGTAAAAATGTAAGCCTGGTCATTAATCTCTTTAGGTCAGTCCCAAAAAATTGTTCAGGGTGAAAAGAAAACATTATTATGTCACGATATTATTTGGGTGTCACAAATTGGTAGATATCAGAACAAATGAATGATGCTGGTTAAGTCATATTTCCCAGTGTTGGTAATAAGAGTCATTAGTCATTAGATAATGTCACCGCTCTGGTCTCACAGAACACAGTCCCAGGCATTAGTCCCAGAGATATGTGACCCACTTTCAGCTGAACTATTTATTATTTATCTTTCAGTTTTCAGACCAGCATCATTTATCACTCATTGGCCCCTTGGTGTCAAAACTGCAGGGACCACAGTCTCCTTCATGTCAGAGCTTGGAAAATACTAAGCTATTGTAAAAGGAACTTCCCGCTGAATCTAAAGTACAGACATAAAGAAAACAGCTTAGGTTTTTTTCTTAAAAAAAAAAAAACTCAAGCAAACTGAATTGAAAAGCAACTGCGTTCTTCAAAGGGCACATGGAGAGGCTGAGGACTAATATTATTTCTGTATAAACTTTGCCTCCTCCTGGCAGCCAGGATGCAGTTTCTGCAGAAAAAATACCAAAAAGATTTATGGGACACAGGAGCTGTATTATAAAGCAAAAACTAGAATGTGCAGAAGAAAACATAGGAATTTGATACACAGTTTTTTGAGACTTCTAGCAGCACAACTACAATATACAATTCTAAAATATAAAGCTGGGTATCAGACACAACAATGAAGAAATAATTGTTAGACCAGGACGCTGGACTGGATGTATTTATTTCTCCAACCAGACCCAGATCTGACCACCATGTGCAGCAATAATTCCTTACTCACAGTGGCAGCTAGCCCAAACATTGTTGCCCTATACAAATGTGTAGAAATCACATCTGTTTCTGGTATCGAAACATATCCGCTTGCACAATTTAGTTCTAAATGGGGACGTAACAGTTAATAGTTATATTCTGTGAGTGGGGTGTTTCAGGTCCCTCCTGTTAAGAGGACCTGGGTAAAAGGTTTCCACCAGGTAGATTTCCGGGTGGTACCCAGAGGAAGGCCTTTGTTTTCTAATTTTCTTAAACATTTTTATATTCAATTGGTTGCTCAAATATTCTACTAATAAAGACTAATCCTCTAAGATAACCAAAAGTAATATATAAAAATGTTATATTGATAAGCCTAATGTGTTTAATAGAATACAAGAACACAATGTATTTTTGTGTTTATTTGTTATTTCCCTATAGGGATGACTGTGAGTAGAAAAGGCTAGCACACAGGCTTTGTTTTAGATTGTCCTACATGGACAATCCTGGTTCTGCCCCTAAAAATATGATTTATGGTTGGACCTGGTGATGATGGCTGATATGTATATTTTCTGTATTTGAACTTCTCAAACAGAGGACGCCATGAGAAGCTGCCCACCTGTACAGAGTTCAGAGAGTTCTAACCACGGTTTGTGTAGTGCAGATGATTCTCTCTCTCTTTCCGTGTGCGTGTATTCAAGACGAAGCCTGTCATCAAGACTTTTAGCCAAAAATATTCAGCCTGGTATTTGTGGAGTTCTTTTCAACAAATCAAGAGAATATCATTTAAGCTGACATTTGTTACACTGAAGAGAGGAACATGTGTTTCCTCCATGTGTAGTTGGATGTAGTGATGCAGGAGTCATTGTTTAAGTATGAGAGACATAAGTGAAATCTGATACAACGGAATGCAACGAAGACCAGCAGCGAGATGAACAGAACAAATGACAAAAAATAAGGTTATTCAATGATAGAAATTACAAACAGGTGATCTGGTGATGTGGCTGAAGGGGGGCTTGACCCTTCATGCAGATATTGAGACTGTCTTGTTCACTACAGAACCTTGTGTGCAACAGATAAAGGGTGTAAGTGGTCTCAGGATTCTACAATTTAAAAACTTTATATGCTACCTAATTTTTTAGGTGTTCAGGTCTCCCACTCATACTCTCATTAATTTTAATGGTATTTTATTGGTGTAACAAAGGTGTGACAAGGTAATGAGTCCAGTCCAGTCATGACTGTTGAAATAATTACCTCTTAAAGTCCTTAAGGTCAGAGGAGGTTACGAAACCCTGAACACAACTCTGTCTGGTTCAGTGCCCAGTCCTGCTGTGTGTTTCCTTAACTATTGACCATTACTTATCTAATGAGGGTTAATGGATTCTCCAGACTATGGCAGAGCAAACTTTAACTGTGTACGTATGTTCCAATCTCAAGGCAGTGTATTATGTGACATGCATTGATCTGCTAACTGTTTCCTTCCTAAAGGTGTGGTCACACCAAGAGCAGGAAGTTGTGCTGCACACGCAAGTGTCCATGTGGTCTGAATGAGGCATTGTCAACAAATATACAATTATTGTGCATGTGTACGTGTGCATGTGTACGTGTGAATGTGCGCAGCTCAAACTCTACTCAACTTTTATTTGTTTACAGTGCAGAAAAATCTGCCGGCACTATAAACACGTCTGTGTTTAAGAAAAAAATATACAGTTGTCCTAACAACATTGTAGTATTAAAATTAGCCATGAAGGAAATGAACAAATCCCTCTCTTTCGCACTAATAGCCTATCTATGTGAAATCACGTCCTACCTCACAGCAGAAAAAAAAAATCTCTGAAACAAAGATACACTATTGTGAGAGTTCATTAACCAACTGATTAAATATATTCACTGTTAAAAATTAATTGGTAAACAACTTGTTAAACTGAGTTGAGAAAAACTGTGAGTTGTTAGTGTCTAAGCAGTCCCATTTCTGTATAACGTGGCATCGTCGATAGACATGTCTGTTGGTGATTCTACCCAGGAGACAAAGCAAGGTGACAGAACACACGAGTCATGATTTGGACAACGTAGCAGCCAATTGGGTCAGATAATAAAAGACAACATTTATCTTACATCTAACCTGAAAACATTCTTTAAATAACAAGTCACTAAAGAATACTGCAGACTGCTCCCTGGCACAGAGACAAAACCTGATCTCATTGGACTATTTCAGCAGTCAGAACATTTATATTACAATGGACCAGCCAATGAAAAATTAGCTCCTTAGAAAGGTATGTAATATTCACACCGCCCGACAACACACAAAGTAAAAAAAAAAACAGAAACACAGATGGTCTGGTGTTTCTGTTTAAGGATTAATTTAATTATAAAAGAAAAGTTGGACACACTGTTGTGTGTGTGTGTCACCCCTGCATACATGCAGATGAATTATTGCAGTTACTTAGTGAAAACCTTTTTTGTCTCTTTTCTGTCAACAAGCTTTCTAACTTGCTAGGGCTAATTAGCTTGGTAATAACTGTTAATTAGGCTCATAAATCATTAGTCCTGTCAGGTGGTTTCACTGCCTTTGTGTGTATGAATGTGCTTCTGTAGCATGTCCACCAATTCTTAGCGACTGCATCCGAGAAACTCTAGTTACAGGCCAAGGCAGCTCTCTGTACCAGCAGCTTTAAATAAAACAGGTTGTCAGAGCCAGGCCAGATGGCAGAATATTTACTTTCAAAATTATCAAATATGAAGGCAATCTGTTGACACTGTAGTTCAGCATTTGGCTTGAGTAGTTACAACGACTATATATATATATATATATATATATACATATATATATATATATATTCAGTACCATTAAAAAAAAGTTAAATTTTAAATCAAAAGAATCTTGTGGCAAAATACATCGCAGTCATTTATATATATAATATATAAATATACTATATGCAAGTATGTACAAGTGTGCACTTTTATATATATATATATATAAAATTCATAAAAGTTAAAAATGCTGAGGCTCTCTTTAGAAGAGACAAGGATGGACAGGATCAAGAATGAGGTCAATAGAGGGACAACACAGACAGGAAGGTTTGGAGAAAAAAGCTAGAGAAGACAGATTGAGATGGTTTGGACATGTTCAGAGGAGGGACAGTGGATGCATTGG
>JAFBJS010055259.1:647783-664873 GCA_016785265.1 Paraplagusia blochii | reverse complement strand
AGAGAAGCCAGATTGAGATGGTTTGGACATGTTCAGAGGAGGGACAGTGGACACATTGGTGGATTGATGAATGCAGTGAGGGAAGAGATGGAGGTAGTTGGAGTCAAAGTTGAGGACAGGGGGAGGGAAATTGTTGACTCGCTGTGGCAATCCCTGAAAAAAAAGGGACAAGCCGAAAGGAAAAGAAGATATATACTAAAAGTACTGAAGTGTGTTTTTGGATTTTAAATTGCGGAAGTTAAATTGCGCTATCTAGTTTTGTATATTTTAATAATATGTTAAACTGTCAGTTTCAATATGTTTAGATTTCTTTGAGACGACTGGAGACACAGATGTTTATTTACAGTGGATCAGAACTGATCACTTTAGCTGCAATAAGCTTAGTCATACTGTATGGTGGTGGTTAAATATTCTAATGCTTCATTGACACTGCCTACATTTACAATAAAATGTGTTTATGGTATTGGGTGCAGGCAGAGGCCCCGATACTCTCCTGTTTCTCATTTTGAAAGTTTAAACAGAGTAACAGAAAGACTTTTTTTATCTTTCATCCACACAGTAGAAGTCTGAGACCAAGCATGCTCTCATTTATTTATGGCCAAGTATGAACAATCAACGTGTTTATAAAGAGTTCAAACCAGAGTTTTGCATCTGAGGAGGTCTGTTCATTGAGTATATATTTATTTAATGTATAAACATTTTAATGAAATTAAACTCATATGTCATTTGCCCAAAAACATGCACTGGGGTATATTGTATTTCCTTACTCAAATACAGAGGAACATACAGACATATATGGAAATGGCAAATGGAACCCCGTAAAACCAGTGCACGGAAATGAGCCCTAAATTTGATAACCCCCCCACTGCCCAAACCCCTGACCACAGCAGACTACTTTTAAGAGATCCAGAAAACTGAGGTCTTTTGAAAACACTGGAGGAACTAATGGGTCGCCAGTTTGGACCCAATTTATTTCCTACGTGTTTATGGTTGTAACCACATACTCTCAGTAGTCAGCAAGTTCATTTGTGATGCTAACAGATGGGCCATCACGATAATATAAAGAATGTGGCTTTCAATGTCAAAGATGGAGACACTGATATACAGGCGGAACAAGGAGAAGGGTTGTGGAAAAGCAGCGAGGCATGAAATGGTAAAAGGGATGCAGGGAAACTTAGACCCAAGGCTTTCTTTTTTTTTTTAAACATTTTGGATTCTTATATCCACTATCTCAGGATTTTGCATTTTGGCTTCCACGGTCTTTAAACCTTTGTGACACTGGGGGCACGTTTAGAGCAATGCTAATGTCAACTTGCACATAATCATCTGAGGTGTAGGCTATTGTAGTAGTCAGTAAAATATATATTTGGCAACGAATATTAATAGTACAAATATACATGGAGTCCTGATAAAAACAGTTTTGCCTTGCAGTCATTGTTAATCTTCACGTTATTTTTTTTAAAATAGTGTTTGCATAAAATCACTGCTAAAGGATGTGAGCAAATGTTTCTTCTCCTTCAGCCTTTCTTTCCTTTTCCAAGTATTTTGGTCGATCCTACGTCATATTTCTCATATAGTAACATTACTGCCATCATGTGGCTAAAATATAGGGGGCATGATGTTGTTGTATTTTACGAGCTATTATATCACAGCAGGTCGTTTGATTGAAATCGTCAATTACATTAAAAAAGACGAATCTCGACTTGAGCTTCTATAATTGCAGTCAAATAATAATGATAAAACCAGAAATATTTTGTCCATGACATTTACGTCACTGCCCCGCCTCCATTATGCACAGAATTTCCACAAAATAGAAAAACATAAGATAGGACCAAGAATATTAAACCCTGCTGAATATAATAGTATATTTTAATGACGTAAAGTGTTTATTGCTTACTAAAAATATCTAATAAAAAAGTTTCCAAACATGATCTGTATCTGAACACAATTCAATGGAAGTAAGAAAGTGTGGTATTACCTGAATTGTAAATGAGTTCCCTGCTCCAGTGGTCCTGCACCATGTCACGTTAAGGTTCTTTACTTGTTTTTTTAAGTCTTGATATTCCACTTTCTTGGAGAGGCTGGTAGATAATCTTTAATATCGTTGTTGTGAATAAAGTCCACTATCCATTGTGTTTGAGTATTGTCGCATTAATGATTAGTTGTTGTTCAATGACGTACTAGACAAACAAAATGGTGGCTTTTTCACATCCATAACTGGGTCTTGTGCCTTGTAAAGCCTTCACGTCAGTGTTATCAATGTTAGGACATCGTACCAGACACTTGGAAATGTATCTTGTTTTGGGGAAACATATCCTTTACACGTTACTTTTGTTTTAACGTGACTCACTTCACTTTTTCTCCACGTGTAAATCAGATGCACCTTGTCTTTTACCTGCGTCGCAACGTCGTGCGTCACGTGTTGCATTTACTCCCTGATTGGTCAAGCGGCCAAGGCAGAGGACGTAGGTAAAAATATTGGTAAATGTTAATGGGATAGACTACTGTAATAAATCACTTGCCTTAAAAATTGGAGGAGTTATCGTACACGACCATTATTGTACGTCTGATAACAAAACAAAAACGACTAAAATATTGAGAACAGAAAAAAAACAACCGTTTTTGCTTCATCTAAAATGCAAATACAAAGTTATTAAATATTTTTTCAAAACCACATCGAGAGTATTATATAAATTTTTATTACATCAGGTTGAGAAATTTGCATTTGGAAATAAATGGTGGTAGCAGCACAGATAGCATCAACAATTCAAATCTTTACTTTCGGTTTAATACCTCTTAAATTGGATGAATTCAGACCGGTAACGAGTGGTTTATCTTACAAGGCCATGAGTGAAGGACAGTGAAATTATAATAAGTATGGCACCACGCTTCGGCTCTTTATTTGAGCCTGTATGTACAATAAGCACTAGGGGGCAGCATAAACACACACTAGGCAAGTACAAGGACAAGGTAATGAACAAAAGACTTTTTACAGACAATATTACACGGATAGTTTGGTCTGCAGACCAAGAGAAGGAAGAGCTTATTGCAAAACATGTTTTTTGGGGAAGAGGTGACACTGTTGAGCAGCTAAAGTAAAAATTTTATTGACTGTACACGACATTGACAAAGGCGTATTGAGACTCATAATGCATCATCAGGAATGCAAAAGAACAGCTCTGTGTAAATTATTTTGTGAATAATGAGGTGGTGCTGACTTATTTCATTTGCATATAGGTATTTATCACTAAAAATGCGAGAACAGTGTATAAAAGCAGAAATAAAATGTACCGTTTAGAATACAAAAAAGAAAAAAAGTCATAATTTCACTCATAAATATCATGCTAATATATATATGTACTGTTCTGAAGCCCAAAACCTGGGTTGTCCTCTAAGATCTGTCCTTACCCTTCTCACTATTTAATGCCTTTTCACCCAAACCTCTGTGTTCAAATCTCTTAATTAATACACACAACAGTGAACACAGTCAGATAAACTCAATAAATAATAAAGTCTTATAGCAAGTTAAGCATCGTGTGAAAACTCAGAACCTCAGTATTGTATGCTGAGGAAGACACAAAGTTTGAAGGTGGTTAAAAGGTAATCATGGACTTTATGGGCCTTCTCTGTACATACTTACTTCTCCATTATCTAGCCTTCTCCACAAACTGTAAACATCAAATTCTTCTCTCACATCATGGAATGCCAGTAGTTCTCTACCACCCCTTGTTCTCTAGTGGTTCAGACCAGTGAGTACAGAGTACAATTATATCTGGTCAGCTACGTCTATTCCTCGGACTATAACTGTGGTGTACAACCCTCCGTGTGGCCAAGAAAACCACTGAAAGAGTATTTTGTGTAGTTGAGTTCATTATAATACAATACTGATCTACTCCACAGGCTGACATCCCTGTTATACTACTCCATATTTTTGAAGTACGGCTGACAAACATACAGTATGTGCGCCCGGAGAACCACAGGAAGTTCATAAACGTATCCGTCCAAGATGAAATGGTGGGTTTTAAAAGTTGTTTTTTCCAGTTAGAGACCAATATTTCTACATTGTTTGCAATGGTGCAATTCAAAGAAAAAGACGTGTTGACTTAAGCTGGAAAAGAGAAACAAACACGTATTTCATGTGCAGCGAAACCCACACTCCAAATACAGTCAGTGTCAGTGGAATAAAAGTGACTGTGAGTAGGTCTATATACACACTGCTTCATCTATGCTACTGACAGTACAGTGTAAAGGGATCGTGCAGAATCATATGGGCAGTAAGGCAGCACATGCAGGGGCTGATCAGCGGGATGAAGACTCTAGGATCTACTGTGGAGTATAGTGTGGGCCTCCGTAGATAACTATACACAATGGGGGAGGCGTAGAGTGTGAATGTGTAAAGGTCTATGTGGGAGTGTGTGTCAGAACACCATGAGTCTTTAGTCTTAGTCTCTTTCAGTCACTTGCCTCCTTTTTTCCAGTATCAGTCCTCATTATTGTTATGCCTCAGTTTCTGTTCTCGACGTCATTTCTCTCCGGCACTACGAGGCGCACGTGGGTTTTGTTTCCCATCGTGGGTCCGGCGGTTCCTACCCTTCCTTATCTCCTGAAGATGCTTCCATTTCTTATTGGCAGGGCGAGCGGGACCCGCAGACAGGACGTCCTTTGCTGGCGTGGGAAAGGTTTTGTCCACTTGTTCACTGCCGGCGTTCTTTCGTGCCCAAACCTGCTCACATATCTGGTCAACGGTGCTCAGGTTGGGATGGTCCACCAGCTGCATGAAGTCGCGATACCAAAGTTTTTGATTGGTCGTGGATAACCCTCCGGCACTGCGGACCTGGGCTTCTGAAGGTGGGCTGGATCCTGAAGAGGACACTGAAGGTAACACTTCCAAGGTGATGCCCAACAAAGTTTGGGTGAAGCCGTACTCCATGGCATGACATTGGTAAACACCAACATCTCTCTTCAGGACTCTGCGGATCAGAAGCCCTCTCTCTGTCTGGAGGATGCGATCATCTAAACGTACCTGGAAAACAAAACACAGAGAATTTAATGATAACTGTGACACTTTTCTACCAAACCATAAAAAATTATCAAACAGGGTGCATGATTTAACTTATTCACCCTCTCCCATGTTCCACTCACCTCTTCTCTTGGGTTCTGTTGATGTTTCTGAAAAGTCCAAGTCACTTTGGCCTGAAGAGACTTTGGGATGCACTCCAGAAAAGTGCTGCTTCCCTCAACTCCATACAACTTCTTCTCTGCCACGCGATGCTTATGATGATCTGCAGAGGGCGACAGAGCCACATAAATAATGACTTCATGCCCTTCGCACACAAACTCCCGTTTCCTAGGTAGGTCAGTTCAGTTCAGTTAAGTTAAGTTATGTTAACCTGTAAATGTAACTTGTTGACACACTCAACCTCTCATTCAAAAACACAGAAAAGGCTTCGCGTGCAACATAATTATGTGCTTTAAATAAACACCGTTAGGACCGAATGACATTTATTATGGGGTCACATTTCCCATATTAACTGCTTATTGGATCTGGAGGTGAGATACTAGGGCTTGCACCTGGTCACCCTTATCTGATTTAGTACCATGCAGTTAGGGGATTGAGCAGAGAATTCCCCTAAAATTTAATAGCGTGCTTCAGTAGCATCAATGTGTCTTTGTATGATCTGCTGACGAAACAGAACAAAACCTGAAGGGATTTTATTTTTACTAATATGTTCTGCAGCAACTAGGTGATGTGTGTATGTCTTCAAAAAGGTGAGAAAAACACATGTAAACAAGTTTGACAAGACACGACGGATTGTAAAATATACAACCCTTTTATCAATGGTGATAAAACCAATGGCGCAGATAGTAAAGTGGTGCAGTATGATAAGATGAGACTGTGCACTTGTTGATATTTGTTCACTCAAATGACCTAATACGGGTCATTATTCACAGTGACTTCCTGGTGTCAATGCACTCACTGTGGCGTTAAATATGTTATCTGATAAATGACAGTCTTTGTGATGATACAGATGGGAATGTGTGATACACTCATCCGTAATGACTGCATCCTGTAGGACATGAGCCAGGATTTGTCAGAACATGTGGCGGATGATTCTGACATTTCTTCCTGTGTTTGATGTGTTATGTCAGACAGAGCTTTGTGTTGTACTGACAGCAGTTTGTCACCAGAGAAAAAAAAAAAAAACAACTTATCACTCATCACATGTAAAACTAAAATTTGATCACAATAATCACCTACATGGAGCTGATTACAGGGGAACAATGGAAGAAAAACAACTGCAAAAACAAATCCGTGACCAAAGCTGTGAGGCAATCCTGTTGAAATGTCTTTAACCTGCATTCATTTCACACCTCCCACTCTTGTACACCACACACTTTAATCGGATCACACATGATTTTGTACAGATTGAGCAACTACTTAGGAAACAGTGATGTGATTTGAAGCACAGCTAGCAAAGAAGGTCATTACTGTGGTCAGTGAAGAGCAGGGCAGAGCTGAAGGGGTTTTTTAGGCTGAATGACACCGTCATGTCAGATGCCAAGGTTCCTAGTGAGTAGGGGCTGCAGCAGCAGTGTTGAGGCTTTGTTCCTATTTCTCTGATACCTTTACTGCAGAACCACAATGGTCAACCAGCAGCAGAGCTCAGACGGAGGAAAGATCAAAGAGTCCAAAGCTTTTACTGTCGTATTTGTAGACCAAGCAATTGTCTAACAATAGACGTGCTGATGAATATACGAGATTTTGGGGAAAAAAAGGTCAAAAGCGTGAGTTTGTTTTGTTCCTGCATGATTGTCTTCAACTGTTTTGTTCACTCAGAGGATATGTATAATTTTAGACTTTTGACCTAATTACTCCAGGTCTGAATATGTTACAGCTGGGGTCTCAAATCCGCGGCCCAGGGGCCATTTGTGGCCCGTGGAATGACATTTGCAGTCCCCACCTTGATGTGAAAGTTGAATGTTAGCGAAGCCCACAAGATTTATTAAGAGCTTGAATGTATTGCAATGGAGACTGTGCTTCATTGCACTATTTACCTTCATCCAATGCATTGTTGACCAGAAAATAATACAACTGTAATGATTTGAACTTTAAGTAAATGCATTTTCACTGTATACTGTTTGTGTCTTTTTACATTTTATAGATTTTATCTCCACATTTTATGTTAAATCCTATAGTTCTCAAAACCCTGATCCACAGTCTCTTTGTGGTTAAGTGTTATATTATACAGAATTTCTGGAAAACTTATTTTTTTTGTATTGAACACTGAACAGGGGTGGGATTTGAATCTCCAACCTTCTGATCAACTTGCATCATTTACATGTTTTGTGAATTGCGGACCTGATTCCAAATACTGTCCAGTGATACTTTATATTTCCAATTATTTTCATACCACCATATTGTTATTAACTTTTATTCATCTGGGTTGGAGGAAAAAGGAAGTTAGAAATTTGCACATTTGTCAAGTTTCACCTTCACTGATTTACTGTTCCTAATGGCTTACTGCTTAGTGTTAATGTACAAATGGAAGTACATCTCACCTCCGGAACACAAAGTGTTGGGATCGCCATTTCTCACATCTTGCCTCCGGAAACGCCTGTGAAGTAAAGTAGTAACATAAATCCTCATGTCAATAAAACCCCCAGGATTATAGGTTAAACTAAAACTTATGTCTGGTTTGGGCCCAAACTCACAAACCTCTTAGTGTTAGGCAGGTAGCGGGTGCAGGAGGTTCCATCCCAGGCACAGTAAGGATCTCTGGCCAGGCAGCACTCAGCACAGGCCTTACCATAGACACTGCAGCGGTGCAGGGGAACCTGGGCGATGCCTTTGTCGGAGCCCACGTACAGCTGCTGCTGTGAAGGGCAACACATGGACGTCATGTGATATGTTTCAGGATATTTTATTAAACTAGAGCTTGTTTTCCATATAATGCAGAAATATATATATTCAGGTATTTATAAAGACTTACCCGTTTGGAGGAGAGCTGCATGTTATTGATAGATGATGCATCCTGAAGAGAGAAGGGATTACAATAATATTATCAAGCCATGTCTATCTTTACTACAAAAGATAGGAATATTTGACTACTGTATCATAGTATTTTTATCTGAGAAACACCATTATTGTACCTTGAAGACCTCCAGCTCCTCCAACAGAAGTTCCTCCATATTGTTCCAGCTTTCCTTGGGAATATTGATCACTTTCAGTACCGTTCCTTTGTCTGGAATAAAATACATTGAATTATTATTTTTTTTTAATATTTCTGTTTTTTTTTAATTAAAAAAAAATAAAAAATTGCAAAAAATTAAAAAGAGGCATATTCACCTGTGCCAATAAACATGACATCATACTGTCCGTCTGCTGCACCCACTCTGTCTACAGCAATCTGCGTGAAGCTGTAGTCCACGTTGGTTCTGACGAAGATGGGCCGTCGACTCATGGGATACACAGGGTTGTACATGAGAGGGTGGTGACGGGCAAACTGGATGACATCATCTGGGAAACCTTTGGTGGATTCAAAGCTGCCGAAAGTCTTACTGGGACACTGGAGGAAACAGTGTAAAAGTATATTGTTACTTCAAATGCTCAGTAGACTAATAATACTTTAGTACTTTTTTTTTTAGTACTTTGTGTTTAGGGGATAAACATTGCTCTAATTGGTGTTTTTTTAAACTGTTATTGCCTTACCATTCCTGGGCGGGGATAGGGCACTTTTCCCTGGAAGGGGACCCACTGGTAGTTGGGCCCCTCTTTGTGAGCGAAAGGCCCCAGGAAGGCTCTCCGGATGTCATTCATGGAGTAGAGGCACACGGCTGAGCCTTTAAATACACTGCTGCTGGGCGACATGGGGAGCTGGGTTAATACAACACACACACACACACATACACACACACATGCACAATCGCACACTCTTAAACACAAACACCATGAATAGACTCAGACCTGGAAGTAGAGAAGACAGTGTAGACCAGAGGATTTTTTCTGTCTCTCGTCTGCAGCAGAAACACATCGCCTGGGGACACACACACAAACACGTCAGGTGATGGTGCTCCAGTGGTCATAGGTCAGAAAAAGATAAACAATGCCCTTCAGCCATGTCCAACCATTCTACAAGGGCTTTCCTGATAACTAAGGGTAATGATGTAACACTGACAATAGAGTTTGTAGGAATTCATGAAAAAAAAAAGATCTCAGTCTCTTCATATGAGTGTAATAATAATAATACAAAACCTTTTATAGAAAAAAAAAATTACAGGATTGTCTTTACATTTACATTTATGCAGAGACTTTTAGGCTTAAGAGTTCTACCTAATTAAGAACTTCTAAATATATTTACTCATATAAACTGGATATGTTACTCTATGCATTAACATATATCATATATGTTATGCTGTCTGACTCAATACCTACATTACTCCTACTTTAGCCCAATGATAAGCATCTTGGAATAGAATTACATCCCTATTTTTAATTTCTATTATTTGTTATGTCATTACTCAGGTTCTACCAGCACTCCTTTAAAGATTTTCTGGTAGATCCCTCTCTACCTATTGAGCACCCCTGCAGTAAAAAAAAATAAAAATCAATAATCATAATTGAGGAAATCTCAGATTTGTGTCAGTGCAGTGACCCAGTCTAGACATTAGTCTAAACTAGGGAATATGAGAGCTAGAGATGACTAATAATCCCAACAGAACCATGATACTCCTCAAAAATCTATGGAATCAAATATATTACGAAACTTTAGCACCAATGTTGGGAACATTTTTGTAGAATGATGCAGGAGATCTGTCCTCAGGTCGGAACACAACTGGATAAAACAGTAGACAAATGTTTCCTCCGATGAACCGTAACGGTCAGATGTTGCCTGAGGTTAAATAGAGAGGATAAGAGACAGGGTTCCCACGTCCTAGTCCACCTTTTTCTATATGTCAACATAATAGAGAATGAACCTCTGGTCATGATCAAACCCTCCTTCTGCTTTCTGCCCAATAAAACTAGCTTCATGTAGAACTTCACCAGAGACACTTTTGCAACTTCCTTTGAACCCACAGCAAATTTCTGGCTTTGGATTAGGGGAAAAAAAAGGTTTGAAATGAATCAGTCACTTATGATTTCTTCAGGTCTGCAGGAATGATGGTCTGAATGGTACAATCTACAATTAAGGTCAAAATCCTGGATCATATAGTTTGCCGTCCTCAGCATTCTTTGGATTTGCCTCTGTATAAACAACTAATAAAGCAAGGTTGGAAAATTGGCTCAGATTTTCTCCTCTTTGTTTCAGCTTACAAACCTCTACAGAATCCCATACCAGTAAAAACAACTGAATATTTTTGGATTGGCTGAAACATGTTAGAAATCTGGAGCCGTTCTGCCGCAGTGTTATTTAAGATGATCTGAAACCCCCCTCCTCCCCACTCTACCACATCAGTTGAGGTCTAAGTAAGGCCACTAATGGGCAACCTGACGGCAACGACAACTTCGGCTCACATTTCCAGCGGGGCCTCCACTTCAGCGGTCCGTGTTATTAGTGACCATTTATAGCCGGAGTCTTTTTAAACACGAATGACTTGTTGCAGATGGTTATCGCTTCTCTTTCTCACCCACTGCACTCTGAAACTTACGTAGTTCGTCGAAGTACGTGTCGCTGCCGTCGGCTCCTGGTACGGAGCAGATGAGACGGGTCTTGAGGAATGTTGTCCACTTGTTGACCAGACTCCGCTGACCACCCATGTCATTCTGGTTGCAAAGAAAATTACAGTTAGGAGATGATAAAAAAAACAACATCATTCTGATGCTTCAAATAAGGCTTCAGAGCTTTTTTTTCCAGGTGATAGTTTTATTATCACTTAAACATGTGGCATGATGTGATATTGTCATTATTTTATCCTAAAATCTATCTTTTATTCACTCTCTGACTGGTAATCCAATTCTATAAAATGCCTTGAAACATGATGGGACTATTAAATATATTACAATTAAGTAAGACATTTGGATGTAAGAAAAGCAGAACATATGAAGATTCTGCATCCAAAAGTCAAAAGCAACAGTGAATAAAAAGGATGAACATAAAACTATTTACTATACTATTTACTATTTACAAATACTTTAAATACATTATAAAATAAAGTAAAATATGGAGCACCAAAATTTGTAAAACTTTGCTAAATGTAAGGAGTTGTGTCAGTAACTGTAAAAGCAGTTTTATTTGACAAACCAAATGTATAAACTGTCATATTAGCGCAACAAATAGAGTTAATTTAATTGTATTTATTTATTTTTTTTACTCTATCATCCTTTTGAGTGACCCAGGGCAGACCATATGTGTATAAATAGTTTAAAACTGCCAAATCTGAAAAAAAGACTACAAGTAAAACCATCAATTTCATATTTTTTTCATCCAAATCATTGACAAAGTCATTTCTCACCCGACACAGTTGTCCAATACGGGAGTAAGTCGCCTTTCCAAGTCCTTGGGCTTCCACCGCAGTCTCACGGAAGAAGAAAAACACCTTGTCGTCGTCAGGGTTTTCACTCTCCGGGACCCAGAAGGATCCAACGAACTTTGGCTCTGTTGATGATAAATTGTTATTGAATTGATTTTCCTCAACGTGAAGTCAATAGAAAAGTGCTTGCCCCAACTACTGTACATGTAGCCACATACCATTGAGCCAACGCGAGTCATGCTGCTCAGTGCGGATGGAAGGTCGCTGCCCCAGGCTTCTGAAAATGGTGAAGTCACGGCCCATTAAGTCAGTAGCCACGCCGGCGTAGAGCTCATCACCTGGAAGGCAGATTGAATCAATAGCTGAGTGATTGTGACTGAGAACTTTAACAATGTCTGAGGCAGCACAGAGGCGGTTAAGACGTGAACTCCAAGGACATCGTAATGACAATTTTAAAGGAATAACTTTCAGCTAATGGCAATATTGAATGGGCTTCAAGGCAAAGTGATTCATTCACCGATGAGAACGGAGGCCGCATTGTGACGCGGATCATAGGGACTCTTTCCTTTGCCGTCTTCAACCTTCGATGGGTCAATCCTGAACACATGGTCCTGGGAGACGAAGAAAAGCGCGTTATGGAATGATTATTTGTGTTGTTGAACTGCACGTTGGGTGGACCATCCCTCACCTCCATCCTGTTTCCGATCTCCACAAAAGCACAAGTTGGGTGGAAGGCTCCGGTGCCACAGGCGTACAGGTGAGTACGGTTGTAGTGGTGCACGATCTTCACATAGTTCACACAGTCAGACTGTTGGTAAAAAAAAAAAAAAAAAAAAAAAAACACAGTCAAATGACTTCATACCACTCACAGCCAGAACACAAATCAAAGGTGACATAGTGACTATCTGATGAAAATCCCTTTGAGACGAATCACTGCTTTAGAATGAGATGCAGGATGTTGAGCTTGTAGCTACAGGTCCGTTGAAGAAGCAATCACAGCAATAAAGTTTATCAAAAAATGTGCTAATCCTGTGAGTAACACCTGAGGAACTCCAAAAGCTAAAACTGTCATTCATTTGGAACAGATAGCTGATGCAAAAGGAAACACTACTGCCCTCTGCCTGTCAATCATCCCTGCCCTCTCAGCATGTGCAGGCATCGATCCTTCTCACATGTTTGTGCAATTTTACAACCATTCTGTCTCCTGATAATAAAGGTTTTTGGCCCCATTCCACACATTCTTGACGAATGAATCTGAGCCGCTGGATTTGCTAAAAAAAAAGAGATTGCATTTTTCAAAGATAACATTAATACCTTGGAAATGCGTTGGCATGTCGGCACATAGCTGGGCACAACGCCACAAAGTAGCCACTCAAGTGGGCTGACCAAATGAAAGAGCACATTCCAAGACAACAATCAGAAAAGTGTGATGAAAACTGCAGCGTGGTTTTTTTTTTTTTTTGGGAAAATGAACTTGTAAAATCAAGACTTTGATATTAAAAGAAAAATACTAAAAGTGTATTATGCACCAACAAAACTTAACCTTATCTACTGGTATATACTGAAATATTACCCTTCATCAACACTCAATCTCCACCTACAACACACTGTTGTTCCAGTGATGGTGCCAAGAATGTCTTCAGAACATGAGATACAAAGAGAGAAGGTGTGTATGCATTGTTAGCTACAAATTAACAGCCCTACTCTGTCAAAGCTGCATAATGGTTCATGGGAGGTGAACATCTCATAGTACATATACTTTATACAACAGGCCTGTGCAAAAAAAAAAAAGCCTGGGGCCCAGATGCAGTTCATTCAGCTTCGTAATCCGGTAAGTCAAACATCTCAAAATGATATAATTGGTTTGATTTGTGTTTATACTTCTGCTTTTTCCAACCATTGCACGGATTTCTCTTTCAATAACACAGAAAAAGCTCTAACAGTGTGAGCATTCTAACCTTTTTTGCCTGACTTTTACATTCAATCCATCATAGATCACACAAATGTTTCCTCCTTGGACCCCTGTGTCAAATTTTAAGACAGATCGTGGCCAGCAATTCAAAATATTAGCCCACACCTGGTATATAACAATCAAAAGTATTGCTAGTATTGAAATACTAGGGATGCCTGATGCCATTAGTTGACAAGTTGACAATAGTGTCCAACACCTGATTTCTAAATCCAATATCAACCACAAATGTATTGTGGTAGAGAATGGGGTATATCGAACAGACAATATTGTTGGACAATACTGATGTGCAGTGTCATTATACAACCCACAGTATGCAAGACACATAGACTGGCGCCTAGATAACAGACACAAGACGCATTGTCAAGACTGATTAAGACAAAACATAAACTGGCACCTAGATAACAGACCCAAGATGTATCCAGGTCAATGTCAGAGTGCAGGAGCCACATCTCAGAGGTCTGACGAATGTCTCGCAATATGACTGTCCAAGAATGTCCAAGAACTGTATACGAAGAACACGCCTGTATCAGTATTTGGGATTTGTTGGTGAGACTGCTGATGAGATTCTTGTTGGACCCGCCATAGTCAGAAACCTTTTGATAAAATAAATCCCCCCGAGACGGAAAAGTGTAGACACTGCTTTCTGCAATAGTATACAGCCGTTTGTCCCCAACTGTAGCAAACTTCTCATGAGCCTAAGTGCAAGTCAAGCAAAATTGGCAACAATTCTACTGAAAATCAGAAGCCAATTGAAACTGTACTGGTCGCAACAAACAATTTAAACTCAATTTTATGTAATATCTATCCTGGTCCAGAGTCGACAGCTGGTTATACCACCTTCACACATGCAGGCGTATGCGCACACATGCACATCTGTCCATCCTGAGATCCAGTTACTGCAGTCTGTCTCTCAGTTAGATTTACCACACACCATCAGACAGGAGAGTCTTCATCTCTTCTCTGATCGGAGACATGACCTCAAACAAAGATTCATAAGGTGAAGGAATTTAACTGATTATCACAGGGATTATCTTTAATTATTACCTGAAGGCATTACAACTAGGATTCCATTTTGGTCCTCGTATCTTGACATCTTTATTCGTCAGTGTAAACCTACACCCTGTCTTTTTTGTTAATGCTTCCCCAGACACTGCAGCGCCATCTGCTTAAAGATCAGGTTTTTCAATGCATCTTTATTCAAAGGGTCATCTACAGGCACAATGTCCATTAGTTAGAGACAGGAATTGTGCAAACATCTGTGTCACTACAATCAGAAATAAATAAATAAATAATTAGGGATGAATTAGGATTATATTGCGCTGATATCAACATATTTATATTTTATAGTTTTTACATTCAATAATGAAAACCTCGCAACACTACACTTTGGTTTTGACAATTGAGGTCTGTCCTCAGAGCAGGATTTATAGATAAATAGCTGTAAATGAAACTAGATTAGGATGGTTTGGACATGTTCAGAAGAGGGACAGTGGTTATATTGGTAGAAGAATGTTAGAGATGGAGGTAGTAGATGAAGAGAAAGGCCAAAGAGGAGATTAATGTTGGAGGACAGGGTGATATGGAAATTGTTGACCCACTGTGGCAACCCCTAAAAAAGGGACAAGCAGAAAGGAGAAGAAGATAGTGGAACTCACTAGAGGGCAGCATTACAGCTCATTTATACAATCTCATAATCATACAGTGACTGGTATTGATAAATAAATCAATAAAACCTAACTCATATTTGCGTTGGTTGACGCTGGTATCAGAAGTTATGTTAAGGCAATATCGGTATATCGGCAAACAACAAAACGTTGTTATTGAAAAGCCCTGCAAATAATTAAATCCTAAGCTGATTTTTTTTTTTCCTAAAACATTCATCCTTGAATTTATTTCTGTTTTATCTAAACATTATTGGTTGACGTTCTAATGTTGAACAAATGAACAAATGCCAATCCACGTTGTCCAAACATGTTCTCATTCACTACATCCTTCTTTGCCTGTACTGACTCAGGGCGATAGACAGAAAAACCAGGTAATGAAAATAGTGACGGAAGAGGAAATAAATCTAATCTGTCTTGAAGAAGAAAGATACACACGACTTTCTGTGGTTTTACACAAAGACTTGCTTTTTTAACCGTATCGGATGAGGTACGTGTGCCCCTGAACATAAATAGGTGTTTAACCAATCAATGGGCTGATTAAGCCATCGACACACAGGAAACCCCTGTTTCCTTCCAAGAAAGGGGGAGGCACGCCCTCACCTCAGTCTCACTCTGTCTCTGATAAATCACACCCTTGCCAATTTTCCATCTGCCTCTTTTCAGGATTCCCGCTGAGTCCACCTCTTTCTCCTGAGGTGTGTGTGTGTGTGTGTGTGTGTGTGTGTCCACATGTGTGTCAGCGGTCAAAGAAAGGTGAAAAAGTCACCAAAGCGGCGCTTGGACCGTAAGGAAAAACTCAGCAGGAGGAGAAGAAAACGTCTAAAGAGCAAAGATGCTTGAGAGGACTTGAAAAGATCACAGAGCAAAGAAAGGGTGAATTATGCCAAAGGATACATTTACTTGGTGTGTGTGTGTGTGTGTGTGTGTTTGTGTGCTTTGTGCATGTATGTTTGTGTCTATGGCGGGGGTGAGGTTTTTAAGGGTTGACTGGTCAACCTCTGACCTACTACTGCTTCATTAGTAGAAAAAGTGAGTAAAAACATAGACGTTGACCTCACACTGGCCGCAGCTTTAGGTCCATTCTTATAAAAGCCTCATTGTTTTGCGGGGAGTTTCCCTTTTTTCCCCTCTTTTTTTAGTTCGGTCTTTCATTCTAGAGATGATTAACTTGATCTAACTATTCATTATTCCAGTCTTTGTCCATCCTTCTGCCTCCGACACTACTATCTGTCCAGGATGAATTTGCTTTAAATGCAAAACACTGACATTCACAGTAACACTAGGTATAAATTATTTCTCTCTTGGACTATTTAAAAAAAAAACATATATGTTGCCGATAGACATTATCTCGGTGGTCTGATGACAGAAACTAAATATTTTCCTACTTTCTTTGGTGTTTCCTCAGTGAACAAAGTCTGAGATTTCAAGCAAACCTTGGCTCCTTAATAAAGTTAATGGATGAGAGCCTTCAACTGAACAAACAGAACTACGAACCACTGTGCACAGTAGACAACCATTAGAGACACAACATGTGCTCGTTATTAGAGCCCAAGAATGTCTTTGGTCTGCTCTCAAACGGGATGGTGGAACAGCTTTGATATTTACCCAACTTTTCTTCCTATAACAGACAGAATCCTGGATTTTCAACTGAATCGTAGCAGTCGTCATCTTCAGTTTTCAATGAGACAGATGTTCAACATCAGATCTACTGCAAATTAGGTCAGAAACTGACTTGTCAGTTTTTATTACAAAATTTGATGGTCTGATTGTTTTTCCAGGCAAGGATTAATAATTAATTCATTGATCCATCTTCATTCTCTTATTCTATTTAAGAGAGACAAGGATGGACAGGATCGGTAACGTGATTAGAGGGACAACACAGGTCAGGAAGATTTGGAGAAAAAGCTAGAGAAGACAGATTGAGATGGTTTGGACATGTTCAGAGGAGGGACAGTGGATACATTGGTAGAAGAATGATCCTAGAG
>JAFBJS010055259.1:580874-647769 GCA_016785265.1 Paraplagusia blochii | reverse complement strand
CAGGTGGGAGACAAAGAGGAGATTGATGGATGCAGTGAGGGAGGACATGGAGGTAGTTGGAGTCAGAGTAGAAGATACAGAGGACAGGGGGAGATGGAAAAGGATGATTCATTGTGGCAACTCCTAAATAAGGGACAAACCAATAGGAAAAGTCAAAGTTCTTCAGGCAGGGACAAAAGCGTCCACAACTGCCACTCAAATCACACTGCACCACACTACGAGATTTCTTGCGAGTGGCAAGCCATCCATCCCAACTGGAAGTATTGCAGGTCTGGACAGTGCTATGTCCAAAGCATCTCAGTGGCAACATGGCAGCTGGTGGAAACAAAGATCTGCTTCTTTCTGCACTACTGTAGAACAGGTAAAAATCACTAAGATGTAATGTACAGTACTCAATTTCTTACAGTCTGTTTTGTCTGTTGATGTCATACTGTTAACAATGTTCATAGAGGACCTAATGTCTGTGGTCACTGCCATCCTCTTGGACAGTAAACTATCACCTACATGCTGTGTCCTCTCGTGGTTAGTCTCTAACTTTGCTCAAATCACACACTTTCTTTCTCAGTATATGATTATACTCCTGCATTACTGCTAATTTACTCTCCCACATAGGAGTACTATAATATAAGACCATCGAATCTTTAGCACAATATTTAAAAGCATCTAAAATTACAAACATGACAACGGGCTAAGACGGGTTGACAGTGTTTCCCACAACTGGCAAACTCAGTGGTAAATGTCAGGGTTTAATTCTAGTTAACTGACTAGTACTAGTTAACTTTTAAAATAGTATCCATTAGAGGGTTATTCTTTTAGTTTCTAATCCAGTCCATGGTTAATGTAAGTTGGATGAACGAGAAATATGACCACAAGAACCACAAGAACCATCATTTTCGTAGGTTTGACCGTGGCTCCAGCTGTGAGCCGACGCCTTCACTGCATCATCCAGTCAGACTGATTGTCCGGTCGACTTCTCCAATGTTTACTTCCTCTGTCTGACGCTGTTTATGCACAAGTGTCTGTGTTTGCGTTTCCAAGCCCGAATACACGTGAGTTGGCTTTCCTGTTGACTTTTGGTCTGTGTGCGTAAGAATAATGAGCTGTTTGCAAACAGCTGGGCTTGGTGCAGCGTCGAGACCACGTACACTTAACAATTTCCTCTGTGTCAGTGTTATACCATGTTATAAGGAGGACATCTGGGACTATTGTGTTTAATACAGTCTGGTGGAAAAAGAAAACAAACCCACAGAAAATACCACTTGTACCCAAAGTTGTTTAACCGAAGTGACACAACAAGAAAACCTAATAATTATCATTCAACCCTCCAGTGTCTGCATGACCGTGGACAATTTAACAGCCAAGGTTAAATTAAAGGCAGTTTTATGGTGTCCTATATTAACTTTAGTCAATATCTGATTTTGCCGGTATCAAGCAAACACTTATACCCTAATCCTATATCAACTGATACCGATATATGCATGATTTTACTGATATTATATATATTTTAGACCTAATTGGAAATCAAACTCCTTGTCATTGTGACATTGTGATTCACACCACTGCACACAACGAAATGTGACCTCTGTATTTAACCCATCACCAAAGTGAACAGTGGGCAGCTCTGAGCACCCGGGAGCTGTGGGTGGGGACGGTGCATTGGTCAGTGGACCTCAGTGGTAACTTGGCCGTCGGGGGATTCGAACCAGGGGCCGTGCGGAGCCAGGTCCGCTTCCTTACCCAGAGAGTTCCCTTCAGAATATTAAAGATAATTATTACATAATTATTCTTTATCAGTCATTCCTTGTAAAGATGTAAAATCAGTGCAGTTTACTTATTGTACGACAATACAGGGAAGGAGAAGAGAGGAAAATACTGAAATGGAAAACATGGATAACTATCACCATCACTAATCATTTCAGTAAAGTGATTGTGGCCAGAGACAGCTCAGCATTTGGTTATGACGGGTGGATAGTTTGGAGATTTGCCTATTGTCTATTGGATGCGATTTTATTATAACCATATAGACACAACAGGACACAATGTAGGGGCAGAGGACATGAAAATAACCTGACAACTCACACAACATCAATTGCCAATTGGTTATAGGTCTTATGGATGGATGGTTGGATGGTTGAATGGTTGGATGAATGGATAGATAGATAAAAAAAGAAAGGAGAATATTATTAAAATGAGGAACAAGTCCTTTAGAAAAGAATTGTTTTAAATTTTAAGACTGTGACAGAGACAAATACAGTTCTCGGTGATTAGGGAAAGATACCATGAGGTCACCTCAGCCTTGTGTTTGTCTATCTGTGTGTATGTGTGTGTGTGTGTGTGTGTGTGTGTGGGTGAGTTCAACCTGATAATACAAAACTGCAAGAATAGCATGGGAGTGAAGGCCTAACAGAGAATACAATAATAATGTTTCAACAATCATAAAGGCAGCCAGGAAGAGAGAAGGGGAAAAACGTCTTTCAATGTAACATTGTCCTCCACTCTCTCTCAGGTCCTGTTTTATTGTCTTAACTCTGTCTTTGAAATAGGAGTTTTTATCCTCTGGGGGAAAATACACTAATGACCATTCACTGTTAGCTTTGTTATCGACCAGTAATCTGTCTGTTTAACACATACACACACACACACACACACACACACACACACACACACATACGTAGACAGACTGCTGGTCAGGTGAAACTGGAGCCTGGCACATATGAATGGAGCCTGTTGTCTGGCTGCTACAGCTGTGTAATCACACTGCTGAAGGACATGGTTTTACATGTACACTCAGTACATGGTACCTTAAAGATGGGAGGACATACATTACACATTAAGTCAAACGTTTTAAGTTGAATAAACAACTATTTCACACCAAAAATAATATATAAAATGTCACACACACACAGATCCTGGGTGGTCCATAGGTTCTTTGATGCTTGGACATATTGGTCAGTAAAGCCACGCCTGCTATGCCCAGGCTGTGCCCACACACAGAACATTACGTTTAGAAACATAATCAGCACGTGCACTGTTTTTCCGGGATATTCTTAGAAAGTCGGTGTTTCTTTTGTGCTGATCAAAATAGAAAAGACAGATGTTTTCCCATCTCTTCTGGCAGTAGATACTTAGGAATCAGTGGCACATGTTGGCAGCGTCATGGGAATATTACAGTCTGTCAACCAATAACTGCTACATCTCTGTTAGCTGCAGTCGCATGTTCTGTTAGTCAGCTCCCACTCTGCTCTGCACTAGACCAAATCTGTTCTCATTTATTCAGTCATTAAAATGTTAATAAAACTGTATTTTTTTCTTTAAAAAAAAACAAAACAGATGGTCTGAAAAGAATAAACATCTTATGTTGCGAAATTATTAGAATATTTTAACTGTAAAATTATAACGATTAATCGTGATTTCATTAACAATTAATCACGATTAATTGTTTTTTTTATCAGTTACAATTTCTCATGGTTCTTTTACCTCTTTTAAAGATAGATAGATAGATAGATAGATAGATAGATAGACGGACTGCCGGACAGACTGACAGACAGACGTTCCTGGGTTTGATTCCCAGTGGAACATAATGACCATTGCATTGTGTCCTCTAAATGCATAAATGTAATATTTACATCCTAACTTTTACATTTGTAAAACAAACCCTGTACAAAACCACTGACCTCACATCAGCGTTAATCTGACAAAAACTGAAGCCTTTGTGCGAGCATCCAACTGATCCCAGCTCAGCCACCAAGGACTTAAAACAAACAGTTGCGGAGGAGGTGATCTCACCACAGGGCAGGTCCAAGGGTGGGAGTGTTGCACCTATTATTACATGTTTCAACGTGGTATTTGTGTGTACTGATGACTCCCATGACTCCAGTGGATTAATAGGTACCATTGTGTTGGCCTGAGAAGGAGCGGACACTTTACTTCCTCCACCAGGAGCTTCTGAGTCCTCGTCCCTCAGTGTGCACAGTCTACCTATCCTGGGGCTACACTTCTTCCTTATCTGTTTTCCTCAGTGCACAGTGAACACATGTAATTCATTTTTATGTGACGGAGACTGTCTGTCTGCCTGCCTGTCTGTCTGTTTTTGGTTGTTTTTGCAGGGTGTTTGTGATTAAAGCATGTTGTTATTTGCCAAAGTCGCAGTTTTAGTTTAACCAATGTAAACCCAATGTGACAATCACACGACGGTCATAATGCTGCTATAAAATAAGAATAACTAATATGATATTGATGTAAAAAATAGTGAATAAAAACTTACAGTGATGTCCTTTCCAGCCCAGTTACACTCCTCTCTCCAGTCCACAGGGGCAGGCCAGTAGATCTGAAATAAATGATCAGGGTGTCAAATTATCTTACTCAAAATAAATATAACATAGTTTGACAATTGAAGCATGCATTTTTTTTAATAGAAAACAATTAAACACTAAACAGTTATTTTTATAGATAATTCTATTTTGGACTGATGCTAACCCCTGATCTCTAATCCAGTTTCTCCCTCTCCAGTATGAATTATCAGAAAAGTATTTCATTTTCAGACATAATAAACTGACTGTTTATTTCTCCATCATTCAGCCTCCTGAGTTTGCGTGTTTCTCTTCCTCCTTGTCCGCACTCACATCCCGTCCTCACCTACTACACCGAGAACTGAAAACACTGCGGTGACGCTGAAAAACATCCGGTCATAAATCACATTCCATCCCGGAGCTAAAACTAACACAGATTTCACCTCGACCACACCAAAGGTGTAATTTTCTCCCAGCAGCTGTGGACAGATGTTTACAGTACTGGGCTCTGGGGCTGCAGGGAGCAGGGTGTCTCTGTGGACAAACCGTAGGTGGTGTGTTGTTCTATACGGTTCTGAAATGTCATACACTGTGAATAGGTGTCAAACCTATTCATGCATTGAACCATATTAACCCTGTTGTTTCACACTGGGTGCGGAACTGAACTGTCCCAGTTTTTGTTGAGGTACAGAGGTGGAGTCAAGGTCGTCTTTCTGCCACAGCTGTAGCCTGTTAAAGGACACACAGCGAGGTGGGGTCCACCTGACACTAGGGGACAACCGCAACGGGTCACCAGTGTTGAGGTGAAGGGAATTAACTGACCAAGCCCCTAATTTTAGTTTTTCAAGGGCAACTTTTAACTAGAGTAATGAGATACAGAGGAGGGACAGTGGATACATTGGTGGAAGAATGATCCAAGAGATGGAGCTACCAGGTGAAAGACAAAGAGGAGATTGATGGATGCAGTGAGGGAGGACATGGAGGAAGTTGTCACAGTAGAAGATACAGAGGACAGGGGGAGATGAAAAATGTTGATTCACTGTGGCAACCCCTGGAAAAGGGAAAACCCATAAGGAAAAGAAGAAAAATGAGCTGGACGTCATTCAATTGTTTGTTAACAGCAACAACACTTTGTGTCTAATCACATATTCACAAAAAAGAGAGTAGACAAAGACGTAACTTCCAATCCTTTTTTACAAACAAATGTTGGTGAATTCCTTTTTTCCATTTTTAAGGGACACAAAGACTGACGTAAAAAAAAACATAACTCATTATTAATCAATTATTTATTTAGCATTTTTTTAAAAATAATTTATTGATTAAGACTTGGTCAAATTAATATTTTAGTTATAGCTGTATAGGGATCTATCCAAATTGTTTATTATCGCCTTTAAACCAAAGCTTTTATTGTATGATTGGTCACTTTTATGGAACTCTAATACCTCAGTTACATGATTTTAAGCATAAGGTTTGCACATCGGTGCAGTACAGGGATCCTCCACAGGTACGTTATCTTAAAACCTGACTCTAACTTCAACTACAAAGCCTCAGGGCAAATGTTTTATTTAGATTTCAATCACTGCACCGTGAAGATAAATGTCCTCTTTTCATCTCCGTCCCCTGCTTTGATTCTTTTTTTTTTACCTGTTTCTATTAATCCCACATTTCGTCCTCCGCCCCGAACACATGTGAGACCAGTTGGTTGAACAGTCACACATGTGAGAGCATATGATTCAGGCATTTTCAAAGGGAATAAAATTCACCCAGTCTTTAAATTATGACTCTGTCTGCGTCACAAGGCAGGTCAAAGGAAGAACACAGTTTGGAGAATATTTCACAGATCATCGGGTTGTGATGTTGATGATGTGTGTAGGTGTCTGCGTCGCACCTTGTGCTCCTGCTTGGCTATGTTGTCCAGTGACAAAGACAGCAGGAAGTTCTTGGCGCCCACGAAGAGCCGTCCACGTTCTTCATCCAACAGCATGGCCGTGAAGCAGCAGGAGCGCTCCAGCTCGAATCTGCGCACTCCATGGAACTGCTGCAAATCTGGAAGGACACGGATACTACAAGTTAGCTAATGGATGACGCTATGTAATTGACAATATTACTGTTACGGATATCAGATAATATTGGTTGTTAGATGTAAACAGCCCAATGTAAGTACAATAATGAAATATTTTAATCAGTATTTCCTACAATAGTGACAAGTTGCTAAAGCAATGCTCGGGTTTTACAAGATTAGCTGAAATTGAAAATGGTTTCAGCATTTGTTCATATTGGAAATAGAAATGAAGTGTTTAGACTAGGTGTGCCCAATAGGTAGATGGGGATCTACCAGCAGATCTCAAAAGGAGTGTTGGTAGATCCTGAGCAATAACATAAAAAAAAATAATAGTAATAACAACTAGAGATGTAATTCTATTTAAAAATCACTGGGCTAAAAAGAGAACCACATAGGTATTGAGTCAAACGATATAACATATGTTATATGTTAATGTATAGAGTAAAATATCCAGTTTATATTATTATAATTATTATACAATTAGAGTTTTCAATCTAGGTAGCTCACTTCAGTCTGGTCATTTGAAAAGTAGCTCACAAGACAAAAAAGAGTGGACACCCCTGGTTTAGACAGTATTGACAATATCTGATTTCGCCAAAAGCTAATACTGGACATCTCCAGTCACTGTGCTATATTTTTAACTAATTTAATAATTCTGTATAACATCCATAGGAAGGTCAAGCCACATTGTAATTTCTTAATGAAGGAGCACTTGCTTCTAAAAATATATAGATACATATATTGCCGTATATACCAAGATGCATTTATATGTATATAGGTATGTATTTGTATATGTATTGTACATGTAATCATAGACACACATAAATATATAGTCATTATAAAGTCATTACTGTGATCCTGTTTTCCTTTCCAATCCATGTAGTACTGCAGTACTGTACAGTATCATCTGACTGAAGTCGACATTTTATTATTTTTATTGGAAAGACAGCAAGAACAAACCCAAAGAATTCTGTGCCAAGGCAAATGGAGCGTGTACTGTCTTTGTAAATGAATGACACAATTGTTGAGACAAATTGTTCTCTTTCCTGAAAGCTGCAGAAATAAAGAAACTGCACCCTTTCCTGTTGGTTTGGCTCGAACCCAGTGCAGAAATGACCCAGACCACGGCGGCTGACACGACTTTATTAGCCCTCCATTGTTTTTAGTGTGAATCTATAAATTTAATTAATGTTCAGACACCACCCAGAAGCCGCCTGCATGACATCAGGGACAATAGGGCGACCCGTGTTTTATAGAAATGTAGCTGTGACATCAAACTTGCACATTGCATAACAAATGGTATTTACGTAAGGCTGACATTTCATCGTTCCACAGTGGCAATTGTTGATAAAAAAAGACCTTTACAGGTGTGTCCAGTGTCCGCTGGTTTGTGTTCCAAAAGAACATTTGTGAGTGACTTCAATGTCACTGCGAGCCGACTGCGGTGTCTGAAAAACTCCATGGTCGTCATCACCGGTAACCAGACTGTTGGAGTCACCCTAAGTCACACGACACCACCCGAAGCCAAACTGCAATGTTTAGTCTCAAGGAGACAGATGAAAGGATGGCGTTGTGTATTGAAGAAAGGAGGTGTTACAAACCTCCTTCTTCTGCTCCTTCTAATGAAGGTGAATGTCACCTTCCATTGAACACAGTGCATGGTAGTTATCTTTAAAAAGGGTTTTTTGTAAATACTGTAGCACAACAGGAAAAGATGGGCAGAAGGAAGAGGGCAATAATAACAGTAATAATGACATCTTCTCTCATTTTAAGGGTTTGTTTGTTTTCTCACTAAAAACAGTCTTTTTAGGCCGCGTTATAATTTTGTTTTTAAGCTTTAATCAATGTGATGTATCAGTGGTTGTTGTGTTGAACAAAACCCATGTTTATTTTAAGAAAATATAACAAGAAACAACAGGTTTTTCTGAGGAGACATGGACAGTGTTTGGATGAGATTGATGGATGAATTTCATTTAAAAAGTTTCATATTCACTTATCTTCATCCTTTTATCCTTTACCAGGTCTCCACCCCTGTAACCCAAATCACACTGCACCATACTGTCAGCCATCCTGTGGGTAGGGAGACCACTTGAAATGGTCATATTTGTTTTCCAAATTTTACCAAACAATGCTATAAGACTTTCAAGGTTTTAAAATGTTAACACTGCGGCAGGAGTGGACTAGTGGTTAAGGAAGCAAACTTGGGTCTGCAAGGCTTCAGGTTCGAATCCACCAGCTGCCAGATTTACACTGGGGTGCTCTGATCATAGCACTATCCCGACCCACATAACTCCAATATGGTGCAACCTGATTTGGGTGTTGCTAGATAAAAATCCGGCACAACAACAGACAAGCAGATGAAAATGAAAACAACCTGGTTATGGCAAAGCTTTGACCAGATGGTTAAAACAACGACAGTGGAATTCATACCTTTGTAGGAGAGCTTCATACGTGGTGAGGAAGAGGAGGAGGAGGAGGAGGAAGAGGGAGAGGAAGAGGTTTGGGCCACAGTGCTGGAGGAAGTATGGGTAGCAGCCAGGCTCAGCAGAAACAGAGAGCTGAAGGTGACCATGGTCACGACCATCATCATCATCATGGTCATCATCCCAGAACTGTTCAGACTGCGCTTGAATTACTGGCAGATTCTTGTGCGGAGGAGTTCAGTCAAATGTCAGTGGACGTGTGGAACCAGTTTGGTTTCAGTGGTTTTTGTTGAGGATCTCCTCAAACATCACTGGCCCAAAACAATGTCCCCTCTCAGTTTGTTTGAGTTTGGACTCTTCCTCAAACGCCTTGATCTTATCTTTATGTCCTCCTGGGTTTCTGTCGGTTCTTTGGCGGGTTCTTCTGCTCCTCTGTCAAGGTCCACTGAGTTCAGCTCTCACGTTCAGAATGGAACAAAAACATCACATGTGGAAAATCTAAAAATAGAACAGAAAGGAAGAGGAGTTAGAAAAGTACGATAAACATTCACGGCCAGGGATGCCCCTGGACACACACACACACACACACACACACAGTCTGAGGTATATTTAGACTGAGTCAGACTGATGCCCAGCCAAGCTGAGTGAATGGCTGCCCACACTGTGGCACCACCACCACTATAATTCCTCCACAGAGAGAGTCATTCAAGACTGCAGAGACACTTGGACCAACAGACACGCAGGTGATGAAGACTGTATGGGACACACATGCCAGAGATGCACAACTGTTTAGAGGAGTTGTACCATCAACATTCTCTAACACTCACCCCCCCACCCTCTCACCCCCTCCTCTCTCCTTCTCTCTCTCTGTGTGTCTCTGTTACCAGACGTTGCCACCAGATTACATCTATTCAAGGCTCTGAATGAGAGCATCAGTTCTCAACACAAAGTTATTCATCAGAGTCCAACAGCTCAAAGCACCAGGGAGTTAGAATTGAACCAATGTTTAATATTAAGTTACACCAGTGTTCAGATTAAGTCACACACATTTCAAAATAAATAAACAAATTTTCCTCAAGATAACATCTTTCAAACAGAAAAATCAGACACAACCTCAAAAAAAAGTTAAAGTATACATTTCTTAGATAAACATATTTAATCAATAACCCTTACGATCAGTGTTCCGAAATATTTTCCTACCTATAAAATCTTCCTACCTGAATTAACTGTGCACGGACACAACAAGGATTTCAAGTGCATACAGCCTATAACTTTCTGCTACCAGAATGGTATAAAAAGTGAGAATCTTGTATCAATGACTCTGTGTCATTTTGAGTTTGTTGTTGTTGTCTTCACTGAGAAAATATTTCCTAATCAAATATAGTTGCATTATTGATGATGGAATCCTAGCCATTCTATTGGTCAGTTCTTTTGTTGATATGAGTATGGATCAAGTGGAAGTAATAGACTGATGGGGCCGAAAGGAAACATTATTTCACCCACGGACTTGAGATGGTCCCCGGCCCAGTGGTTGAGGCCCACTGCCTTAACAGATCCATCCATCCATTCATCCTTCCATCCATCAATCAATCAATCCATCAAACACTCATTGGATCTAATGTATCAGTTGTTTTTTTTTGTGGAAACAATGTATTCATTAAGAAAATAAATACATAGATATAATATATACATATAGTATTTTTCTTATTTGTTTTGTTTGAATTAAACTTTAAATTCCAAGGTTTTTATAGGATTTTTAAAATTCCTACTTTACCCTTCCGTGTCCCTATAAGCTTGGGGATGGACAGCACTGTCTGTTTTTCAAACTGGTCTGAAACAGACAGCTGTCTTCATCCCCTCTAACTTAACGTGTTCTCACTTTACAGAAGGGCAAACCTAATATTAACTGAGAACTCCAGTGACAGTTTTATTGGTGTTTCACAAAATTCCCCCAAACCTGGTGTCTCAGTTGACATAACCCGCAGCTCTGCCACAGTAGGAGCAGTAACGAGTCCACTGGTTTATAAGCCCTTATGTATATGAACATTATGTCGTAAAAAAATACGTGCACGGGGCACATGCTATTTTTTTCAGTGCTCCTAACCCTGTGGTCAGCTGGAACAATAAAGTCTTTGAGTGGAAACAGTCTCCTTTATTGTATTACACCTCACAGTTGGTGCCCAGTAACAGACAGGCCGTCTGTTTTTCTTCTAGTCCACTTAATGCACTTTCTTTTGCCACACTGAACAATTACCCCTATCACTCACCAATACTGAAGTGTTCTTTAAAATTTTACCTGGTCTCACCGGTCATTCAGTCCTGTAAGACCTGTAACTGAGCCAGTCGAATTTCAAGAACATCAGTTTAGTGGCATTCCATTGGTATTAACGCCAGATTATTCTGTTACAAAATAAACCTAATATTCAGCTGAAATATCCCGTAAGCTTCTCTATGAATTGTCACTTGTTTTAGTTTTGTTGCAAGTCACTGGAAAATCCACCGAGTAAAAAAAATCGGCACTGCAAATGTGTCCCTGAACGTTGCAGTTTCTCCTACAAAGTTCTAAATTGTAACGTCTCTAACTATGTTCATTTTTATGTACAGAGAATAAAAATGTTTTTAAACAGTTGACTTATAATAACACATCAATTCATATTTATAATAGAGCAATCCTTTTGAATATAGCATCACCTACAGGCTGTGAAAGGGAAATGAATCATTGCTTACAAAAAAACTCCCAAAAATCTTCAAAACTAATCCAACTCGGAAACGTCAAATGCCATGGCTACAACGTATAGTGTTTTTATAACACATTCGAGATACTTATACTTCCATATGGTGCAGGAATTGCCTGAAATTGTCCTGGAATTGTCTGCAAACGTCCAGAAACCAATCCCTGTGTCAAATTTACAATTTACTGTATCAAATAAGTGCACTAAAACCACAACATGTGAAAACTCATTCATCTTCATCTGCTTGTGAGCCTTCCTGTAGGTGGTGAGCCTACAAGAAGTTTGCTTTGCTCAGAGCACCTCAGTGTCAACCTGGCAGCCGGTGGATTCGAACCTGAAGCCTTGCTGACCCATGTCAGCTTCCTTAACCACTTGGCCACCACTGCCGACACCTCCTGAAATCTCTGTCTACTGGACCCACATGAAACTTACCTGTGTTCTCAGACAAATTGTCTGGGGCGTCTGACCTCCATAATCCCCACCATGGTCTTCACATGTGAACGGCATTAGTGTCAGAAAAAGACCTAGACTGTATTTTCATCTCAGTCTTTGAGATGGTAAAACTCTCCTTTGTGAATATGCAGGAGACAGTATCTACTTCTGGAGTTCATTCTTTGGATCAGTGATGGGTGTTGAAACCTGTGGTTTGAGGAACTCTTCCAATACTGCCCTCTGTGGTCCATAGGGATTTACGGCAATGTAGTTTTTATGTGGTTTCTGAAACAATTCCCAATTTTCTGTGAAATCCCACATAATTTGCCTCCTTGTAGTTAAACTGGCAGTATCCGAGCATCACTCTCAGCATTTTTGGTTCAAAACCACAGCCATCGCTTTAACATGCATGCAGATTGAAATGCACATACATTAAGATATATGGACAATCTATGCATTTACTGATCGGACTCTCAGCAAAATGGGGAGGGGGATTTATGAATAATGGAGGTATTGAAGCACGGAAACAGAAAAGCTCTCATGGGCTCCCGAGTCACAATACAGTGGAACAGTGCTTAACCAGAACATAAACGGCTGCAAATGCTGCATTACATCAACATACACACACACACACACACAGACACAGAGACAAGGGTACAATCGTTGGCCTTGAAAGGCACATGTCCTGCATCCAGTGCTGCAACTGACTTTTTCACAGACCCACAAAGACGTGTTGTGTGGATCGAGCGGATACTCTTACAGCCCTGAGCAACTAAAATAAACCAAATCCCGCAGGAGAAATGGTGAAATTAGTGCAGTTTTATTGTGCTTTTATGTGTCGTGCACAAAATTGCGCACACGGTGCAGCGCGGAGGTGGGCTGAATGAACTGCAGTATATCACACAACGTGACGTCAGCGCTGTCATCAGCTGCAGCTCTGCGACACACAAGCACAAACACACGAGTGCACAATTCACGTCACAGTCAGCAAGAGTGACTGAGGCAGAAGTGAAGTTTGAACAGTGGCTGTCTATAAAAAGGACGACTGTCCCACTGTCCACCCGAGTCAACCTGGGTTTAAGTGCATACCTAGATACACTTGAAAACACACCACCTTTGAAAACAACTTTTGTTATGGGGACAATATGTCCTTGTAGGGACTTTTTCTTTCTGTCTTGCTAAGAAGGGGGTGGGTTTCAAGGACAAGACTTAGTTTGGAGAAAAGATTAAGTTAGACTCTAAGTTAGAGGTTAAAGAGTTCTGTTCTTCGGTTCTGACAAAGACTCTTAGATAAGAAGCTAAATGTCTTCTAGAGAAAACACAAGCCTGAAAGACCTTGACCATGACCTGGATTGCTGAGAATCTTCAGTCAGAGACATGTATATGCTTTTGATTTCCACCTTTAAGACCTGAGGACTATATACCTTACCACACAGCCTCTGAACTCCAGGGTTCACCCCCTGGACACAAAATAAATCCCAGTTAAGGTGGTTGATGCCTTCCAGTGGGTTGCCACCTGCAGAAAGGTTCATGAGGGACTGGTACTGTACTGTGTGGGGGGTTACTTGAAGAAGATGAATAGATGTAACGGAAGCTTGCACACTCCCATAAACGTGTTTCTCACTCACAGAAACCAGCGCTTGATCCATAATGCATCTCAATAAAAAAGCCATCTGACTCACTGACACTTGCTTTCAGTTCAGCATCAATGGACACAGAGCAGCGTCAATGCCAAGAGGGAGTGGATTAAAAGCAAAAAGAAAGGATAGAGATGAGGCGAGGGAGATAACGTAAGATAGAGTCAGGGGAGGATAAGCTGTGCAGTCATAAACCACTCTAAAGAAAAGGTTCAATGAATTAAGATGTCATATGTGCCGAGAAAGTTTTTAATCAGTTGCTTAAACTCTGTTGTTATCGATCTATAGGAACTGAGTGGATGAACACAGGCTAAGACAGATAGACAGACAGTCTGGAGGTTTAAGACTCTGAGAGTCTCAGATCCATCAAGCTTTGGTCTTCCTTATGTTCCTGTACAATATTACATGGATGAGATATACAGTCAAGTGAGAGATTGACAGGGAAGTCAGCAAATGTTCAAAAAGGAAAGAAAAATAATGCTCACAAAGAATATGAAGGCATAGGAATGTATGTTGGATTAAATAGACACTTAAACTGAAAAGATGTTCTGAAATATTGTCCTACCTATAAAATCTTCCTACCCGAATTAACTGCACATGGTCACAACAAGGATTTCTCAAGTGCAGACAGCCTATAACTTTCTATATAAATAGATGTTTCCTAATAAAATATAGTTGCATTATTGATGATGGAATCCTAGCCATTCTATTGTTCAGTTATTTTGCTGATATGGGTATGGATCAAGTGGAAGTAATAGACAGATGGGACCAAAAGGAAACATTATTTCCCTGCGGTCCAGCACCAATTCACCCACAGACCGGTAGCAGTCCCCGACCCATCGGTTGGGGACCACTGGTTTAGATGAATTCATAATTTTAAGGAAATGGGACAAGTAACAAGGAAAAGGGTAAAGAGTTGAGAGGGTGAGGTTGAAGAAACATGAGTGAAAGAGGAGTTGATCAAGAAAGGAATGAATAGTATCGCCCGTTGGGTTTAAAGACTCTACCTTGGCCTGCAGCCAATGTGTTTGAGCCTCCCCGCTACGGGGAAATTAAAGGGGAACAATAGATAAAGGTATGATGAAGGTATGAGGAATAAGTCACAGGGACAGGGGGCTCCTAGAGCTCCCCTAAAAATCAGGCTGTAAATAGGAGTTTGCAGGTGCCTTTGTCTGTTGGGGGCGAGAGTGGGATCAAGGAGGAGGAAAAGAAAGGTTAGAAAGATTATTCAACAAGAATTTCAGGAAAAAGTCCAGTTTATTAAACCTCCTGCGGGACTATGTCAGAGAATGAAGCATAACAATAACATAAATGAGTATTTTTGACCTTGAATAATCTTCCAAACACAGGATTGAAGGTAATGCGATAAAAAATTAGAAAAGCCGAGGGCTGCAGATAAATCTACTATAAATACTGTACCGAGTACTTTTCACTACGTTAATCAGACACAAATTTAACGTAAATGTTTATTTTACTCATATAACTGTCATTTGCGTGGCAGATAATGAACACAGCAGTTTGACGCCTCTTAATCTGGTGTCAGTTTTTCTATTTTACGACCATTAGGGTTCAAGATCATAAATTTGTCAGCCGTGACGCTGAAATGAATCACAAGACACAGTTGTAATTCAGAGACTATGGAGAGAATTAATGGCGTTTGCGTCATACTTTATTTCTCACATCATTAACCTGCCACGGAGCAGCTCATTTGGAGCTGAAGCCAAATTCTTAGCTCAGCGGTATGGCTGAATATAGAAGAAGGCCATTGTTGAAGACCAGGATGCAGTCAGCTGGGTAAGTCATGTGATCAGGTTCAAAGAAGCCGGGATATAGATATCATCTCCTCTACATAATTGATTCCCACCATATTGGATTCATCACAGATGGGCCTGTTTCACGTTTAAGTCCCATTATTAAATGTGCAAGTGGCAGAAACAAACATAAAGTCAGTGATCGGTTGCACTTTCCGTGCTCTAGACCAGGTCTAGGCCATTATTTTGACTCGCAGGCAACAAGTATTGAATAAAGGCGAAATGCTTTAAGCCTCTTTGAGACCATCTATTGGGGAAATGCTGCCTTGCAGGGAAAAGGTTGAAGGATAACGATAATATAAATCAAAAGTATAATTTGGACAAGTTTGGCGGGCCGGATTAAAACGCCAAACGGGCTGCATCCGGCCCCCGGGCCTTAGTTTGCCCAGGTCTGTTCCATGCTGAATCGGTTTACATAACAGAAGCTGGTTGGATCAAGATGGCTTTACATCCGTCCCCAGTAGACAAACAAAATATGTCTAGTGTTTCAGTGACAACAGGCGGCTGCCATATGTCCTCTGACAAGCCAGGACAGGAACGTAACGAGGGATACCTGCTACAACGTGCAACTTCACCACTAGATGTTGTCAAATTCTACTTTTAAAAATAGTCTTCCGGTTCAACACCTGCACGGTTTAAAGATCTGAGTCACCAAGAAATTAGTTTTAAGAGTTTTGGTGTCTGGGAATGATCCAATACTGTTGCAGTGAAACAGTCACTAACGTGAAGATCGCAAAAAAAAGAGAAAGAAATTGTGTTGTAGAAACAAATAGATATGTAGTACTCTGTAATATTATTGTAGGTGGTTATTAGGTGATTTAGTGAGACAAACAGAAGTCGTCTTTTCAGTGTAGGAGTTTCTCAACCATCCACCCTCCTATACAAATACACACACACACACACTTCACCGAATTCAATTCCCTTGTCCAGCCCTTCAGGAAACTAATACCCAGTCTTTGGGAAAGCTTTAGATTTGTTACATTTATGTACAGTTGCAGAATTAGGTGATGGACTTCCTCCCAATCTTACATCCTCTATTATTAGGACAAGGTCAAAGCTGTGTTTGTATGAGAATTAAAATTATAAAAAAGAAAACATAGAAGCCAACAAGGGTGAAACTCTATATTAATTGAATTTGAGTTGAAAAAGTCAAAGAAAAGGACAGAGAGACTTTGCTGCAGCATTCACTGGTTGCTGGTTCAAAGCCATCTGGCCGGGCTTCATGATCGGAAAGTTTCCCAGCCTGGAGACCCGTGTCTTACATTTGTTCTGTTTGGCTTATTCATTTTCAGTGGTTTAAGACTGATCTGGAGTCCAGCAAAGTTACTGTGCCCGTGTCCACGGTCCCAGTCCTTTCATCTCAGCTATGACTGCGCAGCCAGAGAGGGACCAGTGATCTGGGCCGATATTAATTTGAGCAACACAATGCGTTTCAAAGAAGATGTTTATCAAAGTCTCATTGGACACCTGCCTCGTAGCGGTCATGCAGCTCAGACCTCTAGTTAGATCTGAAAGCAGAGACAATGAAGGAGCCAGGGAGGCGCTGTGAGCCTGCTGGTAGCTGGTAGCCATCCATTTGGCAGCCTGACAACCAGAGGCTGCAGTAAATCAGGACCTTGAAGAGTTGCCTCTGGTCTCCTGACTGGAGCAGCTCCCAACAACTCTCTCTACTGCCCAAAATGAAACAACAGTGGGGATTTCAAACTAATTCTCCATGTAAGTAAGACCAGCATCAAATAATATCACATGGGTTTATCTTGGCCCCAGAACGGTGCCGATGGACAGATAAAATCTCTTTTCTGGAAGCACAGTTATAATTTCATTAAAGTTTGTTCTATACTTTCCAACAACTATTTAATTCACTTGCTGAAAACTTTTTATTTAATATCTTAAAGTTGGATATATCCCTCTGGAGAAGAGACATAAAGTACTCACCTGTTTCCTCTAGAAAAAAAAAACCAAAGCAGCTGAAAATATTCCAGCTTGGGATCTGCTTCCACCTGAGTCGAACCACCGCAGACCCTTCACATAGTCCCAACACTGCTGCTTTTGCTGTGTGACCTTGAATAAGTTGGAAATTATAGCGCAAACAGGTCCATGAGAGTCAAAGTCAGTCCCAGATGAGTGACAGAGGACAGTATTCACTGCGACACATTTCTAAGAACATCCTATGTGCTCGCAAAAAAGCCATGTCCAGGTTTGAGCATGTCTGACTTTAATTTGAAGATGCTGAAGAGGTCATCTGGAAGCAGGTGGAAGGAGCTGATCATAAATGTCCACATCCATAAATTAGGAGAAAAAAAACATAAATAGTGGAAAAAAGCAGGTTAAAAGTTCCTGCAGAAATTGGTGCTAATAATCAACTATTCCAGAAATGTCAGTGGTGCCTGGAGGGCAGAGGTATAAAAGCAGCAGCAGCAGCAGCAGCAGCAGAGTCCCACCTTAGTGTAAAAGACGTAAAAAGATACAAAAAAAAAAGTCCAAAAGCAGTTGAAAGAGAGTGTAGGTTCAATTGCAGCAGAGTGAGACCTGAGTATTTCCCTTCTTGCAGCCAGTTCCTGATGAACAGCTATGCCCTGGCTTCACTTTAAAACACACACAGTCCTAAGTCCACACACACACACACATAAAACTCTTCTTAACACACACGCGCAAAGAGTTCGCAGAGCCACAGTCACAGTTTTCACAGGAGCCCAGCAGAGTCGGAGCGCTCAGAGAGGGAGCAGCCAGGAATAATGGACTTAATTCAAGAGGGGAGAGAGGAAAAAGGGAAGAGGGAAGGAGGGAGGCAGGGAGGGAGGGGTTGGACAGAGGAGGGAGGAGGGAGTGGAAATAGACAAGGACAGGCACTGGGGTTCCTCTCACTATGTGGACACTATATGCACTACCAGATATTTTATATAAAATAATAATTTAAAAAAATGATATGTTTGATTGTAATGTTTCTGTTTTAATTCAGTTAGTCAGTGACTTTGTTGTACAATACACAGAGACAAATGTAGTAAAACTCCTGTCCACCATCATAGACATGGTGATTAATGAGAGTCTCCTCCAAGACTGATTTATCACAGTGGCTGCTGCTCTGACGCATCTGTGTAGAGCAGTTTAATGGAAATATGGCTTTAATACATTGGCCACTCTATTAGAGAGACGGATCTGTGTCCAAATGTTCCAGTCCATTCAACCAATAACAATACAGTGCATTGAGAACAAAAATATTGCAACAAACACCAAGAGATAGAACACATAGACGGTACCCAATATTAGCAAAGTCATTTAATATCAAAAAGAATATCATTACTTTTTGCTACTTTAAAGAAAATCTGACAACACATTGTTTGGAATTTGCCAAATTGGCTGGAATTGCACGTAGGATCCTGAGACATTTATCTCAGATTTGGTGTCAAACAGCTACATCATTCCAGTATTGGTTGATATTTAGAATTGGAAATAATATTCATCTTCATCCTCTTATATATTGCAGAGTCTCAGGGTCAGTAACCTCCACAACGGTCACCCAAAGCACACTGCTCCATACCGTCAGCCTTCCTGCTAAGATCTGAACACCTCAGTGGTAACCTGGCAGCAGACGGACTAGAACCTGAAGCCTCGTGGACCCAAGTCTATTTCGCTAAACTCTATTCCACCACTGCCCAAAATAATGTTATATTAATATTTGTATATAATAATACGGATATATAACATTCCACAGCTGGTGGTTTATGTGTTTTATTTTCTGTATATAGTTTCTTCCAAAGTCACCAGATTTCCAGTGAAGACCTTTGGGCTGGAGCTCACATGTTCTCAGCTGAGTTATAATATTGACTATAGTCTGTTTAGGTTGCTTCCTGTTTCTGATTAAATATACTGTATATATCAGAACATCAGGAAATTTCACTACAAAAGTTTATTTTTTCTCCTTGCACAGGTTTCTACAGCAAATCCTACGACAACAAATAAACAACAGATTTTGTGTCCTGCCAAAGAGCACAAGGGCATGCAGACCAATCCCATGCTCGTTTGAACTTTTTCCCTGGACTTTTTCATTTTCGTCTGCATACCTGCAATGTTTCTCTAAGAGGAGCAGTGAGTGGGGATGGTGCTATATGAGTGGACCTCAGAGTAAACTGACAGGTGAGGGATTTGAACATGCAACTCTTTGGAATATTGTTAGGAATAATGTTTCCTTTTGGCTCCATCTGTCTATTACTTCCACTTGATCCATACCCATATCAACAAAAGAACTGACCAATAGAATGGCTTGGATTCCATCATCAATAATGCAACTATATTTAATTAGGAAATATTTTCTCAGTGAAGACATTAACAATAAACTCAAAATGACGCAGAGTCATTGATACAAGATTCTAACTTTTTATACCGGTCTGGTAGCAGAAAATTATAGGCTATGTGCACTTGGAATACCCTTGTTGTGTACATGCAAAGTTAATTTAGGTAGGAAGATTTTATAGGTAGGAAAAAATTTCAGAACACCGGAAAAATACCTTTAAAAGGGGTTTTGATCTGCCACAACTTAGCCATTGGTCCTTGACAATAATACTAGACATTTGACTGGTCCATGGCGTGTTCTCCCCACACAGGAAACATGTGATAAACTATGATCACAGTTGTTGTGTAATATCTAAATGCCCGAAGTCTACCTAGATCAGAATGAACTCATACGCACAACTATCACATGGCACAGACGAGTCATATGTAAATACATATGAATGAGAACAGAGAAGCAGCAGGTAGAATCAAGATGCTTAGGGGCAAAAGCTCAACAGAACTTTTTCAACACCAAGTCCATCACATCTGCTTGGACTTACAGATGGAGTGTCACACATATGCCTCACCCGACACTAGTTACCATAAACGTTTGGATGTTGTTTTGCTTTTTCTCTTCCTCCTGTCTTCTGTCTGTATTTTATAGCGGGGAGAAAATGTTCTGGCGTCAGGACAGTTTCAGAACAGCCGAGTGTTGCTTTGATGACGAACTTTAACAAGAGGAAACATATCAAAGAGCACATTGTAAAACCCGTCCTGGAGCAAATCCTGGACTCCGGTGATACAGTATGTCTACGATCAGAAGACTGCCCGTACTGTGACGGGGGTAGAACTCCCCCAAGGAGTATTTAACCACTGGGATTAAGACAGACGTACAAACAGTCGCCGAAAGTTACGGAAAGTTGACTTTTCTGGAACATGTGGAAGTGACAGCTTTGTTTGTCCCTGAGTTCTCGTGGGTGTAATGTTTTGAGAAGGAAATGTACACAGTAGTTTACTATTGTGTGTGAGAGCATGTGAATGGCCATCTTTTTTCCCAGTTGCTGTTCTCCTTTAATCTTCATTCCAGTGGCAGGTGTGACATGGTGCCCAGCAACCCTGAGACACACACACACACACACACTCCAAAGACCCACTCTCACTGCATACGGAAAGGTCGTGGGTCTCCCATCAGGGGGTTAACTGTGTGTGTGTTCATGTGCTGTTTTGCTCCCCACACAATGCACTCTTGACTGCAGTGATTTAAACGTTCTCATGCACATGGCGATGTGCACAGTTAAAACTATCAGTAATTGAGGCTTGGAGTGGCTGGTTGCGCTGTACGTCCGAGGCCAGCGGCCGGCCTCCTGCTGACCCGTCTGTCATAAACCAGCCTGACGTCCCTGTGGGCTGCACAGGCTGCACTGTGATCCTGACAAAGGCTTTTGTCTTAGCTGAGGACTCTATGCCATTGAGGCAGATGAGTGTTTAGCTTCCTAATGGCACCATAGTGAATCCCTGTTTTATTGGAAGTCAGTGAACCAAAAGGATCTCCAAAACTGCAGTGAGAACTTGTTGTGGACGTCTTCTCCCATGTAGGAATCTCCTGCTGTGAACTGATGGTCCGCTCATCAACGTATGCATTTATTTCATTTAAACAATCAACAAGGATCGACTTCATTATGCAGCCAATGGGTCTTAGCATAAAGCTAAAACTGGATTTTGGACACTTGCAGTGAATTGCTTTTCATGTCGTAATGATCTCTCTGAAGTAAATTTTCCTATGGATTTACCACCTACTGGGAAGTGGCATATGAGCTGCTCTATTGAGAATCAGATGTAAGATATCCTAACCTGCTACAGATATATATAGGTATAGGTTTTGCATTAAATTTTACCATAATTTTCTGGAAAATATTGTTCAATTTGGCATCTTTCTGTTATTCCAAGTGTTTCCCAAAGACCCGGTCATGAGATGAGAGAAGAGATAACTTTTGTGTTGCCTCAAATCATGTTTTCTGGAGATTTTCATTTCATTTTTTTCCATTGTTCTAACTTGAGTAATAATAATTGTTCGGATGTCACTTAGTCAACAATGAAACATTCTCATTGATTTCCCATAAGGATCAATGATTTATTAATAACTTCTATTGACTTTGGTTGTGAAGGTTTGTGACTATTAAAAATCTCCATACAATGTTTAAAAATGGTTACTTAAGGCATTTTTTATATTTTTGGCCTACTATTGATTTTGTGGTACAATTTAAAATTTAACCATGTTTCTCCTGCATTGTTTTTTTCAGATCATAGCTCTTGCCTAGCCCGGGAGTGACTTGCGGAACAAAATGGTTCCTAAAATTGTAGCTTTCCCTGTGATCCGTTAACCAGGTCACAGGCGCAGCAGTTTCCACGACTGCCTCCCAAATCACACTGCACTATACTGTGAGCCTTCCCTTTGGTGGTCAGCTCACTGTAGGTTATGTGAGTCAGAAAGGTATAATGCTCAGTGGCAACCTAGCAGGGGAATCGAACCTGTAGCTTTGTGGACCCGACACTGAGTCACTTTGCCAACCCAGAAGAAAGATTCATGATGTAAAAATGTCAATCGCAAAAGCTAAAAATTATACACTGTTAGTCTCTATGCCATATGTGCAGACACTATTTGGACAAGTTGTGCTGGCTGATATATATATATACACACACACACATATATATATATATATATATATATATATATATATACATATATACACACGTATACATATATATATACACATATATACACACATATACATATATACATATACACACATATACATATATATATACATATACACATATATACATATATACACACATATACATATATACATATATACACACATATACATATATACATATATATACACACATATACATATATACATATATACACACATATACATATATATATATACCCACACACACACTGTAGGTTCTTACAGTAAGTGCTCTCACTTGTTGATCCTCATACAACATACAGTATAATCAATTTTCATAATAGTTAATTGACAAACCTGTGTTCCTCCACATCTACTTGGGCCTCAGTTTCACCACCACTGACTGGGTTATTGATTAACATAAACATGTCCCCAGGAATGTGTTAAGCCCTGCATATGTAATACACAGCGTGACTTGGACTACGCATGGTTTTCATCTGGATTAAAGCAAACCGCCAACAACACACCTACTGTTTAATTCATTACATAAACAGGCATCAAACACAACGTGCAGTCCTACGAATCATTTTCTATCCTGCAGTTTGATGTTCAAAGGCAGCTGACGGGAACAATTGCTCCCAGCTGCTAGTTTTCCTTTGCCAAAATATGTATTAGATTTGTGAGTTGGCGTGTAACACCGAGGGGTGGGGCAGTTGTTACAAGGTATTTATAATAAGTCGTTTCCACTTCTGAAGGATAGCGCGGCCCCTGCACGGACACGAGTTGAATTTGTATTTTAAAGTGAACATCAGAATGAAAGCACGACTCAGAAGGGGCTTTGTTTAAACCTCACGCTTCAGTGATTTTAATGACAGTTTGGTCACTGGAAAAAACTCAGCCAATCCACATAAGTGGTGTAGAAGAAGATGGTTGTGATTGAAGGAGAATGAACCAGTCATCAAATATTGAATACTTATTGTCCTAGGGTTTGTTTTGGCTCTCGACAGAGAAGCTCGGCGGCACCGAGGAAAGATTTGTACTCTTTAGTGAAGGAGTGCAGCAAAACTGTCAGGTTTTGTATCAACACGTTTTAAAAAAATGTGATCAGTACTGTAGGGGTTAAAGAGACTGTACCAGGAATATACACAGGTAAAAGACTCAGCACAAGGAGGAGTGATGACTGTCACGTAGGCAGAACATTCATCTTTACTTGGGCTTCAAAGTTCAAATGTGAAAGTTTGATCAGAGCCACAGACGTGCTCTGATCATAGCACTATCCAGACTCCAAAGACTTTCAGTGTACTCACCAGGAAGGCTCACAGTATGGAGAGGTCGGATCAGGGTGGCAATGGCTGTCTATGTGATCCCATAACAGAAAAGCAGGTTAAGACGAAATAAATGAAGCAAAAGGGAAGGAAATCGACCTCCTTGTGATCCACATCACAGCACACAACTACCTCTGCATTAAACCCATTACCAAAGTGAACAGAGTTCAGCTTTTAGCGCCCCAGGATCAATGGGTAGGTACAATGTCATGCTCAGTAGACCTGGCATGTGGTGGATTTGAACCTGGAGCACTCCCGACCGAACAGTCCTTTTCTCTAACCACAAGTCCACCACCGCACATGAAAGAACCTGGTTCAAGGGTTCATCATGTGGCTCTGGATCCAATGCAACAAAAATATTCTCCTTTCTGATTCTTGGACCTTACTTTGCAGAAAAAGGGAAAAAAATATCTGGTATGATACAGCATCGAATCATGTTCATGCCTGGTGAGATGGTGAGATTCAATGAGTTGGTGAGTAGTAAATATAACTCAGACAATAAGGCAATTTAACTATTAGGTAAATGTTATTTTGCTATCATAAAGCCAACTTTTCCATCCTCTTGGGTTGGACAGACTCACTGGAAAAGTTTCTATGAACAGTTTATTTTACTTAAAAAGTTTCATAAGTTTCTGCTGTTCCTCAAAGGTGATCTTCCATCTTTAATGCCTCTGTAGTTGCATAAGAAATCAGGCTGGTGTCTTAGACCATATATTGTTCCAACAGGTATTCCACATGGCACAGTTGCAGTTCCAAAAAACACTTCTTGGTGTCTGGAGGGCTTTTTGCTTGGCGTTGGTGCCTGATAAGGTAAATCTCTGGAATTTGTCAAAACAAAGGAGTGTCACGAGTAGTGCATTTGACCTTGGTTCTTGGGAAACCTGGCATTAGGACTGACACTTGGAGACTTTTACTGTGATTGATGCCCTACAGCTACACAACAATCTCCTGGCAAAGGCATAGAATATTCCAAATATTCTAAAAAAAAAAAAAAAAAGTGTTATTGCTGTATTGTATTTTCTTCAAGGTGGAAAAAAAACAAAGTCTTGTTTTTTTTATATATATATATATATACTGTAAATAATGTATATTTAATTATGGCAATACGGTGTGAACCAAATATAATCTACAGCAGCAATGGTTTGACCAAGGATCTGGCGAGTCACCTCATCGAGCCAAACACTCCTGTAAATGAGTGTGTTACCGAGGAGACGTGACACCTGCCAGCCTTACGCGTGCTGCATTATGAACATTTGTTCAACAGATGGCGACAAATCTGGGCTCTGTTACTATACTCGTATAATTAGCAGCATGAAATACCACAGAGAAAACTAAGACTATCTTAATTTACTCCATCCAGTTGTTTCATACTGACCCAACATAAAACACATACCAGAGCTAAGTGGCTCATTAGCACGTTTGGAAATCAGGAACCCATGACACAACAGCAGCAGCAGTAGTTGCAGCAGCAGTTTACTGATCTTAATGGATGGTTTGTGTGTGTTTGCGTGCGTGCGTGTGTGTGTGTGCAGGGAATTTAAAGTTTGAACAGTGACCGCAGAGTCGAGGCACGAATCAGAAACAAACGAGAACGTTTAGTTGAGGTCACGCCAAAGGCCACGGTGGTTTTCTTGAGCTTTCATTTAACGCAGCATCATGATGGTGCATTAAAACTATTGGAACCGTTTCATCGCATATTATATCACACTCTTATATGTATTTTTTTTTTATCTCCTTGTCATATTGCCCCACACCATTACATAGGACTCTGAAATTTAACCCATCACCAAAAGTGAAGAATGAGCAGCTTTAAGATAGTGCCATGCTCAGTGGTAACTTGGCAGTTCGTGGATTCAAACCTGGAACATTCTGACCCCAGTCTGGTTTCTTAACCACTAGGCCCTATATTGTTAGTTCATATACATGTGTGATTATTACTTACAAAATAATTTTTTTTTTGTAAAAAAATAGTGTTATTAAGCTGTTGTAGGTAGTGGTGACATAGTGGTTAAGGAGGCGGACCAGGATCTGCAAGGTTTCAGGTTCAAATCCACAGGGTGCCAGGTTGCCACTGAGATGCTCTGTACATTAAACTTTTCCGACCCAAATAACTTCTTGTGGGCTCACGGACCACGGGAGGGCTCACAATATGGTGCAATGTGATTTGTGCGGTGCCTGCTAGCCCCTGTGACTAGGCAACAGAGAAGAAGATGAAAGTTGTATTCCATAATTTCCTGAAGGATACCCCTGAGGAATTAATAAAGTTCTATCTCTTATATCACTATACACTGTATACACACAACTTTATAGGAATATTAAGTAAAACAGATGCAGATGTAGTGGAAATACAAGGTGGGGAAGCAGTGTGTGAACGCATTAGCATTACTTTTGTTTCCATGTTAGATTTCCAGTCCCACTTGCGCTTTATGTGTTCTGACGGCGTGACCATGACGTGGTCCCCTGACCTCATGACACCACAGGGATTATAGGGGCCCCTGGTGGAGAGAGGCAGGAGTGAACGAGAAGTAATGGTACAGTTATAGGACGGGAGAGTAAAACTGTTGACAGTCAAAACCGTCCTCTGAGCAACTAACGTCAACATTAGAAGTGCTGCATGTGCGGTTTAGTAGACCACCATGTCTTTGAAGCCAATAATTATCAGCACAAATATTAAATATTTTGTTTTTGTTTTTCTCATGATGTCAGCATACGTCACCAAAGAGGTGGAGGTGGAGGAGTCTCTTTAGACAAGGATGGACAGGATCAGGAATGAGGTGATTAGAGGGACAACACAGGACAGGAAGGTTTGAAGAAAAAGCTAGAGAAGCCAGATTGAGATGGTTTGGACATGTTCAGAGGAGGGACAGTGGATACATTGGTAGAAGAATGATCCTAGAGATGGAGCTACCAGGTGGGAGACAAAGAGGAAATTGATGGATGCCAGTGAGTGAGGACATGGAGGTAGTTGGAGGGCACAGAGGACAGGGTGAGATGGAAATTGTTGACTTGCTGTGGCAACCCCTCAGGAAAGGGACAAGCCAAAAGGAGAAGAAGAATAAGATCAAGATTGAGGTATATTGCACTGTTGGGTTATTGCTCATGCTCCCCCACCACAGGTCGTTTGTTCACTACTATCCAGTCCCACTATGACACCAAATCAACTGTAATCTATACATTTTTTATAATATATAACTTAATCCCGAGTCAAAATACTGCCTTTTTAGTAAATGAACAGCATGTCAGCTGTTTGTCACCAAGGAGAACCCTTCATCCTGTTTGGACAAACACAACAAGTCCCAGTTTGCACCTCACTGTTGGTTGCCGGCAAACAGAAGGTCAAACCTCAGCTTGGCAGACAATCAACAATAGAGAGACCTAATTGCGCAAGGATTCGGTTGTGATTTCTGTGAAGGCCAGAAGACTTTGTTTTGTTTTCACAGATGTGTTCCAGAGTCCAACCTCTTCCTTCCAACTGAGATTAGATTCAGTCACAGACGCTCATCCATCTCCAGTACCATACGCAGCACCGTGCCTCCTTTTAGCCTGTTACTGTGGAGCTGTTATGTCACAGACCTGAAGAACAAACAAGTTAGCCAGAAGCTGATGATGATCTCCCTGAGTTCCATGTACCACCTCGTGGTTATGGTTTAATCTGAGGGCAAACTAGGCTGCAGGGCCACGAGGATGACGGATCCTTTTTTTTTTTATCTACGTCAAAGACTGAAAAGACAAGTGTGCTGTGTAATAATAGTCAATCAGGTTCCAGTGTTTTCACTGAAGAAACCTTTGATTCTTCAAAGCTTTATCTCTGCCACTGAGTCTGACTTTCAGTGTGTGATTTTCACGCCCAACTTTCGGCAAAACAGCTTTCACCTCTCATCAAACTGCCAGGACAGGGTCTAAAGAAGTGTAGGCTTTGGGTGTCAGGGCGATATCATGGCTGCTGGGAGGGGACAACTGGGGTGTCAGGAACCTCAGAGTTGGGACAAACATTCTCACCCACTCCCACAGGCCTGCGGTCACACACAATCGCGGTCTGAAGGTCAGCGGTGGGATTAGACCACCTTCAAACATAAGCACGGTTTTAATGGCACATTTCAACACACATACGCACACACATACCTAAAATCAGGTCTTAAGGGTCACTGAATGGATTACTATACTGCCATGCATGACCATGGCTTTTTCAAAACAGACTCCATGTCTCAGTGGAATGCACATCGCTGTATCGGTTCCCACCGCTGTTTAATCCAGGTGACTGCTCACACAATATACAGGCAGAAAAAATAAAAAAAAAATAAAAATATATATATATATATATATATATATATATATATATATATACATACATAATATTTCTCCTTTAATAACAAATGTGTTAACTTTATTATAACACATTTATTTAGTTAAAAGTTTAAAATAATTCTATGTAACGTAAACCTTAAATTTACTGACAAATACGTCTGCTGGTGTTTGTAGAATATATACATATCCATATATACGTACATGGATATATTGTGGATATGTATACATCTATATGTATAAATATGTATACATACACACACATACACATATATACACTCACACACACATATGCAGTATATGCACTACATATACATTACATACATTCTAACTATAACTTAGTTAAACATCCTTTAACTAAATTAATGTAATAATAAAGGAGACATATTAGTTACATTTCATCATATATTCAATGTGGCCTTTATCCGTTGCTAGTTAATTAGTAAAAGTTTGCCTTTTTTGGTGAAGTTCAGGAAAATGTTTTTTTTTTTCCCCAAAGTAAGCAACTGTTTTTTTTGTTTGTTTTTTTCCATTTTGTCAACCAAAATATGTCCACTAGCATAAAAACTATGCAGATGTGGGTTCGATTCCAGGCTCTACCAGTCGAATTAACCATCAGTAGGTGAAGGAGAGAGAAACTATTTCTAAAAAAATGCAAAGAGTGACAGATCTACAACATACCAGAGCGGTTTGGAGTAAAATACAGCAAAGACCCTGTAATTCTGAACTTGACTTTAATCAGAGTGTCTCTGCTGGTACGCTGTGAAGTTTTTTTTTTCAGGACATTTCACGATGTACTGTAAACAGATGAGGGACCAAGACAAGGGAAACCACCTACTAAAAAAATCACAAGCCTGAAATTTCCTGCTGTGCTCAACCTCACAGAGAAGTCAGATTTATACCATAGGAAAGCCCACAGGAGTCGTTTCCTGTTTGTCCCTGGGGCAAATGTCTAACCTGCTCTTTTAGAATAAGGTGCATTTTTGCCCTAATTAATTTGTGCATGTGGAAAGATGGTACTTTACACTTGGATACAGACCAAAATTGTATTTATAGCCTCGGAACAGTTGGGCGGGGACATGGCAGATGACACAGGATGGGAGATTTTAAACAGCCTTAATGGTCATAAATCTTATGGTTATTTATATATAAAACATTTCGTTTTTAAGAGGCTGAGATGGGAAAAAAATGAAATCTATTTCTATTACAATATCAAGAATACAGAAACCTAAAAAAATATTTCTTACATGCTGCTGTTATGGTTATGTAACTAAGAAAATGTTACATTAAAGAAACAAATATAGTGTAAAGATGAGGTTTAAGATGAGATAAAAAAAAAAAAATATGGATCCTCCTTCAAGAGAGGAGAATTTTTGTCAGAAATATCTTTTAGTACTGAAATTTACTATTATACTTTTCTTTCAATTCCCTGGTACAATGGCTAAGACAGTGAAATTGCTTGGATGAAAGTGTTCTCACGATCTCCTAGACTCCCACCGTTGATAAAAAAAAACTCTGATTATCAAATAAACCTGACATTCCTCACTGTTCCACAGGAGCAACTACTGTAGAACAGGTTCAGGAAAAATAAATTCACTCTGGTGGACATTTTTCATTATGTCCTACAAGATGAAATAACAAAACTCAATGGTGCAGTGATATGAAGAGGAGTCATAGACTGTTACGTTGGAGAGGAGGGCGGGGGTGCTTCCTGCTAGTGATGAAGTTTAATAAATCTTATGATCCGAACTGTCAGAGCTAACTAAACACATGGAGTTGGAAAGACACACACATATAAATACACAGTAAAGCGCCGCTCTACTTATTAGGACTCAAGATTTAATAGAGCTGAGCAGAACCTATGAAATAATTCCTGATCCTGATGGGCACTGATCCAAGCAGACAGGCTTCCCTCGGCACCAGAGAGGATTATAAAGTCACACACATGCTCTCTCTCTTACACACACACACACACACACACACACACACACACACACACACAGTAGTTCAGTGATCTTCCCATGGGGCTGTTGGATGCAGCAGATTGTGCAGTTCTTAGTGAAAGTGTGCAGATTTTCCCCCAGGACATGTTCATAGTGGGGAGATTTCTAAAAACTACCAGAGGGCCTGATACACACAGCTGACTACCTGTCACAACATGTTGTTCGTGTGTAGGTGTCAAAACCACTGAAACACAGGACTGGTTCAGGGAGATGGGGGTGGTAGGTGTTCGTGTGTCATATATCATAGACGTAGACATTTTAGTCACACCCCCCTGTTCATACTGATATAGTATGAGTTGGTGTAAACTTGTGTTCAGTGTGTTATTTCCATTGGCCATCACCCTCGATGCCTGCCCTAATGGAGGTCCCGCCCCACAATTGAGAAGTACTGATTTAGGCCATGATGCCCTGAAGAAGTGAACCCTGAAGGATCAGAGACTGAGCATAAATCTGCAGTTTCCCAGCCTGGGATCGATGAAGTAAATCCATCCATCATTCATCCATCCATGTATTTTTCTATCTATCCATACATCCATCATCTATCTGTCTATGTGTGTGTGTGTGTGTGTGTCTGTGTGTGTGTGTGTTTCATCTATCTATGTCTGTATGTAAGTCTTTTTATACTGTATGTATGCAGGTATGACTGTATGTATGTATGTATATATCTATGTATTTACTGTATCTATCATCTATTTATGTCTCTGTGTATGTGTAGTTATACGTATGCACATATGACTGTATTTTTTATGTATGTATGTATGTTTGTTTGTATGCATATATGTATGTATCTATCTATCCATATATACATTATATGTATGTATCTATCTATCTATCTATGTACAGTATGCATTTATGTTGTGTGTCTATGTATGTATGTACAGTATGTATGGACGTATTAAGTATTTATCTGTCCCACACCTCTCACATTTTGTTGCTGAACTTCATTGTTGTCCACGCATCCTTGATTCATGACATAATCGTCACAGTTTCAGATTTTTCTAGATAAAAACTTCATCAACAAAAACAGAGTAAGCACTACCAGACCATGTGTGCTGTCTCCAACTATCTCCACAACAGAGCGGCATGCAAAACATCCAGCAGAGCTGTCGCCGAGCCAGACGAGAGGAGAAGCAAATAAACAAAGTCAAACCCAGTCTGTGATCATCACTGTAGCGGAGGATTATGGCGGTGGTTTCAGCTTCGCCACAATCCTGCTTTCACTTCTTACATGAAGGCTGTCACAGCAGCTGCTCAGACACATGACTTTACTCCCCCCTCAGACACACAAACACACACATCCATACAGTACATGTACACAGACATATTTCTCAGGTGAGTGGAACACCGTTTGTGTCTGGAGGCCCGGAAATCCCCGGCACAAACCGTCAGTTGAAGACAGTTTGTGGGTTGTAAGCGTGTGAGATATATGAATGGATCACAGCTCTGAGAGGAGAGGGATGGATGAGTGAGATGCTTGATAATATGTAACAATTATGACAGAGCCACACTCCACTGGTTTATTGCTTTATAAGTGCATCAAACAGCTGCTGCGACCACCCACAATGCACCTGAAAGGTTAGGCTTTACAAAACGTAAACTACAAGCGAAGGACAATGAATGAGCAGAAGAGGAACTCAAACTAAAAGAAAATGAATAAATGATGAGAGGAAAAAAAAAAAGATCAGGCGAGAGGGAAGTCACGGGCCACACACGGATTTAACATTTTCTATTTACTCCACATTGTAGCAAGTGGCTAACATTTGGTCACATGCATTGTCAGAAGCATGCATTAGCAAACTAAGGCCCGGGGCTCAGACACGGCCCATTCAGCATCATAAAGAGGCCGGTCAAACTTGTCCCAATTATGTAATTTGTTTGTATCATCATTATACTGCTTTTCCCAGCAATGCCCATGACGGTGTAGTTAAAGCTAAAAGAATTTATCCTTTAAGCATGACTTTTACATGTCATTCACATGAACACTTTATTTATCTGTCCCTTGCCCTAACGACTGTGTCCAATTCTAGAATCAGTCGTGGTCCCTGAGTTAAAGAGGTTTGCCCACATCTGTTCTGAGGGGTTCCAGGTTCGAATCCAACAGCTGCCAGGTTACCACTGAGGTGCACTAAGCAGGGCACGATCCTCAGTCACTACCCAGGTGCTTAAACTGTCCACATGTGTGTGTATCACAACAACAAGTGAGTTTTCTTTCCTCACTTCTTTTGTTCCTCTTTCTGGGAAATCAAAAATTCCTTTTGGGGCAGTTAGCGCCTTCCAGTGGGCTCCTGCAACTCTCTAACAGTTAAGTGAACAAAGGTTGATGGGTGGACTTGGTAAAAGACTTTTGTTTGGCAACTAGACATTAAGTCCAAGAGCCTTATTTGGTCCGGAACTGAAAAAAAAACTTCTGGATGAGATCTGAAATGTTTTCTAGAAAACGTAATGTTCAGTTGGATAAGAAAGGTCTTTAATCTTGACCACAACCTGGAGAATCTTCATCGACATTGATGGACCTGATTCTTGCATAAAAATTCCGCCTCAGCTCATCTATAACGATGAGTGAATATATCAGTCATGATGTTTTAAGCACAGTCAAGCTGGATTTGGTGAGCTTTACCAGAAAGGCTGAAATGCCACATGTGACAGCTAGTTATTTCAATAGCGTGCTGCGGCCACACCAAAATTGACAGAATATCGTTTCAATTTCTCAGAAAAACAAATAAAAATGAAATTCCAGGAGTTTTATGGCTTTAAGATGTTGTGCAGCTCATGACAAAAGACGTCTTAAAACAACAGAAATCACCCAAAATAGTTATTCAACTCCCCACTGCAACCACACTGCAGATGATTTTTAACTGTCAGTAAAATAGCTGCATGGTCAAAATATATTCCTATGAATACCTTTTATTAAAATAAAAAAAACACATATTTTTCATGTAAAGCCCACTACGAATAAAAAATTTCAGCATGTTTCAGACGAGAACATCAGCTCAAGATGTACTGTCACAGCTGGCAGACAGAAAACAAGATCCCACACAGTAATCTGGAAAAAAAATGGGAACACTGAGAAGGAACTTGCATTTTAAGGCTTAAAATGATGGAAATATTGCTGCAGTGCCTCATCGGAGCAGAAACTGATGTTTGATGTTATTCATAGAGCTAAACGCGATCGATTCCTAAATGTATTTTCATTATATATTATATAAAAATAAATGAATTCACTAGATTATAAATCTGCACCTTTCTTCCTCTAATCACACCTGACCACAATCGTAGGGAAACGCAAAAGTACCTTAAAAATCGGGAAATAACAAGCCAGAAATATATAAACTAGATTAGAGTTCAATTTAACTTCAAACAGACATGATGAGAGAGTGGATCAGACAGGGAACCAACCCTGTCTTAGTTCAATCAAAGAGCTTAAAGTTTTAAAATAACCAAGGCGAGAACTGTTTGTTCTGTACTTAGATGAGGGGAATGTTTAGAACCGTTTACTGCAGTCTGTGTTTGAATGTAGTTGGCATGTGCTTCAGTGGGTGGCGCTGTGACTGTATTTCAAGATTCTATTTTCTGTGAGTATTGTGAGAATATTCAAAAGTGTTTTAACACTTAATTGTCATTCTGGGAGGAGAACTTTAAGTCACTGCAGTAGAACATTCTGGTACTGGAACTTCTGAAACAAGTATTACCTCGTCATTGGTATACTGAATAAAAGCACCCTGGTAAAAAGGCCCTGGTTTGAATCCCTTTGAGCATGGTATCGTCCCTGCACACTGCTCCTTGGGCGCTCAAAGCTGTGGTTCTGTGGTGTGAATCACAATGTCACAATAACAAGGAGTTTGCTTAAAAAAAAAAAAAAAAATACCTTCTCTTATCTTCAAAATTCAGGTTTTTAATCTGCCGTTTGCAGGTTCAAATCCCACTGAAAACAATGGGATTTGAAATTTGGTTCAGAGCATTTGCATCTGAACATTATTAAAGACCATAAGAGACCATCAGAGATTCTTCAGTCCATCTATCAGCTATCCAACCACCTTCATCTTCTTGTCCTTTGCCAGGACACAGCAGTCTCCATGATCACCACCCAAATCACACTGCACCAAACCGGCCCTTCATCAACCTTGACCACAAGGTGAACCCTTGTGTTCCATGGTTAGAATTAAGATCAAGAAGTGATAAATAAAGTACAGAACATTCAATGTTGGGACACATTCAGTCCAAGTGTCAATGACGGGTGGATTTGGCTAATGGTCTATAAACATCAACTAACTCTCACTCACACACACACCCAAACAAAATGTTCTCTCCCTGCTAGACTGATGATGCAGCAGTCAGACCCAGCCTACTGTGTGCTGTCAAACATGTGGAATTCGTCCTCTGCTCTGCATCTGTATGTCTCTGTGAACAGATCGTCCTCCAGCAACTGCAATAAAACTGTAAGGAACAACACCGTGATTTGTAGCCATCCTGACTGAGAGTCATTTAGAGAGACCGGTTTGTACGTTGACACTGAACGTAGCTCACAGTTGGCGTCTCTGCGTTACAGGACAGTCAGGAGACCGCAGGTCCAACTGTGAAAACACTTTCCCAGGAAGACTCTGACTTCTTTTTGTGGGAACCCAACCCCTCTTTCCTCCAGATCTCACCTTATTGAAAGGCGTAGTGCAAGGGCAGCAGAGTGCAGACGGTGATTAATCAGGAACGGCGTGAGCTGATGTGCTGCACGTGGCAGATAAATGGACACGCGGTCCCTCCCTCTGTGAAAACGAAACCACAAGGACACTGGTGCCCAGACGCTGCAGCCTGCCTCAACAACGTGACTCCGACTGAAGTCATTAACACACACAACCCTGCAGCCTCCGCGTTGTGACCACAGCAAACACACACCAAAACAGACAACACGTCCCATGTGTCATTACTTGAGTACAAGTTACACGGTTGCCTTTTCATTGCCTTTTACCTCAACTACTTCTTCTTTGCAGGGAACTGTGGTGCCATGATCACAGTACCACAGTTCCAACTTGGTAGCTGGTGGATTCAAACCTGTCTTCACACTTTCAGGACCCAGGTCCGCTTCTTTAACCACTGAGCCACCATGGACACAAATAAAAATTTGCTGTGTACTATTGCTGTGCCTTTCTGCTCATGTTATGTGATGCAAAATTCCTTTGCAACTTCCAGTGAGCTCACCACCCTTAGAAAGGCTCACAGTATGGTATAGTGTGATTTGGGTGGGTGTCATGGAAACTGTCACCCCTGAAACCTAAAAATGGATTGTCATGTCATTTTTGTCTCAGCAATGTACAGGAAATAAATTTTGGTCATTTTTGGTTAAAAATCAAATCATAATTTATCTCAATTAATCATGATTAATCGTAATCAAAATCACAGTTAATCATGATTAATCGGATTAATCCACAGCTCGTTTTTGATCAGATAAAAAGTAATAATCCTTTTTAATTAGGTACTGACCTACTTGGCATGAGTTTGCACAAAACACAGCACATTCTATGGTAACAAATTCTAGTGAATGCAACATTGCAGTGTCTTCAAACTGGAAAACAAGCTGTGCTGTAGGACAATGACTGAAAACTGTGAACTCTCTGTGGTCCCAACAGAATGTCTGTATACATGGCAGCTGCGATTTTTATTCTAATGCATCATCTGTTACAGTGAATGCCATGCAGGTTCTGCACGTGGCTTTTCTCCATCTATCTGCTGAACGTCACTCCTCCGTTTTCCACGTGTCACTGACACTGTCTGTAGATCATTTGATTCTGTCTGAGCTCTGTAAAGACTTTTAAAGCTTGGGGATTTTTTTTTTTTTCTTCTTTTTAGTTAAGAACAGCTGTTTGCCGAACCTGAGACCAACACTAATGGGAGCAGAATGAAGGAAGAAAACAGTGACGTACTGGGAGCCAAGGAGTGAGAGAGAAAGACAGTCTCCCCGAGGGCTGAGGTTAAGAGTCAGTTTGTCACTGAAGAGATCGTCTTCCTGATACGGCACAAACAGTCTGCTGGCATTAGCATAATGCAAAACTCTGAGAGGACCTGGTTCCAAAGTGAAAGCAGTGTCTGTGTGAGTCACTCCACCCATGTGTTCATCATTAGGTGGATTCTCCCTCTGATTCTCCGTCTATCCCGTTTTCCGGATTTCTTCCTATCCTCCCTGAAATATTCCATACCATTTTCTGAAATCAGTCTATATGCACTTTGTGACCTTAACCAAGTCACAAGGGTAGCAGTCTCCATTGCTGTCACCCAAATCACACTGCTCCATACTGTTAGCCTTTGTGTGGGTGGTGAGCCCACTGGAAGTTATGTGTGTTGGGCAGTGCTATGATCAGAGCAACTTAATGGCAACCTGGCAGCTAGTGGATTCAAACCCTAACCTTTCTGGTCTTATGTCCGCTTCATTAACCACTAGGTTAAGTAATTTATCTGTAAAAATGCAAATTGCAGTGAAGTTTTTAATAGATACAAGGTGTCAGCTGTACAACCTGCTGGAGGCCAAGGTGCCATTCAAACCAGAATAGCTGCAGAGATCAGTTCCGTCCACCTGCACACACCCACCAAGGTCACTGGACACAGCAGTCCAGCATAAATAGCTCTGGTCACAAAAAGGGGGAGGAGCACAGAAGCATTCACACCGTGACCCCGGGTGAGTCCTGGGATCCAGGTTCAAGAATCAGGCAGTCCTCATGAGTTTAAAGAAGGACACCCTGGACAAAATGAATTCAGGTTTACAGGACATGGTAACCATGGCAGTGGAGGCAGAATTTTACAACTGCAGCGCAATTATTAAATTGTAGTGGTTTCAGCCAAAACCACTGCAAAGAGGCCGAGAAAAGCTGAGGTACAGTGTGTGGCTGCGGCTGCTAAGAATGCTAGGCTACACGGCTCTTCAAAATGGACCAGTTAAACAACATTATTATTATATAATTATATTTTTCAGCATGCTAGGAGCCAAAAGGCACAGTTTGAAGCTGAACCAGCCAGAATTTGCAGAGTAACACAATAATGTTCCCTCTTTACCAAAAAAAAAATCTTCTTACAGGGATAGTCAAAGTCTGGCCTGGGGGTGTAATCCAGCTCACAGTGTCCCGCGGGATTATATATACTTTATAATGGATTTTAAGTTTTAGCTATGTGCTAGACTACACAAGCTACTGCACATGCATAATATTTTTTATATTGTTATGTCATTGGCTTTGACTAAAACACCGTTATGTTATTTTTTATATGTTAGACTACTAGAATGTATAAATAAATACATATACATATGTATATATGCACACATATCATATATACATATATACATATACTTTAAAATGGATTTGTAGTTATGTCTGTTAATGCACCATACTATACATACAGTACATGGTTTTCTAAGTTATTACTGGTCTTGCCCAAAAAAAAGAACTACAACTTGAAATCCCACAAAAAAGGGACAAATATATAACTAATATGTGTTTTATTTAAAATTAAATTTGCCATGTTTTGGATGTTCCAGATACACAAAATTACATTTTTTTTTTTTTACGAGACACAAGTTTGTTTCAGGTTGGCAGTGGTGGCCTAGCAGTTAGGGATGTAGTGGCAAACAGCTGGGGTGCTCTGACCCAGCATTGCCCCACCCACATAAGACTCCAGTGGGCTCACCACCCACAGGAAGGATGACAGTATGGAGCATTGGGATTTGAGTGGCAGTCGCGAAGACTGTGTCGGTGGAAATTGAAAATTGCATGGAAATTGTCATTAAATTGGACAGTGTATTTGTCCCAGTTTGTAATTTTAGCCCACAGTAGCCTTTGACCCTCCATAGTGTGAGGTGCTACGGCTGTATTGTACCAGTACTGACTGTGTGCATGTAAGCGCATGTACTGGTCTGCGTGCGTCAGCAGCTTTCATTACAACAAAAACCCGATCTGTATAGTTTCCAGGGACCGGCCTTGTGTGTCCATATTGTGCGTGTTCCAGTTTGTGTCTATTACACGTAACCTCACATAACCTCAGGGCTGGTCTGAGCCTGTATTAGGATATTTGAAAGAACACTGCCTGTGGCTTACCAAGCTTGGCCTCAGCTTTTGAGTGAAAAATTGTGATTTTTTTAGCCAAGACGTAATTCAGCCAAACTCTTGTTAATGCCCCGTCTTTTACCGCAAAGTTGTTTTTTAATGCAAAGATGCCCTTCTGGCTGTTTTTACCGTCTTTACTCATTCACAGTCATCAGTGTGTTTTTCCCCTATGGGGCAGATGTGCGAGGGTGTATTTTTGGCCGTCCAGCAGGAACAAGTGGTAAGGTCAGTGTGCTGCCCTGTAAACATTTTTGCCATGTTAGTGTGTCACTATTCTCTTTTTTTTTGCCATCAAACCCAAGACCAAACTCATCCATCCCTGATGAGATGCAGCTGAGTGGACGAGGACGTCCGCTCTGAACCCTGCACCATGAGGGTCAGTGAAGCAGCACGCCGCCTCTGCTGCCATGTGTTTGAGGAAGGGATTGTAAAATAGGTGGTGCCTTTCGACATTGTAAATATGCGGTTGGGACTTCACTGAGTTGGGGTTAGAGGAAAAAGTGAGAAGGCAAAGTTGTGAATAGGTCGAGCTCTGGTTGAGGGAAGGCGTGCGCAGAAACACGCACACGCACTCACAGCTTGGCAGCGGATCACGACCACAGAACCTGATGTTGCTGAAAACCATCTGATTCAATGTGACGAGTTTTGCCTTTTTTTTTCCCTTTACTTCTCTCTTCAAACCTCCTTTTTCGATTACTGTAGTTTTTTTTTTCCTCCTCACCTCTTCAGTGCAAGTGCTTTTATTCCTTCCTTTTTGGATTTTCAGTTTTTCTTTCCTCCAAAGTATTTTTCTGATTTTCTTCCCTGCATGACTCCCTCCTGAGGTTTCAGCTCATCATTCCATCCTTTACGAGTCACAATGTTTATCTCCTTCGTTTTTAGTTCAAAAACAGAAGTGATCCTGAATCAAACTATCGTCAGTCCTTATGGTGAAACTGTGTTGTCCTTCGTACACACAGCCCCAGTGGGACTGTTTCTCTCCTTATGTACTGACAGGCTAATTGCTCTGAACTCCAGTCAGCTGTATTTCATTTGAGGAAACAGAATCTCTGCTGACTTTTTACTTTCAACAGCTGAAATTGGGTCTGTAGGTTGTAGGTTGTACAACTGAATGTAGGATTATTACAAAAGCATCACATCTAAACCAGTAACTACTAGGAAACCACCAGTTTTACTAATTCAACATATTCATCTACATCCTACCTCTGTCTTAGTCTGCATTAATTACTATAAATCAATATCATAATAACAAAGTACAATAATGGCAATTTAATTCTCTTATAGAATGATGGTGAACATTAACTTTATTTTCACAAAGAAACAAGGCTTTTGCTTTAATTCATTTTCATCCTCTTATTCGTTCTCAGTCTCCACCACTGCCACCCAAATCACACTGCACCATACGATGAGCCTTCCTGTAGGTGCTGAGCCCACTGGTCGGGGCACTGCCACTGTCAGAACACCTCAGTTTAGCAGTCAAAATGCAAAGACTAATATTTCTACCTCCATGTCCTCCCTCACTGTATCCATCAATCTCCTCTTTGTCTCCTACCTGGTAGCTCCATCTCTAGAATCATTCTTCCACCAATGTATCCACTGTCCCTCCTCTGAACATGTCCAAACCATCTCAATCTGAACAAGTTTCCTAAAACTCCAAAGTAGAAAAGCTCACTAGCACTTATCTACTGATCCACTAACAGTCTTGCAGTGTTGAGACTGAGTTTTCTCCAAACCTGAGCTCAAGGCCTGACACACTTGATAAGATGAGTGAAACAACATGTCAGAAGGAGAAACAACAAAAACACGGGGCTGTGAGACAAGGCAGGGGGAAGACAGAAGGTAATTATCCCACAAGGGAAGAAGTCCAGAAGAAGAAGAAGAAGACAGTAAAGGAAAAACTGTGCGAGAGTGTGCAGAGAGACCCAGAGGGCTAACAGGGGGAAAAACTGCTCATGAACCATTTCATTCCTTCTTTTCCTTCTCCACTGACGATGACAGATCTCACTTCACTGCCATCCTGCTGCGCTCCGTCTGCCAAATACTAGAGTCCCACTTGGAACGTCACGAAACATTATCAGCTCGAGTAACGAGCTGTGACATTTTACTGTATACTGTGCACTGCTTTGTTTAACCACAAGCAGACACACGCTTGAGTGACTTTTTACCCCTGAGAAGAAGTCCTAGGATGACCCAGAGTGACTGAACCGCATCGTTTTATACCAATTAACTCACGCTCACATTTTCCCTCCGGTCCTCACACAAGGATTCACAGTGTATGTCCAAAAGACCCTCGATGTGTAATACTCTACATCAGAAAAATCCATCTTTTGTGCCATGCAGCGATTAAATGTCAAACTGTTTTTTTAATGAGCCATTCTTTCAGATATGGGGGATAAACACAACTAAAAAAACATGACATAAAAACTAGTAGCTTCTAAATTCAATAGTAAAGGTCACATTGTGCTTGTTTTATAATGTAAAATGCTAGATTTCTAAGTGGCAAAGCAGTTTCATAGACTTAATTGCCAATGTTGGGCAAGTTACTTTAAAAAAAGTAACTTATTACTTTAATAGTTCCTGCTCTGAAAAAGTGCCTAGTTACTAGTTACTAAATTATAAAAGTAACTCATAACTAGTTACTTTACTTTAAAAACATATTAAAAAAATCTAGTGTTGTGTTCTAAAATGATGAAATGTAGTGGTACAATAAAAACAAAATAGATGTTTAGACATTTTGACAGGCATCTTTATTGTAACATCAACTTGCCACTTGCTGTCGTCTTGCTTGTGGGTGTGTGCTTCTGTACCGTGCCCCGTGTGTGAGACTGTTTATTTACCTATAAGGCAAGAAGACCCGCCCAGGTCTCTTTCTGATTGGCTTAGCCTGAAATATTAACCTATGTCAACCAATCATCGCTCCTTTTCAACGCATGGGTTCAGTTAGTGTGCACGGCCGTCTTTCATTCATGACTGACAGACAGCAGACAGACTCCGCTGCCACACAGTCCTCTCTCTGTGGCCGGGAGAAACCGTCCATATGGACCATAGATAATAATGAGTAACGAGCCCCTTTACACCACAGTAACAATAATGTCGTTACTGAATGGGAAAAGTAACCCGTTATGTTATTAGTTACCGAGAAAAGTAGTTGACAGACAGTAGTTGTCTGTCTAATTCATTTTTCTTTTACATTGATTCTGTAGCCTCTTATTTTGACACTGACTCGTTCAATCCTTCACAAAATAATCCTTCTGTTTGTTTTTTGTGACCAAAGCAAATCTTAGAAGAATGCAATGTAGAGAATCTGGGAAGTCTTACAAAAATAACCGTAAGAATCAGATTATAAAATGAAAATAATCCCATTTATGCATTTTTCCTGTGCATCCCAGTGGCATCTGCCCTACCAAGTGGTACCAGTCTTTGGCTAAGGGGTTTGGAACCACAGCTTTGACACAACCGTTGATGTTGGACCTACAGCCTGGAAGGTTGGGTGTTTGGATTCACTGCTAACGTAAATCCTTTCATTCTCGGTGAATATGGAGAAAAATAAACTGCACCAGGACTTTTTTATAAATTTCTTAGATTGGTTGAAAAGTGTGTGCATTGTTAAGAGAGGGAAGGGCAGGAACAGGCTGCAGCGCTGGGTAAAAATTCTGATATTACTGTGCAGTATTTATTATTTCAAATCAGAGGAGAGCAGAACTCAGGAAACTAATCAAGACTGCTTAACAGAAAACTCACCCGGAGGCAGGACAGAGAACTGCAAGGAGGCTGACACTGGGAAACGCCACAGAACTGGCAGAGAACTGCAGCCAAGGGTGAAAATCAAACATTAAATGGACAAGAACAAGTCAAGTTGAGAATGGTATACACTCTGGGGGAACCAGGTGAAACGGGTGAATTCTGCAATTGAACACAGGTGACCATGGTTAATCTAATTACCCTGGGAGAGGCAGACAGAGGAGCCTAAAGCCAGACATGAATATCTTTACATTTCAGCCACACCTTAACCAAAACCCAATTATCAATGATCAGTCAGTAACACAACACTAAATGTCACATAAAACTGCACAACAAATTTGTTTTTTTTTGAAAGCCATTACTTTACATTTTAAAAGGAATTGTGTATTGTTATCTCTCTATTGTACCGTATGTTTTCATCCAACAGTCTAAGCGCAATAACAGAGTAGAGAACAAACACAGACTACATGAAAGACGAGTGTGTTCTCAGGGCAGTTCTCATGGACACTGCTCCCTTCGCCCAAACCTCCTAATTAATTAACAGACTTAACGAGTACATACTTAACAACTTTGGCCTGAGCACCACAGCTAATTGGCCGTATCCGAATGCATGTGCTCCATACTAATTGGCCCTCGGATTGGGGGGGGCGCCAAATTAATTGGGCGTTTAACCACTTAGTCGGCCGGTTGAGTCCCGGCGTGGCTGATGTCATTGAATGGCTCGGATAATGATGCACAGATCAGAAATCACTGACAGCAAAGTTGTTTTAGGGTTTAATGTAGCATAATGAGCACAAAACAAAACACATAAAAATGTTAGATCATAATATTATGACTGAGTTATATTCAAACAATCACTGTCACCACTATCATGTTTCCATTTGTTCTATTTGGAGCTGTGAAAGCTACAGTAGCACAACGGCATTTGTTGTGTCCATGAGGAATTCTAACAATGAGCTCAAGCCTCCAAACGGCCAGCTGCAGGTCAGCTGGACACACTTGTGGTCATAGGTGCCGCAATGTAGAGACACTTTGTGAAATGTGTTTGTTGCCCCGGCACGAACACACCCTGAGTAACATTTGTTTTATCAGGGACTCAGAAGATACAGTTTTGACCGACAACACATGTGAATATTTTATTGAAAATTTTCTTCATCTTTTAGGGATGAAATAGGGCTCTGGAGTTAACTTCAGCTTTGGAGCTCGGAAGAAGAAATTGTTTGGACAGTATCAACCAGATCCGATATCCTTAAGCACAGCCGGATTAACACTATTATCTCAGGCCTGGGACTAGTTACCAGGATGAGGCCCTTCATGTTGGTTCCTGATCATGGCAGATGAGACAAGCCAAAAATATTTTTCATCTTATGTTGACTGTGCATGAACGTAAAGTGTGTGTGCTGGCTCTTTTTTAATGTATTTTCCTACCTGTAGTGGAAAATCTATAGCCATACCTGACATTTTTTCCTACCCATAATATTTTCCTACCCTCTGAGTTAAAGGTGGTAGCATATTTTTATAGATGTTAAACACCCACATGTCTATATAAACACATAGTATATCTATCAAACTCCTTTAAATGGGATGGTAGGTGGATATAATGGGTGTTTGGAGTGGAGTAAACCTAGTATAAGTAGATTTTTCTCACTAATTTAAGTTAGACATCAGCAACCTGAGGTCATCCTGGTGGTGAGGCCAAATGAATCAAACTCTTCTCGGTGTATTTTGACTGTAATACAGTACAGGTGTTGCAGCTCTGCCTTAGCATCAACAACACCCAAACGTCCATTCACTTCAATATCCTAGAACTATGGTTGGAAATTCACGAAGGCTCGGATGATGATCCCAGATAACAAATATCAGCAGATTTTTATTGGCAGATGGCATTTATTAAAATTTGGAAACAGCTGCGACTCACTTTATTGCCATTGCTGACACCATGCTCAAAAAATCCTCTTCTGCTGAGCTGTGGCCCAGAACTGCAATAAAATACATAACTATTTCACATTATGTTTCCATCAATAATCAGCCAGTTCATCCACTGAAGAGTTGTACAGAGAACCTTCAGCTGACAACATCAAGGAACCTCATCACAGACTCTGTGTCCTACAAAGTTAGCCAAAAAATGGGCCCCATATGGATTTGTCTTCCCTCTTTGTACCAACCCAGCCCAAGTAAACCAGAGTGGGGCCCACTGGGCTTAATCCACAGCCTGCATGCTTTTGGACTATGAAAGAAAATGGAGATACTGACAGAAAATCCACTCATACATGAAGAGAACATGCCAACTCCACACAGAAAGGTCTTTGTACCAAGTGGGCTCCAGTTTGATGGGTTATACTTTAAAAACCAAGGTTGTTCAAAACACGGCTACAAAAACAACACATCAAACCAGTCTGCCATGAGGGGAAAGAGTAACAACAACCTGGGTTAGTGAAAAAGGTTCATCAAAGATTACCAGTGAAGGATATGTAAGTGCTGGTAGGCCTGGTGAAGCTCATTAACCTGTCAGAAGACGGGGGAATATAATCCGACGGTGCACGGTGGGATTTGAGACCACTTAGACAGATGACAGATGGGATTGGTAACAAATCCCCTTACCTCCAACTGCCATCTTATCCATGAACGTCAACATGTCTGAAGTCTAGAGGAGACTTAAAGAGACATTTGATGTAAAGCTGTGCTTTAAACACAAAAAAAAAAACTAGACTCAGGGCTCCATTAGTTAAAGCTACATGAACTGGAAATCACATCTTGAAACACAATGTAACAGTAATAATAATAATATTAATAATAATAATAAAACTCAAAAAAAATGATATATGTATATCATGTAATGTACGTATAGACTCATAGAGAGTCATAGTTTCAAAAAAATTAATTTTGCTGAAAATCAACCACATATGGGTTCTGAACCAATTGAAGAGCTCTACCTTAGACCTCCAATTACAAGAAATGACATGTACTATTCCTTTTCTGAAACCTTGGGAGCAGACCTGGGTCAAACTAAGGCCAGATGCGGCCCATTTAGCCTCATAATCCAGCCTGCCAAACTTGTCCAAATTATAATGTTAATTTATAATATCGTTATCCTTCTACCTTTCCAGCATTCCCCCAATAGATAGTCTTGAAGACATTAAAAACATTTGAGCATTTAGCCTTTATTCAATACTTTGCTCATCATTTCATTCACGCAAAAACTCAATCTTTCTGATTCTGATCTGGCCCATGACTCAAATTTTAGTACCACCTGTGGCCCACAAGTCAAAATAATGGCCCAGGCCTGGTCTGCAGGGTTGTTTAGATCAACAATTATTTGGTGCAAAATACGACACAACACGAGAAAACACTGAAATATCCTGAAATCTCTCACAACATTTTCTATCGAACAAGAATCTGTGAATCTACACTAAAAAGTAACTCCTCCAAAAGTGAATTTTCTCTACTACCTGAATGAAATGAAACAGCCCTGGTTTCTTGTATTAAGTGCCGTAGCACAAGTGCTTTGAAGATAGTCAACACATCTGAACACAGGGACTGGGAGATCCGGATCGCGGATCAGGCTGACAGTATAATTGGCTACGGGAGGAGAAAAGTGTCGGTGTATGAATGAAAGACGGAGGGAAACACATTGGAGCCGGAGGAGAGAAACGCCAACAGCCAACTGTGTATAGGAGTTTTTCATGGGAGAAGGAATGCAGCCAGGAATTCTTTTAATTGTCCAAACTCCACCTCAGTGCTCAGCCCACTCAGCCGTCCAAACACACACTCTCTCACTGCAGATACCTACAGATATCAGTCATCCTGTCCACACACGGCTCCACTGCCAACCACCAGTAGAGCTCTTACTGCGGTTTCTGGCCAACCTGCAGGCTCAGCTCAGGGTAATATTTATTGAAAAAAAAAAAATGACTTCACAAAATGTTTTTCCTTTGGCCACGTCCAAGTCAGGAGTTGATTTATGGAACTCTCCTACAGCACATTCATCAGGAATCACAGGAAAAGACTGCGAGATGTTGCATCATTTGTCTTTCATCGGAAATATGACGTCGTTATTGTTTCGTGACTTTCCAGAGAAGTTGGTTAATATTATATTCTTTAATACATTTGCCTGTTTTATTTTCCCCTTTTTAAACAGACATAATAGTGTTAAGAGTCTAGAAAACAACATTTTAACTGGCTTACGTACATTGATAAGCTGTGGGCACTTGCAGATGCCCACCAGGGGGCGACTAAAAACTTAGTCCATTAGCCTACAAGTAGCTACTGAGCCACTCTAGTGTCGTTACACCGTTACAATAATATTAAACATTTCATGGATGTATTTATTCCTACTGTGAATTTAATAACGCATTCATTGACAGAGTCTTGGGTTCAATTCCCACAAACTTAATAATGTAAATCCTCCCTCGTAACTGTTCTAAATGCATAAATGTAATGTAGAATACTAACAGAATCCAGTCATTCATCTTCATCCACATATCTGACACTTGGTCCCAAGGGCAGCAGTCTCCACCACTGCCACCCAAATCACACTGCACCATACTGTGAGCATTCCTGTGGGTGTTAATCCACATGAATCAGTGACTGATATCCAGGTACTATATATATATGGCATTGTTGCCTCACAGCTCCAGCTTTGTGACATTTTATTACCAACCATCATCCCTAGAAGACACATCCTTGTAATAAGTTGGATTATTTACCCAGAAGCGAGACCTGCTGACTTGGCTGTTGCGTTGATGATGATGAGGATCATGCAGCATTGAGATAAAGGTTGAATAAACGTTCTGGGCCTTTAACTGACACTGATTAGGCCACACACAGTAGCACAGCAGTCCAGAGTGTTTTTGTAACATTTAGCTCTTCCTGTCATTTGTCTCTGCCTCCCTCTGTGTCCACAGCTGTCTTCTGGTTCAATCACTGGGTCCAGGTATGTTCCCCTTTGTGTGTGTGTGTTGTATACAGCTACAGTTGTATAAGGGTGTAAATTGTATTAATACGTTATAGTTTAGTTTGGTAATAACTGTGGTTAGATTAAGAGTTGGTAAAAGATAGATTACAGAGAGTTAGTTACAGATAACCAGGTATGTATTGTATAGTTCAGGTCAGGATAAGGGCTGAGAGAATAATCTGACTTTGTGTGTGTGTGTTAGTGTGTGTGAGAGAAAGTGTGTGTGTGTGTGTGTGTGTGTGTGTGTATAGAGTTACTGAGGGGCCCCTGAACACAGCTGCCTCAGAGTTGGGTGAATCAATGTAACACAAAACTGGTATTTAAATGACTGATTTTCTCTACCACAACTATGAGCAGTGAAACAATTACTCAATTATTGGATAAAGTCATTTAAACTGTAACTTCTCTGATTTCAGCCTTAGAAAAAAGTTGTAAATGTGTTATTTTAAAGTAATTACATTCCAAAAAGACAAAAAGAAAAGAAAAGAAAAACCTTGGCATATCTAAAATGTGATAGGACTGTGTTTCACAGTAAGAGTTTGTCGATCAGCTGATGTTCTGGACGACAACCAATCACAAGGCTATAGAGGGTCAGGAGAATGTTGTATTAACCAGACAGAGAGAAAACTCAGCAGATAACAATGGTTGGCTGCTCTCGCAAACCAGCTAGAAGGATAATTTTGTCACTAGATTTTTATTTTTTTTGTTATATTTGGTTCTGGGCTCTCCACAACTGCCACCCAGATCACACTCCACCATACTGGTAGCCTTCCTGTGGGTGCTGAGTCCACCAAAGGTTCCATGGGTCTGGACGGTGCTATGATAAGATCACCTCAGTGGCAGCCTTACAACTGTTGGATTTGAACCCTGAACCTTATTGTACCAAGCCTGCTTCCTTAACCACTGGGCTACACATTCATTTATTTATTTTCTACACAGATTTTCCAAATTTTGCTGAAATGTTTTAGTTGATAAATTATGGTTGTGTCTGTTTTTAGAGGTTACCACTAGGCCACACATTGTTTTTTGTTCTATGCTGGGTCTGGTCAACAGAACATCACCCAGTTGAGTCACTGCCTGATGACAATGTGACAGCACTTAAAAATAAGCACTACAGTCAGACAAGTATTAATAGTAGCGGGGTTTAGAGGTTGATAACTTTAAATTTAGCACCGGTCTTATAGCAGTGCAGGTCGACAATGTAAACTACATTTAGCTCAGAAATCCTCCAGGTCAGTGGGTGAGACAGTCATGGGGAAGAGGAGGAGGTCCAACCACTGCTGGCAAACCCACCCACTCAAAAACAAAAGGGCATTCACAAGGAGTCCTCTGTCAAGAATTTGTCTCAACTTGACTCCAACCTGGGAGCAGGTAGGCACGTGTGGAATGTTGGACCAATGGGAACATCTTATAGGAATGAATAGGACCAGGGATATTAAAAAGGTGAAAAAAAACAGACCCACGGACTAAGGTCAAGACCTTAGTCGAAATTAAAATATATATATATATATATATATATTAGAAATAATGAAAAAAAAAACATTAGAAACAGAGTTAAAGATGCTGAGGTTCTCTTTAGAAGAGACAAGGATGGACAGGATCAGGATGAGGTGATTAGAGGGACAACACACACAGGAAGGTTTGGAGAAAAAGCTAGAGAAGACAGATTGAGATGGTTTGGACATGTTCAGAGGAGGGACAGTGGATACATTGGTAGAAGAATGATCCTAGAGATGGAGCTACCAGGACGGAGATAAGGAGGAGATTGATGGATCTGTGGTTTGAGTTAGAGTAGGAGATTACAGAGGACAGAGGGAGATGAAAAACAACCCCTGAAAACCCCCTGAAAAGGGACAAGCTGAAAGGAGACGAAGATGATTAGAAATGGAACTTAAAACCCCATAGAAACTAAATCAGGACAAGGAAAGGATTGAGAGGTGACAGGGAAGGAAACCTGACATCAGATGTCACCTTGTGAGGTCCTCTCCTCTGTCTATCTTTTGCCCTTTTCCTATTTTGTGCTCACCGCTTCCTCCTACTCCCTGTCATTTCCATACGGAGCTCCGGTTACAAAGGTGAGTCCGTCTATTCATGCACAGCTGACCGCAGTGACACCAGCTGTGACCTCTAATGCTCCCTCTCTCCTCCTATAGTCAAGAATTCCCTCAGTCGTATGGATTCTCTTGTGAGTTTTGCTGCTGCCTGACAGGAGAAGGAACAAAATAACAAGTTAAGTCTGGTGTTACGGAGTTGAACCAACTTCACTTTAACTTTTACTCGTCTTTGCTCCCGCCTTCCACGACGACTCACAACGTCTTCAGCGCTCGCCTCTCTGTTCTATTCCTGTCTCCCGTTGTGTCATCAACGTGTTCTGTCCTGTCTTGTCTCTTCCTTCCCACTTCCCTTCGCCCTCAGTGCTTTTATTATTTAGCCCCTGTCAACCACAGGACAGAAAAACCAGCTGACGTAGAAACCTGTGCAATCGTGGACGCACACACACACAGACACACACACACTCCTACAGCCTGTGGCTCTAAGTGCAGCAGATCTGAGGTGTTGACATAAACAGACCATCATATGGGAGGCTGACTATACTATACACTGTACAAAAACACAACACTGCTGTAGCGTATGTGCAGTAAACACATAGTGGCGAACGTTCGGATGCACATTAGTTAATGTGAAACGACAGCTGAGCAGAATTCCTTCTCCAGCAAATGACTATTTCATGTCAGGAGAAGAGGAGCAGGGAGTCAACATCGGACTGGATTCGAAGGATTCACTTCTCTCATTCCTGTGCTTCATCTAATGTAGATCAATGTTTTGTTCTCTTTTTTTTAACAGATTTAACAAATTAAATAATTCAATTTAATATTCCTTTTGGAGCTGTTTAAAGAATATTGTTCTGTATAAGAAACAAACGGAACCTTGTTTTCTTTTCCTTGGAGATCAAAATGGTGATTAGATGTTTGTCTTCATCAGGGTTTTCGAACTGGATCAAGGAAAACGGAAACTTTTCAATCATTCGTTTGTCATTTGTCCCCTAACATTCCAAGATTGATATTTAATACTTTCATGGTGGAACCCAAAACCGGAAATGTTAAAATATTGTTTCTGTTCTGAACCGATTTGCAAAATCTGGTTCCAAGTCCTGGCTAACGTAGACCTTCAGATAGGAGAATTACTGTCATTGTAGGCTATGCAAGATAAAAATTTAAAAAAATAAATAAAAAAATTACAGTGATGAATTATTAACTTTTTTTTTTATTTAAGCATCTCTATTCAGGAACATATTTTTGTGTTTTGGAATTTTCATTTTCACTCTTTGAACTGGTTCAAAGCCTTGGTCTCCACTGTCATTATGATTAAGGAAAATGTTATACTTTCAACAGGTTGTAATGAGCGATGTGTCATTTCTCGTCTGTCCAGCAGGATAACACAGGCAGTTGTTCTGCTTCGAAGCACAGAGGAGAAAACTCACTCCGACTGGAGGACAGTTCAGGGGAGGTGGGTCAAAACAGACAGACAGAAGTCTTGCAGGAACAGTCAACAAAGACCTTAATCATCCCCTCATGAGACTCTGACCCTTCAATGGTTGCAGGTGTTACAGCTTTGGCCATGTTTTAAAGCCAAGTTAGTCATTTTGAATTTCACAAAAAATAAAGAAGTTATCAAGAATTACTTGTTAGGGTTTGTTTATCTTAAGTCAGTGATCTGACATATGATAAAATTATCATTCAAACCTGTATTGAATTTGTTTGCTGTGTAAAATATCCATCATTATTTAAATCAAGTTTTTTTTTTTTTTTTTGCATTAAAATCATGATTGATTCCTTGTGTTTATTTGGGTTCATGTACTATAAAAAGGGCCTGATGCATTCATCACTATTTGGAGATACTTTTGACAAACATTGTGACCATGGTTGGTTGCAGCTCAGTTGACTCTAATTCAATTACACCCCACACAGATGGAGGTATTGTGTGCGCAGACTCGAAACAGCTGCTCGCTGTTGGACAAATGACAAAATTGTCATCATAAAACTTGGCTGGATGTTACAGGTAAATACAAGTCACATGTCTCCAATAAAGTGCGATTACCACACAATGTAACGTTACCACAAGGGGGAAAACTGTTTAATGCACCAGTGTGTGATTCTGTTGACAGTGTTATTTAGTAACTGCCTATTTTTTTAATGTTCTTCTATGAGCTGAGGTGGTGGACGGAGCAGCGGAGCTCACATTGAGATCGTAACAAACAGTGTGAGGGGGAAGTGGTTTCACTTTTACAGGGTTCACTGCTTTCCTGAGACGCTTCACTTACTTCACTTATAATTGTGCTTGACAGATTTTGAGGACAAGAGCATCAGCATGTTTGCCTGCTGCTGAAACTTCTCTGCTGCTGCTGAACCTTGTCTGCTGCTGCACAGCAGTCATCTAATCACTAAATCCCTGGGATTAAGAACAACACAGCAGGTGTGAGATTACTGTATAGTTAAACTGATGCAGGGAAGGGTCAGAATTTAGCAGCGGCCACTAAACACCACGTCATGATTTCATAAGGTCTGAAATTGTAAACTCTCTAAATGTGCAAAACATATAATAAAGAATGATCAATAATGTCACAGGATTAACAATTGAATGTTTTATATACAGTTAGGAGGGAAAATAAGGTGAGGATTTCGTGGAAAATTAGATTAAATGCTGATAGCCTGGTGAATTCTAAATTATAGCCTATGCATTTTATTCAATATATATATATTAGGGGTGTGAATCTTCACTCACATAATTATCCAATCTCTCGATTCACAGGCTATGATCCGATTCAGGAACGATTCATAAAAAAATATCAATCGATTGTTCCAGTTCGATCCGATTCGGTTCAGTTTCGTTCAATAAAAATTAGCAACTACACTTTCAACTACACTATACTATTAGCCAAAGGCTAGTTTTCATCTGTTGTCCCCTGGCCATGATGTAAAAAGACAAGAATCACACAATTTATATACAATAGACATTTAAGACATTTTTGCAGCTTCATCTGGCATCTCCTTTCGAATTGCATGAACATTTGCAAGTTTTACATGTTTTTCTTTTTTTTCTACACAATTTGTCAATATTGCCTTAAAAGGAGAGCTGTGAATCATGAAACCGATTCTCGGGAAAAAAAATCCGAACTATCGGATCGTTTTTCTGCATTTTAATCGATCGGGGCTTTTTGGATGGGTACACTCTTGTAGGTCACAGATCGATAACTGATCCAAAATGATTAATCTTCACACCCCCAATATTTACCCTATTACATTTTGGATGATGCAGCCCAGATGCAACCCTTTCATCTTTGCAATCCGACCCACCAAACTTGCCTAGGCTTTTTTTTGCAATACCATGTTTTATCCACAGATGGCATCCAGAAGGCTCAAAGCATTTTAGCTTTTGTGCGTTACTTTTTCAAGGAATTTATCTCAGCTCACATGAATGTCTCTTCTCTCTTAACCAGCACCAGTGGACAATTGAAGGACCAATTGTGGCCAGTGAGTCAAAAAACTTTGTCCATGCCTGATCTTACCCTTTCCTTCAGTCCATTAACTGACTGGAAACCTTTTTCACCGTAATATTCCAAATGGACGGTTTGCAGTCGTATAAATACCAAGAAGCAACAAATATGGGAAAAATATGCAGAATCAAACCAATGTTGGAGGGAAGATAAGTTGGCGAAGATCCTGAGTTGTGATCGGTCCAAGTTTCAAAATGTTACTCACGATCAGCTCATCCTCTGTCACATGTCCATCATCAGATTCTCTAATGGCCATTCTGGCTACAGAATACTACGACTGTTGTATAATTATAGTATAAGGTCATGAGTGCCCTACTGCAAGTTGCCACAAACTCATTTGCTTTAATTCATCACTTGTCTTCAAAAATAACTCTTTCCTTTCACTCCTGTTTTCCCTTCTTTTCATGGAATTCCTGAACTCATCCTTCCCACAGTTGTAATCAATCAAACTGCAGTCGTTTAGAAACGTGAATGAGACGAGGTACAAAGGTTGAAGGCAGCGAAGGATTCTTCCCCTTTAATCAACACGAAGATTGTCGTTACAGGCAGACAGCTAAAGGCCAACGAGATTAATGAATTTAAGGAGGAAGAGTAGATAGTTAGAGTAGTTAAACACAGGGAATGTATACTATACTTATTTTTTGTTATGTGGTTTGGGACGGTACTATGATCAGAGCACCTCTGTGGCAACCTGGCAGATTTGAACCTGAACCTTTGCGGACCCAATCCCCCTTCCTTAGCCCCTAGGCCACCACTGTCGACTGCGCTTCAATAGTCATACTCTATTCATTCTTTAATAATTAGATTTATTTAATTTTCCATTGTAAGACTGATAGTAGGTGCAGTGTGATTTGTGTTGCTGTTGTGGAGACTGCAGCCCCTGCAACCCAGATACGGATAAGCAGATGAAAATGAATGACCGAATATTATTAATGAAAAACTTTTATTTGGTAAAATTATCTATAGTTGGAGCCTACAACAATAAAATCAAATTGAAGGCATTTATTTAACCTTCCATTTACCCCCCTATTAAGTTCAGAGGGTTGCTGGGGCAACTCACTCACACTCATATTTACTACTGCCGTCCATCCAACTCTCCTGTTAACTGTCCGAAATATCTTTGGTGACCACATGTTGGAGCTCCATACAGAAAGACCTTCAGTCACCAGAAGGGTTGAACTAGTGATGTACTGAGAATTAAACATTCTTCTCACATGTGGCCCAGTTTATGGTTCAATTAAAAGGTTTCACTTTTATAATTTTTATGCCGCTGTAGGCCTGGACTGCTGGGGGAATTCCCATAAACTAAGCCTTTAAAACTGGTTTGAAATTGAGGCCATTTATTTTATTCCTGAGTTGGATACTGGAAAATAAAGAATTCTGTTTGATGTCAAGTAAAATAACAAAATAAAGCTAAAGTTTTGCATCAGGTTTGTTAAGGGATATTGCTGTTTATTGTACAGATTGTGAATGGTTCTATAACGGAAACATATTCCTAACCATTATTTTTTCTGATAAGTTACATCTGTGGAACATTTATCCTATAAACCTTCCAAGATTCCCTCACTTTTTATTTATGGTTATTGCTGCTCTTATCTTTTCCAAATACAAAGAACAGACCTTCAGTCCTTGCAGTCGTAGAGCAATGAAGGCTACGCTGCACTACGTGTCAAAATATCTTTTCCACAAGACCAAACAACAGGCAGCCTCCAGCAGAAAATACCTTATCTGTTCATCTGAAAATGCCATTTTCCTAATGGCCACAGCTACTGCCACATACCAAACATGCTTCCTACACTGAAAGTGACAGGGCTGCCAAAGTCTGCAGCGCAGTTATGTGTATTAAGTTGCACAGTGATGTGTATTTTCTTTTGAACGCTAGTGGGTGGTTTTTTTTCCATCTCATTGTTTATATAAAGAAATAGTCTCACAGAGCAAATTAAATCCTTCAATGGTTTTCTTCAATAGCTGGGACAAACAGTTCCTCAATGGCACGAAGGACGAGAACTTCCCAAAAATCAACAATAAGGTGCAACATACAGTGTATGGTTAAAAACAGACAAGGGGAAAAAAGTAGGAGAAAAATAAAAATAAATATTAACACCTTGTAAATCTCAACGATAAACTTTGTGACTTTTATTCAGGTCAACTTGTGTCTGTAGCATTACAAAAACTATGTATTTAAAAAAATCTTCTATTATAGATGGATGAGCCGTGGATGGTGTGTTCTTAATGTACTACACAGCCACTGGTTCACTGTCCTGCCTGCAGTGCAGATTGTCCTTGAATGAAAATTGCCACAAAAATTGCCACTGGTGATAAAGCAACCAAGGCGACAGTGGTGGTGCAGTGGTTAAGAGAGTGAACTTGGGTCCACAAGGTTTCAGTTTCTAAACCACCAGCTGCCAGGTTGCCATTGAGGTGCTCTGAGCATGAGCACAATGAACAGTTGAATGAATAAAGCAATCAAGTCAAATGTATGACAAGGTTAAGATTGTAGTATCAAGTACTTAAGTAGAAGAAAGATAAAATAAAAACTCTTAACCCATTTTTTAAAGATAACATTTTTTTGCATCTGAATCAATAGATTCTCAAGATTACAACGGCGCCTGAATGTGTCATGTTTGACAGCTGCAAACTTGGCGCGATGATGTAATGTTGGTGGTTTCCATGCAGCAAGTATACACTATATCTAACTATTGAATACGTGTGGACAGGTTTTTGAGAAGGTAAAAAAGAAGAAGAAAATACATTCCAAGAGTTGATGTTTCTTGTTTCCAAGAGACATGTTTTGAGTGTTGCTGAAATTACCCTTCTTAGTCTATGTTGCATTATTCCATCGTGTGCAGTCCTTTCAAAAATAGGATTATACATAATTGAGCAAATCTTCTCACATTTCCAGCAGTGGAATGCTGCAGAGACATTTCTTTGTTTCTGATTCGCTGATACAATCAATAACAAAAAAGTCTTTGTTCCTTCGAGGCCTGCTTGGTATAGTTGGATGGCTCTTGTTTTTACACACTTGTGCACATTGCACAGCAAGCACACACTCATGCAGACACACACCCACTTCAGTTCACAGCTGCAGCTTGTGGCCATTCAAGCTCTGGGAAGGTAAATCTCTCCGTGCTGTGCTCGGGTGGTGAATATTTCTGATTGTTACATCTTCATATGGTGTCAGCTGTCACCTCTTAACCATCATTTACAAAGTCTGCATTTGCATCTGCATTTGAAAAGTATTTACACCACATATACTGTATGGTGAGAGGTGGAGCTGTGAAGGGTGGGGTAAGAGATGGAGAGATACAGCTTGTATCTGAAAGAGGGGAAGCCAAATTGGAAATGTGGCATGATCTCCCTCCTCCAGGGACTGAGTCAATTAGTCTGCCTGGAGGAGCTGCCAGGAGGCTGGGGCTGAGGCTGGGGGATGGAGACGACGCAGAGGGTGGTGCCAGTAGCGAGGGTCGTAGCTAGTGTAGGCAGCAGGGGCCAAGGACGAAGGTAAATGTAATTTAACTGTATGCGGGGAAATAGATGAGGGGGGGACATTCGGCCCAAAATGACAGGACTGTACAGAAGAAAAATGTGTGAATATAAAACATGTAACAGCTGCAGAGCGGAGTCTGTCTGAGTCTGTGTCTAATGACTGACATGAGTGATTGTATCAGTGGAAGGCTTTCTGTGCTGAAATCTTTACTGTTTGAGATTTATTTTCTTGTACAAACATGAGATTTTCTAACATCAGTGAGACAATTTCAAATTCCACTCTCTGCTTTTTTTTTTATTATTATTTACTTCAGACCTCATGCCGATACCTGACAGTCAGACTCAAAAAGCCCGGCTCCCAGTTGGCTCTCAGACATAAACCATATTAGGAAAACGTGAGGAAACCTCCTGCAAATATTTAGAACAAATGGATCAGTCTACGGTTGACAATTAAATTTGTGGCCCCAGTGTTATCACTGCAGCAGGATACTATACTACTCTAAATTGCTCCCAGTGGTCAGGAGTGCATCATACAAAGCATCTAAATGACATTGATGTATCAGGCTCTCCAGAACAGGCTGTAAAATCATTAGGTTAACTATTTCCTCTGAGCATCATATTCCTCACATTTTATGGGTCAATTGTTGTGACTTGTGGAAATAGAGCCGTAAAGAGGTTCCTCTTGGATTTTATCAGACAAAAAAGTTTTTTGTTTTTTTTTTTTTTCATTTTATTGATTAATAAAGGTGAGTATAAGAATTTTTGGACTAAAAACTAACACATCCTCTTAAATGTCATATCTTCTTCTTTCCTTGTTCAAATTTCCAAGTCCAAAAGGCCCCCCGGTTCAAATACCCCCTACCGCATGGTATTGTCCCCACTCACTGCTCACCAGGCGCTCAAAACCTGCCCACTGTGCACTTTGGTGATGGGTTAAATGCAGAGGTGACATTTTGTTGTGTGCTGTGAATCACAATATCACAATCACCTGTATACAGTATATATTTTATATATACTGAGTGGATTAGAGTGGATTTTAGTGATTCACACCTAAAACTCCCCACTAGAAAACAGCCACAATTGGACACGGACGCTGAGACTGGAGCAGAAAGATGGATTGTTCATTTGAACCAACCTAAAGTTATATATTTATAACACATATATATATTTCATGATGGGAAATGCATTATTGCAGGGAAAAGGCCAAAATATAATTATAATTTCAATAAATATTTTAATTTGGACAATGTTGGTCGGCATTAAAAAGCTCAATGGGCCGCATCTGGCCCCCGTGCCTTAGTTTGTCCATGCGTGTTCTAGCCTGACATGAAAAACAGGTACAGAAAAGGGAATCAAACGCATGAAGGAATGGGGAGCTCTGAATATAACTCTGGGCAACTGCACTGTCTCTTCTGTACAGTTTGACAGGTGTAGACGATGTACAGAGGAGGATAAAGTGGCTGCAGGTAATAGTTAAAGACTGCAGGCTGCAGCTGAAAGAAGACGAATGATCCTGACAACATCTCTTTAGACGCAACTCTGATACATGTTCTTACGTAAGCATTGAAAACACACTTCAGTGGCAAAATTATAGTAATTACATGGCAAAACCAGCAGAGGTAGAGACTGACATAAGGTTGATTTGGCTTCTCTTTTCCATTTTCCTCCTTGTTCCTGTAGATCTGTCGTACCGCGCAGTTGCAAAACACTGGTAAGGAAATTACAGGTGGAGAGAAGGGAATGCAGAGGGAAAAGATGAGGGGAAAAAAAAGAATGATAAGAATGAAGGACGAAGGACAGAGGAGGAGAGGAGAGGGACTAGGACAGACTTGTTAAGACTAACAAAAGGGAGAACAGAGTGTTCCTGGCCACTGGGAATAAAGCACAAGTATTTCTGATGGTTGATCTGCAGGTGGAAGTGAAGGGAGTCCTGCACACACTCAGGCCTGTGTCTCCTCTTCTTATCCGACATCCACACAGCAGAATGGTAAAATCCACTGCATAAGACCCCTTCAGCACTCTTGCAGGACATGCGTGTGTGTGTTTGTGAGTGTGTGTGTGAGAGAGACGGTAAGGACCTTGATATTTTTCCTATCACTTTCTAAAAAGCCCCTTAAGTTCCCATCACCAGCAATACCGCGTGACCGCTCAAGGTGATAATGACACGTCAGCCTCAGAGATGCTCTAAAGCACAGACGTAAACACAGTCACCAACGAGTCGGGAAAAGAATCATCTGTTCTGTGGGAGAAGAACCTCACATTACGGTTCGGGGAAAAAGAGAGAAAGGTGAGTCTGGAGGCTGAAACTGTGAAAACTACATGGTTATAAATTCAACTTTCACATGAAGAAAGTCCCTTTTTCCAAAGAAGAAAGCAACCTTTATCAGACCATTCTGTCTGAACTGTGGATTTCTTGCTACAGGTTGTTCACATGCAAGACGTCTGCACTGCATAGAACAACTCTCTAAACAGACAATGACGCCTTTAAAAGTGACACATTTAAAGTTTGAAGAACGTTTTGTGGACTTTGCTAATGAAGTTGCACATGCAAACTTTTAAAAGGTGATATAACGTACAGATAATACGAGTTTTTAACACGTTTGTATCATTTAAAGGTTGGTCCACTGTACAGAGACAAGCAGCCACTCATTCATATCTAAGGTTTCCAATCTACCAACAAAATACAAAATACTTCCAATAAGCATGTTGTTTAGCTGCGTGAAGGACTGTGACCAGTGAACCAGTGGAGAAGAGTCTTAATTCTTCATTTCCTTTTAGCTTGTCCCTTCCTGCCTCTCTCCATCTTCTACTCTTGTTCCAACTACCTCCATGTCCTCCCTCACTACATCCATCTTCTCTTTGTCTCCTACCTGGTAGCGCCATCTCTAGGATCATTCTTCTACCAATATAACCACTGTCCCTCCTCTGAACATGTCCAATCCATCTCAATCTGTCTTCTCTAGCTTTTTCTCCAAACCTTCCTGTCTGTGTTGTCCCTCTAATCTCCTCATTCCTGATCCTGTATCATTCCTGATCCTGTCCATCCTTGTCTCTCCTAAAGAGAACCTCAGCATCTGCATCTTAGCATCTTCTGAGAAGATCAGTGTTTTAACAATATTTAGTAGTTATAATGATACCATAGAGTTGACCACACCCTGACCCAGAGGCAGACTGCCCTGATCAACAGGGTAGAGGTGTGATGGGGACCCAAGGGGGATTGGGTTAATCACATGGGAGGAGACACACCTGAGGGTCCCAGGAGTCTGTCTCTGTCGTGTAAGGGAGTAAAGTCAGAATAATTACTACTGTGCTCTATGTAGGAACTACTATGGAGTAGTGTATAGGTTTCCACAGTTTGGGCAGCAAGTAATGCAAAATAACAGGTTTCCATTTTACATGGAAGATTTTCTAGATTTGTTAAAGGTTAAGAAATAATTATACAACCTTTTGTGTGTGTGTGTGTTTATGCATATGTGAGTGGAAGTGCATGTGTCTGCACGACAAACAAAAAGTCAAGAAGAGACTGCATTTTTCACTTTGCCAGAGAAAAATCAGCAGAAGACACAGCGCTAAGTGATTCCATGTTATATTTATTTGCAGGACTGACTGTTTACTAGAAGAGTGACTGAAGTATGTGAGGCCCTGACCTGACGTGGTGTCTGTGGAATGATGTCCTTCAGATGTTGACAAATAGGTTAAGAATATGAAACTTAAAAATATGTAGTTCCTATGTAGATTCCCATTATGAAATGTTCATCACTGGAAACTGTGTTGCACAGTCATCCATCTGTTGTACATGTGATTGTGACTAAAAAACAGGAAAATGTGATTCATCTTCACCAGTGACACCCGACATAAACATTTGTCTTAAATCTAATTTGCCAATATAAACCTAACATTTCAGATTCCAATATCAACCAACGGCGGTCTCAGGATCTTACATGCCTTTCCAGCAGATTTGGCAAAACAGAATTTTGTTATTGAATATTCATAATGGGTTCTACCAAAAACTGAAACAGATATTACATAATGTGTGGGGTGACCTTGCTCAGCTATAACTTGGCGGAAGGGGGATTTGCAGACTCAAGTCCATTTCCTCAACCACTAGGTCACCAACTGCTCCCTGATACCTATTTGATCTTCTAAATGTTATCACCCCCACTTGGTCCCAAGATTCTCCACTTCCATCCACCTCTCTGTGCCACCTGCCGCCTCATAGTCTGGTAGCCACATGCGTATGTGGCTAGAAATAAGGTTTCTTTCAACATTCTTGGGATTAGGTTTTTAGACTTTTACTCTTATATAGATATATATCACAGATTGAAAAATAACAAGGCCAACAATAACATTTTTTTTTTTAACCAAAAGTAGTATTTTACAAACGGCCATAATGACAGTTAACAGTATTTTTTAATATGATGTAACTTTGTTACGGCCATCTTGGATTTCAAGATGGCCGATGCACCATGCTAATTTAACATAATTTTCAATTAATTCATGGTAATTGACAATGTTGACATGCAAAATGATATAAAGAGCTAATATCTTGTCATTTCCCAAACTTATTTTATATAAATTTGTTATTTGATGGATGTTTTGTCCAGATTGATTGGTCCCTTGAATCATCTTCCCATCTGACCTCCAAATCTCTGACTCTCTTAAACCTCACTGTACCTACTCACAATAACTTCTCTTTTCTTGGTCTGTCTTTTGTCTTGTTTTATTTATTGTTTTACTGAGATTTTATATCCTGTTTTATAGCTTGTTTGTTTGTTTTCATTTGTTATATGAAATATCCTTGAGTGATCTGAATGCACTAAATAAAACATATTATTATTATTATTAACAAGTTCAAAATCAATCATTTCAGCTTTAGTCCTAGCATTAAAAAAAAATGTAACTCCGTGAACATTGCTGTGTCTATTCTCTCCGTCCATTCATCTATAAGGTTCTAGTTCACCATTTTTTTTTTGTGAACTCAAACCTTAGGGGGTTTTTAACCACAGTTCAGTGACAGCACAGCTTTTGTTTGACCTCAGGTTCAGCTCCTTTGTCCTCCATCCATCCATTGATGTGTTAAGGTTATCTGCACATATCAAATGACACCTTTTAACCACATCATCTATTATCTTCCATTGAGTCCATTATCTGCTAAACAGTCAGAATTCCGGCCTGAGAGATTATCATGAGAATTCTTTACTGTGGTTATCATGGACCAACACAAAGAGAAAATAGTCCAGTAGCAGCCTTTGGGCAAAACATTATTCCTTTTATATAACGCTGTCCTATGTGGGAGAGGAAAGATCACAAGAGGAAAAGGTGAGAAGATCAGATTAATGTATATACATATATTTATGTTGTTATCGCTAATGAAACAACAAGGTTTTAAACTTTCCATGAGGAAAATACATCTACTTTTTACCTAAATTAAAAGATTCTGAAGATGTCCACCTCTACTCCTTTGAGCTTGTCCCTTATTTCAGGGGTTGCCACAGCAAGTCAACATTTTCCATCTCCCCCTGTCCTCTGTATCTTCAACTCTGACTCCAACCTCCTCCATGTCCTCCCTCACTGCATCCATCAATCTCCTCTATGTCTCCTACCTGGTAGCTCCATCTCTACGATCATTCTTCTACCAATGTATCCACTGTCCCTCCTCTGAACATGTCCAAACCATCTCAATCTGTCTTCTCTAGCTTTTTCCCCAAACCTTCACGTCTGTGTTGTCCCTCTAATCACCTCATTTCTGATCCTATCCATCCTTGTCTCTCCTATAGATAATCTCAGCATCGTCAACTCCTCCACCTCCAGTTCTGCCTCCCGTCTTCTGCCTATTCTAGTGTCTCTAATCCATCCATCATGGAGAAGACTCTGAAGAAGTGATGTAATGTGATTTTTTAAAGGACTTTCAAGATTTATAGTTTGAATATTTTTCCCCAAATTAAGGTTTATTCAAATGTTTCCTCCAATCTTTTAAGTCTCCTCTTGAGTCATGACCCCTTCACTGACCAACACACATTATAGACACAAAGCAAAAAGGATTGACCAGGTCTCTTTTTCAAACAAATACAAAAACCAGCATAGATAAAACAAACAGATTAATGTTTGATGTCAACAGGCTTTTGCTTTTTATTTGACTCAGAGAAAGAACTCTGCCCCCATCTGTCCCCTCAGGCTACAGGAGAGAGAAAAAAAAGTCAATAATTCCAAAGAGGAGAGAGGCTCATTATATTTCCAGACCAAAGAAAACTAACAACTCTGAGCTGTTTCTGTTGCTTATCTTGAACCTGCCTTCACTCACGTAAATGCAAACAATGACAAATCAGCTCTTGAAGTGCAACATGGGACTCTGCGCTCCTTCTACATTTGTTCCTGCCCCTTTGACTGGTATATTTCTGGCAGCTCAGAGGGTAAGTGGTGCAGTTAATGTAGTTTTTTCCACTAAAGAAAGGTTGAAAGGGAGGTTAATGGCTTTTAAGGCGTGGCAGTGGATCAGTGTCTAGGCAGCTTCGTCATGAAGTTACCCGCTGGGTGATTCGTCACCATTAACAGACCCACCTTCAGCCCACAGCAGCTTTTAGGTTAAATAAAGGTTCACTTTGGTTTTTCACTGTTGTAAAATGACTTGTAAATGAGTGGCTATAGGGAAAATGATGAAACCTGACAGAATTGGCAAAATGAGGATGAAATGATTAATCATTACACTGGAACAGAGGAAAATCAGACTGTAAATAAAAGGGTGGGGTAGAATAGTCACACTGAAATGTACAAGATCATCGATATCACACTGTATGTCAAGTACTGCAGTTCTGAAGATATACAGTACAAAGAGGAAACTGTGGTATTTATGGTTTGGGTGAATACTGAGAAACTGCTTGAGATTTGAGAACGTGTCGACGAAATCAATGTTACAAAAATTGTGAGTTTGTTGTATGGGTCAAAATAAAATACAGACAGACAGACAGACAGACAGACAGAAAACAAAGGCTAGCCAACAGGTAAAACACATTTGCCTTGATAGAGATTTAAAACAAAAATATATATAGTCTTTTTTATTGGAGGGATAAATACCATGCACAGACAATATATTTATAAATGGAATATGTATGTATTTTTTGGCAACAGCAAGGGAAAAAAACCCAGGTATGTAATTATACTCCAAGTCAATGCAAAGGGAGACACAAGGGTCATGAGCCCAAGGCCAGCACTGAGTGATGAAGAGATTTTATCAAAATAGATCCAAACAACAGGAGGTTTCAGGTTCAATACATTAGATTATGGTTCATTCAACTGTTGTCGACCAGTCATGACACTGATGGATGTTTTTTTTTTTTTTAGAAAAACTCACAAGTGTAGTCAAAGTCAGGATTTCTATAATTATTATTTACATTGTGAAAATGACCACCAACGGTGTTTCGTCTTTTACCAAGAAACATGCAGTGAGTCAAGTGTGCCGGGCCCTACAAAGGTGAACCAAGGGTTAATGTGCAGGTTGGTTGGTATGGTAATGGAGGGTTAGTGAGTAGGTTAAGGTGGGTCTGGGGTGAAGAGCGTTTAAAAGACCACAGAGACCTGGGATTACAGCGCTGAAAAGGTTAAATGACAGACAAAAAGCACACCTGTGACTTTGAAAGGACGCACCCAACCACCCTGGCTGAACGTACAAATGATAACTGTGCATCAAAAGGAGGACAGTGATGGTGAGAAAGAAAAATGAGAAAGGTAGAGAAAGAACGGATGAAGATATAAAAGCTTTGAGGCTTTGTGAAGAGAGAGAAGTGTGGGAGAGACGGGGACTCTGAGACAGTTGGACCTAAGACTGTCATTAGTCGAGGGATTTTGGAAAACCCCATAGAACAAGCTGGTTGTGGAAGGATGAACAATAGGTTGAATTACTGGATTCACGTTTCCCAAAATGTATTTACTTTAATAAACCCTAGTTTGAATCTCTACAAAATGACCAGTTTGAATAGAAAAGTAGTTTGGTTTAAACATGTAAAACAATCAAGGATTTATAGTGTGTTGACTAACTTGGTGAGTACGGAGGTTGAATGTAAACAGGTGTAAGTACTTGTTGGTGCAGCTTCAAAGACTTATTATTTAGACCAGAAACAAAGTATTTCCTTAGAGCTTTTTATCTGCTTCACCAGTGCTGAAAACAATGATTATCATTGCAAGACAGAAAATATTAACAGTGAAAAATAAAGACGGCCAACTAACAAAAAAGAAGTCCAGTAATTCAGTCTGCAAATGAGCGCAAGCCCAAAACACGACCTGTGATACGTATCCAAAAATCCAACTGCTCATTCCTTAACAACTGCTGTAACTCAGTAAATAAAACAGGCTGTTATTTGCAAACATGGCAGGAGCATAAAGTAGCAGTTAATACAGCAGAGGCTCCAACTGAGAAGGTCAAAAATACATATTCTCAATAGGATTGAGCTACAAACAAATGTATATTTTGTCTAACTTATCCAGAAATATACAAAATTGTGTTTATATATATTTATTTAGGAATCACAGTGTGTTTTGACTCATTGTGGCCCCTCGTGATTAGTCACAATTAATTGCAACTAATCATGACTAGTCACGATTAATAGTGATTAATCATGGTTAGTCACAATTAATCATGGATTATGGTGATTAATCATAATTGGTCACAATAAATCACGATTTATGGCAATTAATCATGGTTAGTCATGGTTAGTCATGATTAATCACAATAAATTGTGAGTAATCACATGATGATAATAATTAGAATTAATCCAGCTCTACCCTGGGATTATTCAGATTAATAAAATCCATCAACTGACTGAGATTTGTTGATAGATAGTGTTGTAGTTGTGCTACTACAGTAAATACTGCCATCTGACTAACAATATAGAGAAACTGCAGCAAATACTGACGATAGTAAATCCATATGAATGGATAGGAACATCTAGATGAATAGAAAGAATCCTTTGAGCAGGTCTGAGGTTTATCAGGACAGAAAATATGAGAATAATAATCCACCTGATTTTGATCAGGAATATTTTAGCTTTTCCAAAAAAAAAAACCCAGGAGTTGTTACGTATCCTTGAATTGTTGAAAGTAAATAACTTGGGTTTCTTAATGCCATAAAATTGAGATATATTTTTTTCAGACAGACAGTTTCTCTGTAGAACTCATAACAACTTCCACTGCTGGAACATCAGGAAATAAACCATCCAAAACACACACACACACACACATACACATGCACCTTTACTCTCTTTCCTTCTTCTTGGCTTCTGTTTTTGCTTTTATAATCCAAGTAAACAGATAAAGATTTAAAACCTTGGAGTTTTATTATTTATGGTTTCCTCCGAAAAAGTCCAAACCAACAAAAACTGTTTCCATCTGAGTAACTGGCTGTTACTCAGCCAGTATAAAAACAGCATAAAAAGGAAACCTAAGTAGAGAAAAGTCCAACTGCAAATGTGTTGATCAAACACATAAAAAGAAAAAAAATAATAATCAAAAAGTAATGAAGCTCAGCAGTCAAACAGAAAACTTCCTGCATCCGTTACTGATTAAATATCAACTAAGGAAATGTGCAGTCAGCAACACATTGGTAAAACAAAAAAAAAATAAAATAAAATAATATCAGTGAAATAAATCCCTCACCTCCATCAGCAGCAGGTTCCTGTGTCTGTGTCCAGTCTTCAGTTCTTCCCAGACACTTTCCCCATGGCAGGTGCCATCCTGCTCCAGTAGTCCAGAGGAAAATCACTGTTCTCCCACTGTCTCTGTCTTATCCTCCCTCTCTCACAGTCCTGCTGAGATTTGTATCAACACAACAACACCAGCGTGTGTGTTGGTGAGAATGTGTGTGTGTGTGTGATCACACAACTCCAAAGGTCCTGGAATTCCTGAGTGCTGCGCTAGAAGAGCAAGCGTGGCTCTGCTCCCTCTCTGTCGCCCCCTCTGCACTGCTTTTCCTACTGCTCTTCTCGCTCCCGGCCGGAGAGAGAGAAGGAGGGGAAGACAGTCAGTGAGTGGTGGGTGGGACAGAAGACAGAAGCGTCTCTCAGCTGCCAACTCTTCTCTGCCTCTGCCTTGTGCTCTTCTCACTCATCTTCTGTCTCTTTCATTTTGCCTTAACTTTTATTTTCTCTCCTTTGGATTATTCCCTTAGGCAAAGCAGACGAAGACAATCTCTCACACACACACACACACACCCTCCTCTCTTTCTGTCAACACCACTCCCTCTGCCACAGTCCAGAGGTAAAGTCACTCCCTCTCTCTGTCAACCAGCCTCAGTGTCCTGCTGCCGCTGCTGTTATAACCATTCATCCACCAGATTAAGCAGTGTCTTAGTGTGTGGGACACTTCCTTTGGTTGACCAATGTTGTGGTGAGAAGCAGGGACTAAAAGCCAGGAAGACTGAACTTACTTTTGTTTGAAGTTCCTTTGCAAAGTTCACACATTCTTTAAATGTCAGCAGTAAATGTCAGCATGGGTCCAGTGTTCCTGAGGAGTGGTCACCAGGACCAGCGTCTGTTTCTACGTAAGAGGAATACAAACAAGATCAGGCAGAAATATTGAATAATCATCAGCAGAGTGAGATGGATTTTAATTTACATGTGTCAAACTCGAGCCAATCAAATGTTATTTATATAGCCCACATTTTCAAATCAGATTTGTCACATAGGGCTTTACAGGGTTGGAAAAACTACAGAGGGAAAAATCCCTTTTAACAGGGACAAGAAAACCAGTAGAAACCTTAGGGAGAACCACGGGAGAGGGATCCACTCCCTGGAGGGACAGACAGTCTATGGATGTTACCAGAGCATAAAAATACAATTAAATAAAACAAGTACAAAGATACAACATTGTTGAAGTTCTTCCAGTAGCCGTAATAATGTCAGTAGTGATATGACAAGTCATCTGTATGGATAAAGTGTGAGTGTTTGAATCGCTGCTAATAATTTTACTTTTTTTTAACGTAACTTCAATAAATAACATTTATTGCAGAAGCAGTTCTTAGATTGAGATGGTTTGGACATGTTCAGAGGAGGGACAGTGGATACATTGGTAGAAGAATGATCCTAGAGATGGAGCTACCAGGTAGGAGACAAAG
>JAFBJS010055259.1:550900-580852 GCA_016785265.1 Paraplagusia blochii | reverse complement strand
AGATTGATGGATGCAGTGAGGGAGGACATGGAGGTAGTTGGAGTCAGAGTAGAAGATACAGAGGACAGGGGGAGATGGAAAAGGTTGACTTGCAGTGGCAACCCCTGAAATAAGGGACAAGCTAAAAGGATTACATTTGTAGCCCCCAGGAGAAAATAATGGATTTTTGTCTTCAGTGAATATCAAGGCTGGACAGGATTTGTCGTCTTACATGACCTAAAAATAATGGTTGCAAGCACAGCAATCAACAATATCACCCAGGTCAGAATTTAACTGCAGCGCAGGCCAAATATCCTTAAATAAAATCTGAATTAATCTTAAAAAGAATTCACATTCCCACAGTTTTTTTTTTTTCCTTTTCTGCACATGCACTTGTAGAGCTCCTGTGATTGGCAGCTGTGAAAGTTGATCTCCTTATGTTGGATATACACACTATCACTGTAAGGAGAGGGGAAGCGAACTCCTTGTCATTGTGACATAGTGAACCACACCTCTGCATTCAAACTATCACCAAAGCGAACAGTGAGCAGCTCCGAGCGCCCTGGAGGCAGTGGGTGGGAATGGAGCGATGCTCAGTGGACACTAGGGGCCACCACTGCCCCTAGTGTATATTATATCACTGCTTATACTGTTGAAAAATCTAAATAAAATCGTAACCGATAAATCTAACATACAAAGGAAGACCACATCAGTCATGTTATGTCCAAGTCCACCCACAGGGGATACAAACGGACCCTTATTAAATCATATAAGAGTAGAGGTCCAGAGATGGGGGTCCCATCTAGGATTATCTCATCCCAGGCCCAGGCAACACTGTCATCAGCTCTGACTACATGCATTATTAAAGAGATATTGGAGGGAGATCGGCCTCATACAGTAGATCAGATATCTAAACAGTGACGGTGATTCATCGGTTCAATTAATTCAATAACATTAACGTGTTTCATGGGAAATAAAAACATCAGTTTAACTGAATAAACTTCTTTGACAGATATTTTCCATGACTGATTTGATGAGTTGCCGACAAGTTCTCTAAAAAAGAACTCTCACAGAGGCCTGTTATGGGTTAAAGTACACACTTCCTCATGGCCTGATGACCTTTGTTACCACGGTTACGATAATAAACACAGTCAGAGTGTGAAAAGGTTGCGGATAAAAGAATATAAGTTGATTGTGGCAGCAATGGTCTACTGTGTTTTGACAACCAGTCTTTCCCCGGTGTGTCCCCTGTCTGTCGCCTGTCTGTCCTCAGTCGGTCCCCTGTATGACCATTGTCTGTACACTGCTGTTCTCTGTGTCTTAACTGCCTTTCCTCCTCTAAATTGTTTTGTTTTGTCATTATTTTGTTGCAGTATACATTTTTTTGTTTGAATATAACAAACTATCAAATAATGTTAAAGTCAGACATCAAACTACCGTTCCTTTTTCAGTTTTACCTTTTCTGTAAACTTTCTGAACACAAAAATTTGACATGGCAGCTCAGTTAGGATCAGATGAATGACATGATTGTGTGAACTAAGGCAAATTACATTTATAAAGGCTAAAATGCTTTTAGGTTTTTAGTATATCATACTTTTCATCTGTCGCAAAGACTAAGTTAACAACCTTCTTTCACGGGATAAAAGGTAGGCAGGATGTTAAGTGGGGCGGGACATCTTGCGTAAGATCCAATCATAGAAAGGACAGCATGAAAACCAGTGATTTGTGACATCAGCATTCCTGGTATATTAGATATGGTGGATTTATTCACTTCATACATTGGTCAGAACAAGATTCAATATAAACTACACTTCAAACAACTACTTTAAGAAAAGAAGAACATTTTAATTATCAGGAGACAAAGAGCTGCAGAATGCAAAATTTGGTATGTTGAATAGTCAACGATGAAAAAAGTGTTATCAGCTTGAATTAACTGAATTATCATTTCCAATGTAGTCAACATCGATGATAAACCGGCGTCGAGCGCACGCAAAGTAACTAACATGATAGATACTGCAACAACCACAGCACATTGTTGATAACATACAGTTAATATGACACTAATTTATTGTGTTTATCCAGGACCAGGGAGTGGGATATGGTGTCAGGGATGAGGTATGTTGATGTGAGCACAAACACACACACACACACACACACACACACACACACAAACACAAACACACACACTATGCCGTCTGTCTGGCGTCTCACTGGCACCATTCAGTCAGCCTTCTCTGGAGGCTTTACAGACAGCCAATCACAATAACGGGCAGTCAGCAGCTTTCATTATCTCTCTCTCTCACACACACACACACACACACATATATGGTCCTTGGAAACTGTGTGTGTTTGCAATAACATAGTACGTATAATCAAAGACAATAAACACGCAGCATTAAACGCTGCAGCATCAACAGCTGAGTCCTGTATCAGAGACTGTGCTGCACTACAGTCGGACAAGGACAGTTCAACCTGCTCCACCGCCGCCTCAGTGCGGTGATGTGGCGCCTGTTACAGCACAGCAGGTGGCAACTCGGTGTCGGCTCCATTTCTGTTCCTAATCACCTGCAGACCTCAGCAATCAACTTTAATTTGCACTTCATCTACTGTACACCTGCAGACAGTAAAGTTAACTGCCACGGGTTCCTGCGAGTTATGAGCGTTGGAACGACAATGCGGTTCAGTTTACCACAACATAAAAGAACTGCGGACGTGTAAAATGTCTGCCTGGCACTTATAAGGTTAACAGGATTTTTATGCAGGACTCGAAGGTCCTGAGCAACTTCCTGTTCATGTCTCCTGTTCAAGGACTAATCTTGAAGGTGACTGTGAAGGTTGTTAACTCCTCTAAGCTGTGGGTTTCTTTATGTTTTACATTTGTGGCTTCCCTTTATGGTCTATATTCTTTATTTATATTCTCACCTCCAAATAAAATCTCCCACAAAATTTCAAGAGCTTAAAAGAGTTCCTTCTGAATAAAAAAGAACTAAAGTACAATATAGTCGGCGGTTGGCAGTGTGACTAAATGACTAGTTTAATGAAGTAGTATAACTATAGTGGACTTCCCACCTGCAAGAAGGTTTATAAGTGGCTGGTAGGACTTTGTTTATGGTTGTTGAGGCTGATGCACTATAACCTCGTACTGAATAAGTGAACTTAGACGGATGGGAAAAATACATTTCCTTGATTTTTGTCTAGGGTTCGTTTTCCATTTTTCATCTCCACCTTTTTTCTTTTTTTTTTTTTAAAAGCACAACAAACCTTGGACCTTGATTGTGGTCATTCAAAAGGGCCGACTGTAACGATAAACAATGTTAACCGGCCTACACTGATCTCTACCGTGCATTTATTGGATATATCAACCGGTCAGAGCGCTTTCAGAGGAGGAGACGTCTGAGTTCCAGCAGCAGCGGACACACTGCTGCAGACTCGCTGCAGTGCTGGGGCTGTTTGAGCAAAGAGAAACTGAATATGAAGTGTCTTATAAGAAATAATAAAAATAAACACAACTGTAATGAGCTATGTGTGAGTTTATAAACGGCAACTACTTGCTGTTCTGTCGCCATCATCACTTTCCTCTGTCCCTGACACTCATGACAATTGGTTGTGGCTCATATAAATGCTATATGTGGAATACCCAGAACCTGCCGCATTATGGTCCATTATTCAATGGCATGTGATTGGATAGAACAACGGTCAAACTGCAATACTGCCCCCTTTGAGTTGAACTGTACGGGCCTTCATTACAGCCACAGAAGGCCCTGTTAATGTTGCTTCACGGGGAAGTCGTTATTCTACCCAGATAACAGTAGAAGAAAATTTTTAATTGGTCCATTTCTCAGTCTCATTACTGACCCAATAATTACCCAATAAACAAAAAGTTAAAATAAAAATCAATAACCTCAGAGTTACAGCAGCTCATATACTCACTGAATATGATGCAATATTTCGCTTGCACTTCACAGAATACCCTGAAGGCCCTGAAGGTTCCCCTCTGGATCCTAATCCTGATTAAACCAACACTGACACCAGTATTGGATTAAATTGTTGTGTTCATGTTAAAATGCTTAACAGATTACTTTACATTTATATTTTATTATTTATATATAAAATTTATATTTTATTATCATTTATAGTTCCATCTTACGAAAGAGTATCAATAGAATATTTCTCCTTATTTTGAGTGGGTGTGGTTTTTTCTCCAAACCTCACCTCTCTGTCCTCCTGTCTTTATTTTTAGGATATTTTGTTCTTTTTTCAGATTTATTACTTCCATTTAACGAGAACTAACCACACCCTGATGTCCGCCTCCACCTCTGAGCACGTAGTACTTCCACAACAATAAAAACACACCCTCACGTCCAACACACTCATGATCTGCTCTCGCTCCTCACTGCAGTGTCCAACAGTGTCTCATCTCCACCCTCCAGTCACCTCCGGGACTCCATCGTTGGTTTCAGGCTTTGCTTTTTTGAAAATTTTGTGCCTTATCATTTATTTATCAGTTATCGATTCATCCTGACACACACCAGAGCGCTGCCGTACACACATCGGCTCCTCCCTCACACACTCATTCATGCAGCAATGGGAATTCTCTCCTCCCATTGTGTGGATCTGCAGCAAACACACACACACACAGACACACACAGATACATCAACTTGGCCCTGCTGCTCAGGTCTTCCATCACTGTTAACCTTTATTTGGAGAAGTCTTTTCCCTCATCTGCCTCTTAGGTCCTCCCCTCTCTTTGACTGCGTTCCTCGGATCAGAGACTTCTTTGGTCCCAGTCTTTCGCTCTCTTCATCCTTCTTTTGTCCTCTTTTCCCTCCTCATCCCTTGATCTCAACCCATTGGTGTATTGACTTAATCTAACCCCTCCTCTCTGCCCTCTGTTCAACATTTATCTCTCCCTCCTTCCTGTGTCCTAATCCCTTTTTCACCCCTCGGTCCCAGTGTCCCATGGTCCTTCCTGTCATTAAACTTCACTTTTCCTTCATTTGTAGTTTTTTTTTCCGTTTTTATTTTCCCTAAACAGAATATTCCTTACTTGGCTTCGTCCTTTCTCCCGCTCCTTCTCCCTAACTCCGCCAAACTCTCCCTCCTACATCCACCCAGTCCCTCTCCCACCTCTACACTTCCGTCTCGTTGCAGTGTTTGTTCAAGGCCTCTTTTAATGAAGCCAGTCTCCTCCCAGGTCTCAACAGGCTATTGTCAATGCTTACGTCTGGCCTCTGACACACACGTGCACGCTCACACATGCACACTCTATTGCAAACAGCGGGAGATACACACTTAAAAACCATATGCAAAGGTCTGAGCCTCTGCGGTCTTTTGTCCCATGGAGTCAATCACTGAGTTTACCCTTTAAACTTCCTCACCAGTCCCAGAGAAAAAAGAGTTGAGGGAAGATGGATGGATTCAATCATTCATTAATCTGACACTAACCTGGGATTAATCAGATGAAAAATGTTTTAACTGTCAACGTATTTTGTTGTCTTTTTTTGAGGAGTTGAGGGGTTATATATAGTAATACAATATTAACAACCTGAGAAGAGCACTGGGGACAAATGGCTGTCCTGAATCAAATATGGGTAAACCTTTGACTTGTGGGCCACAGTGGGTCCTAAAACTGGACATGGAGGTCAGGTCAGGACCAAAGACTAAAATAAATGACATGTAAAAGCAAAAATGCTTCTCAATGCTTTATAAATGAAAAATATGACACTGCAGGACAAATGCAGACATACAGTATGATGACAATGCAAAGCAATTATATAATTTGGAGGACTTCGGCAGGACAGATTAAAAAGCTGAACATGCTGCACCAGCATGAACAGATAGACATTTGGATGTTAGGATGGACTGACGGATGGTTGGATGTATGGACGTATGAACAAATGGATGGACTGTCAGACAATTGGATGGATTCATAGATGAATGGGTGGATGGACTGGTGGATGATTGATGGAGGGGTGTTAGGATTGATAGATGAACAGCTTGAAGGATGGCTGATAGATGATAGGATGGATGGTTGCATGGATTCACAGATGGATGGTTGGACAGATGGTTGGATGGTTGGATAGATAAATGGATGGACGGTTGGATGTATTGAAAGACAAACAGCTTGAGGGATAGTTGATAGATGATAGGATGGATGGTTGGATGGATTGACGGATGGTTGGATGTATGGATGTATGGACAAACGGATGGTTGGATGGATAGATGGATAGATGGTTGAATGGATGGTTGGACTGGTGGATGGTGGGATGGATGATTGATGGTTGGATGTATGGATAAATGGAAAGACAGACAGACAGTTGGATGGTTAGATAGATAAATGGATGGATGGTTGGATGTATTGATAGACGAACAGCTTGAAGGACGGTTGATAGACGATAGGAAGGATGTTTGGATGGATGGACGGATGTTTGGATGGATTTACGGATGGATGGTTGGACGGATGTTTGGATGGATGGATTGTTGGAGAGATGATGGATTGACAGATGGTTGTATAGATGATACGATGGATGAATGGATATATTGATGAATAGATGGTTGGATGGATTGAACGAAGGATGGATGGGCTGACAGATGGATGGATACATGGACGGATGGACTCCAACCTGGTAATTTGAAAGTAGCTCTCAAACCAAAATGGCGTTGCCCCGCCCCCTGCTGTCGACTTCATGGGTGATCCACTACTATTGATGTTAAACAATGCAACGTTGTCGTAAACAAAGTTATTGTCTTTCTACATCCATCAGTTGGTTCTGTGAACGGCTTAACGTCAGAGACTGGACACCTCAAAGACCAGCAGAGACACATCAGACACAATTAGGGACAACCAGTACAGTACTCTGCAGCTACAGCACATCCCAAAACCAGAATCCAGATTTTACACAAGCACAGGCTGCTGCCCAGGCTGGGCATTGACCAGGGAGGGGTGCAGGCAGGAGCCCAGGCTTCATTAATCATTTATTTCCATGAGCACGAGAAGAGGCGATAGAATCCACTGTTGAAACTCTCCTGGAGCTTTCATCTGGGCAAAGACCCAGAAACTGCTGCAGCTTCGACAGCCACCAATAATACGGACAAAGAAGACCAGCGGTCATTTAACAAACAAACCAAAAAAAATAAAAAAAAATACCAAAGGTTTTTTAACAACACAAGAAATATAGACCACAAGATGTACCCGTTAAAATCCTGGTCCAAACCATAGAACAGATGATATTTAGTTCGGACAGAAATCTGACTCTGCTGGAAAAAAGAGTCCAGAGGAAAGAATCCATTTTCTTCCATGGGAATGCTATAATTATACAAAATGATTCAACACATCATCACTGGATGAGAAACACTCCCTGACCAGGTTTTCTAGAAGATTCTTTCAAGCAGTGGAAACCATGCACGCCCCCCCTCCCCAAAAACCCTGACCCCCTTCCACTCCCCCAGTCCTGTTAAATATGGTCTTATGGGTGAGAGTCCCTGCGTGTGTGTTTAACCTCAGCAGTTGAAGTGAATCTTCTCCTGACAGGTCTGGATTTTTTTACCTTATTAATGAAGATGAAAAATAGATGGGAGTGAAGCTGAAAACTCCTCCCCTGGTTTTTCCTTCTTAGTTCAAAGCAATTTAAGTGAAATTTACATTCCCTTTTTAAAAACACGTCTTTTTACAACATGCCATGTGGAGTTCAAGTGCATTAGCTCTTAGAAAAAAAAAAATCTCCATTTAAGATTATAGACAGGGACTGTTAGCCTGAGCCTCAGCTGTCTGCAGCAGAGACAAGTGAGGACAAAGGCTCTTGATTTGGTCAACGTGTACGTCTGATGATTGGAGTCTAGACCAAGCATTAGAAAAATACTTTGTTTACCTGGTCTGCCAAACTTGTCGTAAATATTTTGATATTACCATTATTTTTCTCCTTTCTCCCTGCAATGCCCTGCTTTCACCAGTAGATGGCATAAAGAAGGGTGAAAGCATTTTAGCCTTTATCGCATAACTGTTACACAGGGATGGGCAAACTAAGGCCTGGGGGTCAGCTGCGGACCATTAAGCTTCTTAATGCGGTCCGCCAACCTATATTATTGGGGCAGTGGTGGCCTAGTGGTTAAGGAACTGGGGTCTGGAGGGTGGTAGGTTCAAATCCACCAACTGCCAAGGTGCTCTGAGTATGGCACCGTCCCCACTCACTGCTCCACAGACGCTCAAAGCTACCCACTGTTTACTATTTTTCCCTGCAATGCCTGCACTTCCCCAGTAGATAGCGTCATAAAGGCTATTAGAAATTTAGCATTTTAAGTTTTATACTGACTAATGACTTTTACATGCCATTTATCAACCAAACGCTCCATCTTTCTGGTCTTGACTCGGCCTCTGTGTTCGATTTTGGGACCTATTATGTCCCGCAAGTCAAAAAGATACATGATTACCTCCATCTTCCTGCTCTTCACCTGGCCCTTCACTTCCTGTCAAATTTTAGGATCCACTGTGGCCCACGATTCATAGACGTTGGTCCACATTTTCTAGACAGAACTGGGTCCATAGACTAAAACAGACATGTCTGGATATTTTGACATCTTCATTCAGCAGGGCATTTAAAGGGTTAAATATATATATATTTGACTTCATCCTAGAAATGTTTCAAAGTGTAGACTTGTGACTTGCGTCCTTGGCAAAGGACGCACATTTTCCAGCAAATTGCGAACCCAGACTGATCTCTGCTGGACTGTAAATCCATATAGAAAATATGTCTGATGGTGCACGTCTACGTGTGTGTTGGTGGACACACGTTAAACAGGTGCAGTCAAAAGCTTTGTAGGCAGAAAGAATACCCCGGCAGTCGGTGGTGTGTTGGACTCATCAAAGTCAGCCAACAGAGGACCTGAGCTCTTTTTATTGCTCTGCAGAGGACACAGCAGTGGTGATTGAAAAACCACCCGTCCCCGCTGCATGATGTTCCCGTCTGAGCTTGTGCCTCAGTGTGCGTGTGCGATAGTCTTGGTGTTTGTGTAGGTTGCAATGTGACTGACAGGTGGCAGCGGGGAACAATGTGCATTTATGGAGCTTGACTCTCTCAAGGCGTGAGATCTGCAGTTTTTTTGCCAAAGCCATATATGACTAGCTGGACTGTGTGAGACTGATCCTTCTCTCCATCTGTCCCTGTGTGTGTGTGTGTGTGTGTGTGTGTGTGTATATGTATGTGTATATATGTGTATATGTATGTGTATATGTATGTGTATATATATGTAACTGTGCTGTGCCACAGTATCTGTGTGTATATGTATGTAACTGTGCTGTGCCACAGTATATGTATGTAAATGTGCTGTGCCACAGTATATGTATGTAACTGTGCTTTGCCGAAGTATCTCCATGTCCTCCCTCACTGCATCCATCAATCTCCTCTTTGTCTCCTACCTGGTAGCTCCATCTCTAGGATCATTCGTCTACCAATGTATCCACTGTCCCACATATGTACATGTCCAAACCATCTCAATCTTGGGGCAGAGACATAATGTCCTGAAGAATACTCCCCAGGGATTAATATAGTCCTAAGTTATTTATCTATTTTATTTATCTGGTTTCTCCAGCTTTTTCCCCAAACTTTCCTGTCTGTGTTGTCCCTCTAATCATCTCATTCCTGATCCTGTCCATTCTTGTCCCTCCTAAAGAGAACCTCAGCATATTTAACTCCTCCACTTATGCTGTTTAAGAAAGTTAAGTGCCAACTGCTCACTAAGATGATGGGTTAAATCAAATAACAAAACAATAGAACATATACAGTCATGGAAAAAAATATTAGAACACTCTGCTGTTTAATTTAATTTCTTGTTTATTTAAGTCATTTATTGCCTTGTTCCACTAAAGGTACATTTGTTTGGACAAATATAAGAACAACAACAAAGATAGCTGATATCAGAGGGTTTAATTTCAGAGCTGATATACAGCTATTTTCCATGGTTTTACTCAATAGTAAATGAAATCACTTAAGTTCTTACATAAATAGCTATGACATTATACAGACAATACAAGAGACAAAAAAAATAGAATATAAATATAATATAATTCAAAAATACAAGCCACTGTTTTTATTCGTGTCATCATAACTTACACTTTTGGTCATGTGGCTTTGGCAACAAAGGTTGCCTTCTAAATTGGCAGCACTAAACTGCACCACAAGACCCTGTTCAAACAAACTAACTGTCAAGTCTCACCATCACACATGCCAGTAGCAGCAGTCGTCTCTAACTTCCCTATCTTCAACCAAACCTCCCTTTCAGAAACACCCGTAGGTGAACTCACTCATCACCTAACCCTCCACTCCCTCCATCACTGCTGACACGCAGCCCTGCTAATCACATGAACTCCCTGATTAAAAGGAGGAATCGTCTTCTTCACTGCGTGAACTTTATCCTTCCTCTGTCCTCGGCTCCTTCCATTCTTCACTCACGTCCACTCATCATCCCAACAGTAGATTCTCAACACTCCTCCTAATGTCGCTTTCCTTAAACTAACATTTTCATATTAGCATATTGAGTGAAGGACTTGACAATATCTTGGACATGGAATATCTTGGTCCAGAACTACCCTGGGTTTAACCCTCTGTTATTTCTTTATCTCCTGTAGATTTACAGGTCTCCGTCCATCACAGGTCACCTCTCTATCTTCCCTCACCCTCCCACACTCATCCATCTTGTCCTCTCCTCGTGTCCTCTGCTATCTGGTATGATTTGTCTTCACATATCTACATCCATACAACAACATCTTCACCCGTCAAACAGCAAGAACCTGTGAAAATGTTGACAGTGGCGGTCAGAGGTTAGTAGGACTTTAGGTCCTGTAGTCAGATGTCCTCTCTCCTATAATACTGCTGTCCCTATATATTCCTGAATAATGTGTCCAAAACATATCAATTACACCTTACAGCATACTGTAAGGTCTAATTGATACGAAAAGAATATATTCTTTTTTAATGAAAATGGGAAAAAAAAACTGAATGCAACTTGATCTGATGTTGTGCAATACAATATTATAAACATCCAGTTTTCAAGAGCCATGGCCACCTGTTGGGGGTGCTAAAAATGAATACAGTTCCATTAAATTCAAAAACAAATGGTTATCCTGCTGAAAAAAAAAATCTTTCAGTGTGGAAAAAAGTTGTATTTTATATTTTCTGTACAGATAAAAATGTATATTTTGATTAAATAATGAAACAGCAAATTAAGGAACACACTTCTGATGCCTGGTGACTGAAGTTTAGTGTCTGTTATGTCAACGCTCATTAAAAAATATACTATTTTATTGTAAAAATGTGACTGGACTTTGACAAAACCCACATTCATATTTTAAAGCCTTGACTTTTTCATACTTTCCTTCCTTCCTCTCTGCAGTTTTCTCACTGTACTTTTCAGGAATGCTGTTGTTTTATCCCTGCCAAGTGCAATGTGATACAGTAGGGATATTCTCTATCATTCCCTTTTCCATCCTTCCATTCTAACTCACCTGAACTGCCTTCTGATGTCATATAACCAGTGGGCTGAAATCACAGTGGCTGCTTTTTCATTATTCTGGGGTCCAACAAAAACACCTGTTCCGACTTTTACAACATCCTCCCCATATATTTTAGTGTACCATTGGTAATACTCTGTCACACTCTGCCAAGTACATCAGTATAAAAGGTGTTGGAATATTGTCCACTATTTAATATCATCCAAATGATCAAAACACTAGGAAAAGCTAAAAGTCTTTATTGTTTAATACAGTAGTTCAGAGTGAACCCATGTGTGAAGACAACAGTCAAAAACTTTGAGGACAGACAGACAGACAGATAGAGCATTAGTATGACCTACAGTAGGACAAATGTCACCTATCTCATGAAGATGAAGCTAATGCTGAAATGCTTTTAGCCTTTTCCACGCCATCTATTGGGGAGATGCATGCACTGAAGGGAAAAGGCAGAATTAAATGACAAAATAAATATATTTAATTCATCTTTATCCATTGCTAGGTCACAGACTGCCACCCAAATCACACTGCTCCATACTATCAGCCTTCCTGTGGGTGGTGAGCTACACTCGAAGTTGTGTGGGTCGGGATGGCGCTCTGATCAGACCCATGAGAGAAACTAATGTGATGCATGTGGCCCACGAGCCACAGTTTGCCTATGCACATACCTGCCATTGCCCTGAATACTGCACCAAATCACACTAACGTCCATCATTTTCGAACGCATTTTTACCTAAGTTAGCTGCAAGTCAGCACATCAAAATCTTACAGCAAATGACTTCCTGTCTCTCTTTTGATTCACAGTCCCCCAGGTCTGTCCTCCGATGGCCTCCCATTGTTGGTGTAGCTGAACACACTGGCTCGTAGTGAACATAAGCGCTGATCCAAAGATTAGTCGTACTGTACAGTATCTAACACTACTTCCTGAACGTGTGTGTCTGTCTGTATCACAGACCATCTTGGCCCAGGCAACCGAATACAAACACAGCTATTATGACAGGATGAACAGATAAGTCCGGCGCTCGTAGACCAAATACACGACAAGTGCACCGTGGGAAATGGGCACAGAGCAAATGGTAGTGTGTGTGTGTGTGCGCCAATGACACTCAAGGACGCTTTAATGCTGATTAGTGGTGCGACACAACAACCCTACATCTCCGAACCTTGAGAACACTCATCTAAATTGTCTCACACACTAACCAGGGGACACAGTGAGAGGGAAAAGACAACATACAAAAAGAGGGAGGGGTTTCAGTGACACATGTAATAAATAAAAGGTAATAAAAAAAAATAGAATTTATTTCTCAAACACCAAAAGGTGACATTGACATTGAGCTTTTCCCCATTATTTATTCTGACTTCTCCAACATAATCCACTCTTGTTTCTCATGTGTCCACTCCCTCCGTCCTCCTCTTTATCTAATCCACTCTTTTGTCCTTTCCTCCGTCCTCCCTCCCTCTCTGCTTGGCTACCTCATACCATCTTCTGTCTGCTCCTATTATCAACAGCGTTTTTATTGTCTCTCTTTTTTCTAGCCCGTTTTTATCTTCATAAAAGCCCCGTAGTGCTGTTCATGAAAGGTCCATGTACGTTAAATAGATAGAAAGGGGAACGGAGACGGGAGGTGGGTTGGATATAAGATAAGAGACAAATCCTGATAGAAAATAATGGACTTCAATGTTTGTTTGTACGGGTTTGTGCCTATAAAGACGCCTGGATTTATTCTCACCCACGTATGTGACAATCCAAGGTGACTAGAGTTTGTCTTCTGGCTACTGAGTACTGAGAGAAGGTCAGTGAAGACAGTTTGAATCAATTTTATAGCTAAAAAAATGCATTAGGACAAAATCTTATACAGTTGCCTCTTTATTTGTAGTTATTTGAATAAAATATATAACTAGTATTTGTGATTCCATTGATTGCCGGTGTTATTTTGCACAGTATATATTTGTCTATACCTCATCTATGGTCATTTGGTCATAGGTGGCCATTGGTAAAATAACTCTAGATACAAGTGGGTGGATTTAGGCAGGACACTGCCAGGTTGGCAGGGCGCTCACCCTCGCATATTGAGAAAAGCCAGTCAAGGTCGAATTTACGTCATATGCCCATCCTGAAACCTCTCTGGTCCTGTCCTACTTTGGGAAGACCAAGAGTGAGTCCCAGGACATGCTGGAGCTTGACTTGGGATCCTCCCAGATAATGCAAGGGTCTAAAGAGAGGACACTGTGGGTATACCTGCTCAGAATGCTGCCCTGTGACCCTGCGGACTACAATGGATGGATGGATATTTATCTAAAGTAAATTGACTTTATTCTATTCTATGTATTATTTGCTAGCACTTACATTTCCTTGGTGCTTCTAATTGGCTGCTGAGGACAATTAAGGTTTGCGATTTAAGTCTAAATTCCTGATGTTCTTTCTATGGCATTTACCCTTAGATCACATTGACTGAAATACTGGTTTATGCTTCTTTTTTTTTAATTCATGATGCTTGGTTTTTACAGCAACACCAAGTCTAACAGTTCCTTAATTTCCAGAGGGAGTTCTTTCTTATATAATCTCTAATCTAAATGTCACTGCTATCCGACAGTTCAACACATGGAGCAACATTTGGATCAAATATTCATCCATTCAATCATCTGTTGGCAGCAGGGGCGTAGCCAGACCCCTTAAAATGGGTGGGCTCTGAAAAAAATAGGTTGGGCCAACCCCAAAGTACTATAGCCTATTTTGATCAGACCTCTCATTGGATTGGGTGGGCCTGACTGACAAGTGGGTGGGCCCTAGATTTTCTAAAATGAAAACACATCAATCATGTATGGGTTTTAATGGATGAATGGATAAATTAGTCTCTCATTCTACACTCATTCATTTATATGAATGGACTGCGTTGAACCTTTTGATTGATAAAAACAGACAACACTAAAAACTGACAAATCAACGACAGTCCATCCATCCTTTTTTCCAGTTTTTTTATTCATTTCTGGGTCATGGGGGCAGCCGCTTCCACAACTGGCACCCAAATCGCACTGCACCACATTGTATCTCTGCAGGTGGTGAGTCCACAGAAAGCCAACTGCTCTATCCGGGATTCAAACCTACCCAGGAGGGGAACCCTGGGGTCTCACACTGCCTCTGGGCCAAATTGAGGGCCCACAGACAAGAGTATAGTATAAATTAAGAAACAGTGAAAGTGGAACTGTGAGCAGATGGATGGAGAGATTTGAAGGGATTGTCCCTCCGGATTGAAGGCGATGGAGGGATTAGGGCAGAGCAGGAAGGTGTATGAGAAGATAGAGACGGAGGTAGAGCCAGGTTGGTCTAGCGGAGACGAGCAGAACGCTGAGCTGTGTGCAGGGAGAATATGATAAGTGTCCTTGTGAAAGAAGAACTAGAGCCAGACACATCAGATGAAAGATTAAGACCAAAGAAAAGATGATGAGCAGAGATGAATAGGAGGAGCCACCAGGGGGATCGTCATCACCTTTGTTCAAAACAGCAAACTTGTGCCAAATGTGATTATGGATTTAGCCCCAAACCCTTAAAGCACGGTGACAATCTCTCACTCAAGTTCACGTAATAAAAGGATGAGGAGAAAGAGAGAAATAACTGAGGGAGAAGTTGGAGGAGGAAATTAAGAATCCCCTCAGGAGGCTAACCAGGTTTACTGAAGATCCCAGCAGAGACACAAGCATTTATTCCTGTTTGAAGGCACTCACCCATGAAAATGTTGAGCCAGGCAGTGGAATTAAATCATATTACAGAAAACCAAATTATTGTGTTAGTCTGACTCATACTGTGCCCTAAGAGTAAGTTGAATCAGACAAAATACTTAATTTAATGACAATTTAATTATTTTCTTATAAAAATGCAGTTCCAATGAAGCAATGAACATAGAAAAAAATATTAAATAAATATGCCTTTCACAAAGACTGGCATATCATAGTATCTTCTTTTCCTTTCAGTTATCTTCTACTCCGACTCCAACTACCTCTACGTGCTTGTCCATTTTTCAGGGATTACCACAGCGTGTCAACATTGTCCATCTCCCCCTGTCCCCTGTATCCTCAACTTTGACTCCAACTGCCTCTATGTCACTACATCCATCAATCTCCTCTTTGTCTCCTACCTGGTAGCTCCATCTCTAGAATCATTCTTCTACCAATGTATCCACTGTCCCTCCTCTGAACATGTCCAAACCATCTCAATCTAGCTTTTTCTTCCAAACCTTCCTGTCTGTGTTGTGAAATTAATCACAAAAGCTCAATAATATTGAGTCAAAATTGAAATTTCCAGGTCAATAACGTCTACACCTGCGGTGTCTTTACAGTTAAAGACGTCCTCTGCTAGTTTTAATACCCGGCCGTTCTCCAGCCTGGTCCTTCCAGCAGGTGGATGTTCAGGCTGCGGTTAAACACTTTGGAAAGTTGTAAAGTGTTTAACGCACATGCTGCAGATTTGGAAACAGCAGGAAAGTGTTTGAGCAGCTGGGAAAAAAAGGTGGGTTTGCTGGTAAATTTAACCAGTCCAACATCCAAAATTTCAGATTATTAAATTACCTACTTCACCATGACCATATTGGCCAAGTTAGATAATACAGAAGTAAGATATTTATAAAAAAAAAAGTGATGACAATGGAATCAAAATATTTGTATTGTATATATATATATATATATATATATATATTATAAACTTAATTGTATATATATATTATAAAAATTAATTCATGACTTCACTTTGGATTTCTTTAAAACGTGACCCGAAAACATCATCATGGAAAAAGCTTGTTTTAACAAAGGGAATATTTTAACACCTTTAAGGATGAGGTGAGTTATGGAACTTTTCCAAGACCAAATACCTTCCTGAACTTTGAATAAACACAACTTTTATGTTTAATTTTCCATCTCAACACTGTTGAAAAGTCTTAAAATCCTGTTCAATCAAATCAACTGAGCTGCTTTTGTCTGTTGAAACAAGAAGAAAAAAAAAAAAAAATTTCACATGAATTAATAAGTCTGTTGTGAGTCACGATGATGCCAGTGATGTGACTCAACTTGCCTCCCTTTCAAACACCCAGATAACCATCAAACACTGACACATTTTTCCACATCAAATGCTCCGTTTTTTCCCAAACAACACATTCATACACGACCGCATGAGTCGAAGGCAGCACTTCTCATGTATGTAATTATAGAATGAAAATCTTTAGCGACCGCGATCTAAGGTCCTTCATGTGGCTTTGGGAGAATCTAAGTGGTGAACTCACCATTGGCAGTCGTGAGCGCTTGTGTCACCTGAACAGGGCACTCGCTGTACGACCGAAGAGATTCACGACCGCAAGCGCCACAAAAAGACATGCAAAAGACATCAAAACATATGATTTTCTCCGTGGAACCCATTGCAGCAACCTGGTAGAAATGTCAGAATGAACATCAAGGCTTCAGCCTCAAACACAATGACAGAAGGTAAAGAAAGGAAATTCTCTATTTTATGGCAGAAAATAAAAATAGTTATAATTTAGACTAAAGGTGCATATAGACCACTATGAAGACAGTGGTATCTTAAGGGACCAAACTTGGGGCCACAGGGTTACAGGTTTGAATCCAACAGAAACCAAGTAACCACAGAGGTCCACTGAGCATGGCATCGTCCCCAACCAAGGCTCCGTGTCGCACAAAGCTGCTCACTGCTCACTTTAGTGATGGGTAAAAGGGAGAGGCCACATTTTGTTGTGTGCAGTGCAGGGTTATCATCGTTAACGAAAACTAATGAAAAAACGAAAACGATCACTGAAAAATTGTTTCATTAACTGAAACTAACTAAAATGATCATTAAATTAAAAAAAACCATAACTAACTAAAACGAAAATGTGTCCTAACAAAACTAACTGAAACAAACTGAAGTTAGAAATGAACAACCCTTTGTTTTCGTCTTTGTTCGAACCTCGCAGAAAACGAAAACTAAAACGAAAACTAAAACTAATTAAAACTAAACTAAAACTAAACATTTTGGACAAAACTAAAACTAACTAAGACTAAATTAGTTGCTTTTACGAATAACTAAAACTAACTAAAACTAATGTGCTAAAAGGCATTACTATCTAAAACGAAACTACACTGAAAAATCCAAAACTATTATAACCCTGGTGCAGTGGTGTGGATCACAATGACAACAAGTTTGTTTCTCTTTAGTAGTAGTAGTAATAGTATTAGTAAATTAAGTAAACCAAAACAATAGGTAGAGGTGCAGAAAATCTCTTGTATATTTGAGGAACATCTCTCAGACTAAACCATGTCAAAGAAAAAATAATTAGCCATCATACTAATTATATAGTTGACAGACTCTGATGTCATGACACGACATGACGCGACACACAATATAAAGTCTCACAAAACAAAACACATAAAACTTAATTAGAAGATCATAGCTTTGAACTATGGGTTTAGAAATGACATTTAAGGGCAACAAAACAAACAGGTTTTTTTTCCAGACTCTTCCTGGGAAAAACACTCACAACTAAACTCATATCTGAGTTTACTATGAGAAAAAAGAAATACCTCTTTCCTGACTGTCTGCATAAAAATGAATAAAAAATTCACAGCAGCTATCAGGTGATGGTGGTGCACATCCTGGCCAGTTCACCCCTCCAGGACAGGACCACACATAGAGACAAACACCCATTCTCACCAACAGTCTCTCTTTGTCCAGGACTAGTAAAAATATACAGTCAACTAATCCTGTTCCTTATTTTTAGACCATGACCGTGGAAGAACCCCAGACACACACTGGGAGAACAGTGTCAACTCCACACAGAAGAATCAAAGGTTGATTCAAGACCTGGGGTTGAACCAGTGGTTTTCTGTTCTTACTGTGGTTCTGTAATTTAGCGGTTGTCATGACTACCCTGTCTCGGAATCAGAGATCATGTTTGATAATGTTAATCCTTCTCTGTAAGAATAAATAAAAAAAATTCTAAATACGTTTAATTTTATTGCACTGTGATTCTGATTGGTTTCTTGAAAACTTAGACCTGGGAAAAACCTGGAAAACCTGGAGTCTCCGAACTAACTTTGTCAGACTTAGGAATAATCATGTACCAACAACAACAGTTGACGATTCAAAAGACGATTCCAAAGTGGTATAAGAGACAGGTGTCTTACCTGAACTCTCTGGACGGCTGGTGCTGACAGTGTGGTCATCGGCAGAGTTGAGGAGGCCATTTTGAATCTTTACCTGGCTAACCTAAGTCCCAGGATGCACCTGGACTGACCAATCAGAACTGGACACATAAACCAGAAGCTCCACCCACTCCGACAAAGAACAAACATTCTTCTCTTAAAGAATAGGTTTCATCAACCAAACAAATCACAGTGAATGTCATGTCATGTTATCGGTGGATAGTCCTGACGATGTAGCACCTTGTGTTTTGTTTTATTCTTTTTTTTTTATTCATTTATTCATCTTCAGGGTGGCAGTGGTGGCCTAGTGGTTAAGGAAGCGGACTTGGGTCCGCAAGGTCCCCGGTTCGAATCCACCAGCTGCCAAGTTGCCACTGAGGTGCTCTTAGCATAGCACCGTCCCAACCCACATTACTTCTTGTGGGCTCACCACCCACAGGAAGGCTCACAATATGGTGCAATGTGATTTGGGTGGCGTCAATTGCCCCTGGTGCCACCCCTGCAACCTGGCAACGGACAAGCAGAAGAAGATGAATGAATGAATATTAATCTTCATACGTATATCAGTTACCAGGTCACAAAGGGAACAGTCTCCACCACTGCCACCCAAATCATACTGCACCCTACTGTGAGCTTTTCTGTTGGTGGTGAAGCCACTGGAAGTTATGTGAGGTGGGACCGTACCCCCTCAGTGGCTGCTGGTGGGTTCAAACCTGAAGCCTTGTGGACCCAAGTCCGCTTCCTTAACCACTAGGCCACCTCTCCTCTCTTTCTTAAAACATTTTCTTCACTCAACACGTTGCACAGACTGACCACCTGCAGTGTCGTACCTGAATACTCTCTCTGTGTTCGTATGTGAGTCAATGTGTGTCTTTCCTTTACTTCAGTTGGACGACCACAGTCCCCAGAGTCTCCTCCACCTCGTTCCACCATGTGAGCAACACGGTGGAACATCAGATCGCTTCAGTTCAGGGGAGATTTCACCGTCAGCAACCTTTCGTTAACCTCACTTCTCGCCGTTTCACCCGAGCGGATTTGTTCCTGCTCTTTTCCCATCAGCCTCTTTGTCTTTGCCAGAATTTTCCGTGATGCGATCGGTGCTCCTGTCCTCTGGAAAGTACTCACTCAGCAGCAGTGTCTCATCCTCTGGTTCACCCCCATCTCAGTGGAAAGAGAGTAATTATGGATAATCTGTTTGAACGTGGATTCTCATCCAAGGATTTTTAATATTGAAATAAAACATGTCTGTGCTGTCAACTTTTTTTTTGCGGCTATTTTTGGAATACTGTGTAACTGAACCACTATTTAAGTCAAGATAATCATTCTTAATATAACTTGTCCAATAAGGAGATGTCCAGTGAGTCAGGATTACTTTTGGGAAACTCCTAGATTCATCTAAGCAGCCCTGAGACCCTGAGTTCAGTGTAATATATGCCACTGAACACCATCCCCACTGAAGCAACAACGTCTGACACTGACAAATGTACCGGAAACACGGGCAGATTGCTTCACGTGGCCTGTTGTAGTCGAGGGATGGTGTGAACTGACCCTCATTCTCACCCTGATCTGCTTTACTTTGCTGCCGTAACACGCTTCAGCAGCTTCAGTGCTGCAGATCAGCAAATCGTCCAGAGTCAGCAACAAAGACACAGCTACTACAGAATGTCTTCCAGACATGAGGGGTTGTTGGCTTCGGAGTACAATAATTAGGATAAAATAAAACTTCATGACACAAGTTATACAGCAAATAGATGAGCTGGCCAGTAAATATGAATGCAGTGCTGCCCATGCACTGACAAATGGATGGTCATGTGATGTAAATAAAGATGGGAAGGAGAAAGAAGATGTACCGGGGTAGGGGGGATATTACGTGGACGTGGTCTGTCAGTTCTGTCCGTTCTCCTCCATATCTATCGTCCTGCAAATAATCATAGATACAGACATTTTCACACTGCCATCGTGAGTTGATCGTAATGTGATAATCGTTTGTCTTAACCCTCTGTAAACTATTCCAGTCGCCTTAAGCCAAAATTCAGGCCTGACTGTCCAATGACTGAATAATCCTGGAAAAAATCGTACAGTACAGTACAGTACAGTACAGTAAACTGGCCTTAAGAAGTGGTTAGCAATGCTGCCTTACTATTAGCTATGCTGTCTCAACTCCCAGATCTTCTATACAGTGTCTGCATGTTTTCCTGTCCATGCAAACAGAATATCAGTACAGTTTTTGCAACAAATCACACTTCAACAACCTGCAGTGTCCGACGCAGCCTAATAAGTCAGTGTCAGTGAACCATCTACCATAAATGGCAACCTTTCAGATTAGACATGGATTTGAAAAAAATGAACATATGCTACAATTACACAGGAAAGCTGTGTAAATACCCTGAGAGCGTCTGGTCATGGTTGTACCCATCTAAGGTCCATAAAAAACGGGAGTAGTTCCAGCTGCATGACCCTGGAGGGATGAGGAGTCCATCCATCCATCCATCCATTTTCACCAACCAAATCTCATTGCACCACACCGTACCTTTCTGCAGGTGGTGAGCCCACAGGAAGCCAACCTCTTTAACCTGGATTCGAACTTGTCTAGGAGGTAAACACTGGAGTTCCACACCACCTATACCTATGGGCCAAAGTGAAGGATGTTAATAGATAACTTAATGGCTATTCATGCCATAAAATATGTGAAATGTATGTAAGAACATCTCCAAAAATTATGATATATTATGTAAGAAATAATGAAAACAAGGGAAGCCTCTACAGTGACCTCTGCTGGCTTTTCTTATTTACAAACATCCATCAAAGCAGCTGCTGTTGTTTTGTCACTTCCTCCACTTTTAACTGATGCACCACCTGTACAGGCCTTCACCCCTGAGACGACTTTCTCTTCTCTGTCAGGAAACAAGAGTCTGCAGCAGTGTCAGGGAGACCAGAATGTTCTGTGAATATGGACCCATGCATCACAGTGGACACATGGTAGTCGATGGTATTTGTGTGCAGTCCTGGCTCTGTCTGTCTGCGTCTTCCTCCCGTCCATCCCTGATCTCTGTCACTTTGTCTCCTGACGTCTCTGCCATGTGGCCGAGCTGGGATAAAGACAGTGAGTCAGCCTTTTTCCCCTTTTGACCACTTTTGTGCACATCAGCCACGAATCCAGATGTTGTTTACTGCAGGCTTCCATGGTGTTTAAGCTCAAAACCAGATCATTGATGTGCAGCCACAGTCAATTAAAATTCATTAAAAATCCAGATCGAGAGACATAAAAAACATGAAAAGCTCTGGAACATCAGAGAATATTTGTTACAGCAATTTTTTACAGAGTGTGGAGAGCTGGTAGAAATGTGTATTTCACATTAAAAATAAAATACAAAATTAAATATTGCTTAATAATATTATTCTCTTTAATGTATTTTCTTGATGTAACAGTTTAAACCTACTAGAAAATGTTAGGAAATGTTCATAATATGATTCCCCAAATAGAAATAATTACTTTATTACAAACTGTAATCAATTTATGAGATTTTTCTTGTAAAGAGAGAGAGAGTTGTAGAGTTGAAAGTGGTATAAAAAATGAATAACGTGAATAAATGTTTGAGTTCTGGCTTTTTTCTAAAATGTCACAAAATAACCCAACACCTATGATTACCTATTCTTTATTTTTATTTATTTTTTTATTTTTTATTTTGTACATTTATTGTAAATGACTAAAACAAGCAGCACTGGTGGCCCAGTGGCTAAAGAAGCTGACTTTGGTTCACAAGGCTTCAGGTTTGAATCCACCACTAGTTTTGCTCTGAGCATAGCCACATCCAAACGCACACTTCTAACTTCAAGTGGGTTCATCACCCACAGTATGGAGCAGTGTGATTTGGGTTGCAGTAGTGGAGACTGTTGCTCCTGTGGCCAACAGTAACAGATAAGAGGATGAAGATGATTGAATGACTAAAACAGTTATAGACTCCTTTTGTATTAATGACCTATTTATTCAAACTACTGTGTTGCGTCATCGTTGTTAATCCTGAAAAAAATGCTTGATTAATTAACTTTCTCCATTCATTCATCTTCTTCTGCTTGTCCGTTACCAGGTCGCATGGGCAGCTACCGCCGCCCGAATCACATTGCACCATATCGTGAACCTGTGGGTGGTGAACCCACAAGAAGTAATGTGGGTTGGGACGGTGCTATGCTCAGAGCACCCTGGCAGCTGGAGGATTAGAACCTAAAGCCCTGCAGACCCAAGTCCGCTTCCTTAACCACCACTGCCGACAACTTTCACCAAATGTGTTTAAATACACATGGAAAACAAAGGCAGAATTCAGTGCTGCAGTGGAAACGTCAGGCAGGAAACCAACTAACTGGTGTGAACCTGTTTCTTTAATTTATATTCCCCCCTTTGTCTTGTCTAATTATTAATACCCTTCACTGCACCATATGGCCACAGCGGTTGTGTTTTTACAGTCGTCCCTAATTTTAACACTTTTCCCCCGTCCTCCGTTCCTCTCCATATGGACGCTTCACTGTGATTTAATAGTTAACCTGCTCCGCGGCTCCCTTCAGCTGAAGCAGATGTCTGCCTGCTCCATCCATTAACAATAAAGGCAGAAATTCCCCACGTCCCTTCCTTTCTTTGCATTTCCCCACTTTGTTTCTTCCATTTCCCTCTCACACTTTCCTTCGCTCTGCTGTTTTTGTTTGACCACTTGGCCATGTGTCAACTACAGCACTGAGTCATCTGGATTCAGGGCACAGCTCACAAAACAAACTCAAATTCTAAAAGTGGCAGCAAACAGGCTTCAATTACCAGAAGGAAACAGTTGGTGTTAAAAATACGCATGAAAAACCTCTTTGTCTCAAGGTGGTGGCAATCAACCATATCTGTCCTGACAGGTTTTCATTTATAGACTATATTAAATATACTAAACTCTAATGTATAATTGACAATGAAAGCACATGACCTGGTTTAAAAGCCAATAACAGAAGAAGAAGGACAGGATGGTGATGGACCAATCAGTCGGGCTCTGGAGAAGAAGTAGATTATTGTTAATGAAAAACTTTAATGTAAAAAAAAAAAACTTTATATGGAATTTTAGAGAAAAAGTCAAAAGACAAATTATTATAGTAAAGTTGCATAAGATAGCTAGAGTGCCCTCTAGCGGCTGTCAGTGTGAAAATAACAAATATAAAAAAGGAGTGAGGGAATGTGCGACTTATAGTTTGGAAATACGATAATTCTAAATCAGACGATCCCAGTAAGTAGATCGGGAACTAAAAGTAGAATACAGTGCTTGTAGATATTAAGGAATTACAATAAAAATAACAAATGTTTTTAGAATAATTCTCTAGGTCCAAATTAGCAACAATACCAACATTGGCTTCTGGAGGATCTCAGTCATTCAATCCAAAAAAGTAAAAATAATCTGCTTTTGTGTTGATTTATGTCGTATTTACAGGACATTATTTTGACAGACTTTGACAGTATCACAGATTAGCAAGCAATAAAAAGTTATTTCAGAAAATGTATAGAAGTGAGGAAAAAAATTTACTTAATGGAAAATACAACAAATTACCAATGCCTTCAAAGTTCCACCACAGAAAAGACGGTTCTTTTCCCTGGTCTGTCGCTGGTCTGCGTTTCTTTGGGGTTGATTTCTGTTTCAGTCTCTTTTCCCATCTTCTATCAAGGTTAAATATTCCCACAATCCCCAATTTTTCCATTTTCCAAAGCCCGATGTGTTCATTCCACCTCTAACCTCACTCTTACCCTTCTCACCCTCTATCAGCCCTGGCGTAAAGATTAGCGTCCTTGAAAAAGTAATTTTCACTTCATTTCTACAATCACCTCTATCTATCATTCCCACTGTAACCTGCTGCCCTCCCACTGGTGCACAGCATCGTATCCTCCTCCTTCTCTTCCTCTTCCTCTTCCTCACCCAGGTCTGCTGTTATAACTCTGCTGCATGAAAACATGAATGAGTGACGCATTGTTCTCTGAAAACTAAAACAAGAGTTGGTTCAATAATTGACGTCTGTGCCGACTGTGATTCAGCTGTGTTTCCGTTCTTGAACAACATCCCATCAGCCCAGACACAGACACCACAGTATTGTCAGTGTGTCCGTGATCCATCGTCATTCAGGGTTAACTGTCCATGTCAGTGTTGACAGTCAGACTCTCGGAACACACGTAGACCACACGTAGACCACACTTGTTGTGTCTGCGGCCGTAATGATGTGTTGTGTTTGAGGAGGAAAGCAGGAGTCTGCTAATGCATGGCTAACATGCTAACCTCATGCTAAAGTGACAAATGTTTCCTTCTGTAAAGCTCGTCCATTTATCCAGTTCAGTGTTGTCTAGGTCTGCAGACACTGACGAGAGATGATTGTTAGGAAGTCGGCAGCAGCGGTGGACTAATGGTTAAGGAATCGGACCTCGTGTTTGGATTTTCCAGCTGCCAGGTTGCCACTGGTTCACAGTATGGTGCAGTGTGATTTGTGTGTTAGTCATGGAGACTGCTGCTCCTGCTACTTGGTAATGGACGAGGGGATGAAGATTAATTCATTAATTTATCTTTATCTGTTTACCTACTACTGGGTCTCAGGGGCAGCAGTCTCCACAACTGGCACCCAAATCACACTGCTCCATACTGCCTTCCTGTGGGGAGTGAGTCCACTGGAAATTAATAAATAAGGTGTCTCTTTTAGCATCAACAAACACAAGACATTTCAGACTAGACCTGGAACCAAGAATTATCTCTTGAGAAAATCCCAACCTGGGACAAGACTTTGTCTTAACAGGGTCAGAAACCTGTCAACTATATATTTATATAAGATAAGCTTTAATCTGACTTCCTCTATCTGTTGTTATATTATCATCCGTGCAGGTTGACAGGGCTGAACGCACTGCTTTTCAAGCCCTTTATCTAAATCTGCTACGCAACTATGCTCGTCAAGTTTGATCCTACAGTAGAGGTTAGCTTTGTATAAAACTTATTCTTGACATTTTCAAACCTTACATTTTTCCTCTATCAAGGCTTTTTGAAATGTTTTACAGGTTTGTTTAAAACTACAACAAATTCTATTCATCCATTCATCTTCATCTGCTCATCTGTCTGGTGGGTTGGATGGCGCCACCCAAGTCACATACTGCACAACGCTCCATACTGTGGGTCTTCCTGTGGGTGGAAGAGCACCTCAGTGGCAACCTGGCATCTGGTGGATTTAAACCTGAAGCCTTTGCGGACCCAAGTCTGTTCACTTAACCACTAGGCCACCACTGTTGGCCATTCCATACTTTAACATTCCTGAATTATTGACTCCAGAAGTTATTCCTCTGTTCACAATTTGTCTAAAATAATAACAACACAACAAAATAAATTTGCAAAAACCTTCGCCAATCATTCACCAGAACACAACATGATCACAATCCATTAAATCATTTTGCCTACTTACAATAAATCTAGAATAAAAGGCAGTGGTGGCCTAGTGGTTAAGGAGGAGGACTTGGGTCTGCAAGGTCCCCGGTTAGAATCCCTCTACCGCCAAGTTACTGCTGAGGTGCCCTGAGCATGGTATTGCCCCTACACACTGCTCCCCGGGCGCTCATTAGCTGCTGTTTGGTACTGGTAGATGACTCATATACAGTGCAAGTTGACACGTCAACAGTCATTTGTACAATAAGTCCGTGTCCATGTTGAACTGCTGAGTCCATGGAAGCTACATTTGTCCTCAGTGAGTTAAAGTCCAGTCACAGATGCTGCTGGTATCATATTCCAAGATCACCCTTTTCTGGCTGTTTTCATTTGGAGTTTTTCATAAGGATTTGCAGAGGATTTAGTCTCTTCTTATTCAATGTCATGTGTCCTCCAGATGTGGACAAATGTGACAAACCAACGTTTGACAGATTCCTGTGAATGTCACAGTAATTCCACCGCACTGAGCTGTCTCTGAGAAGGAACCAAGAGAAACTGAGCCAATTCATCACTGATGGTTCTCATTTGGACTGAAGTGATGAAGGCGCTAATAACCCCAGGTCCCCTCTACTGTAGTCTCATTGGACCCCCTGACTCCACTGCACTCACAAGTGAAAACATCACATACCAGGTCAGCCAAAAACCAACTCATCCATTCTTCAAATCGGCAGCAATTCCAACTATGTGATCTGTCAGGAATCTATTGTTGTCCTTCTGCTCCGTAGCTCCTCATCTTTCTCCCGCTGCCTGCTGCAGAGCGACTCAGAGGGAGGTCTGACCCCAGATTTCTGCTCTCACCCCTAACACACACCTAGTGCCTCTCCTTTATCACACAACGCGTTCCCCTCCCGCTTTTCCACTTTCTCCTTCCTTTATCTCTTTGCAGTCAGCCGTTCTCCTCCGCTTCGCTTCACCTCTAAACAAACTGTTTTCTTTTTTCTACACATTTTTAACAGGAAACTTTTCATGATTTAAGACTCCTCCTGTGTGTGTGTGTGTGTGTGTTAACAGCCAGTGAACCCGAAAATTGCACAATGTGTTAAATTAAGGAAAGTCAAACTGCAGCTCAGCGGTTGATTCACCTGCTGCTATTCATGCATTACCCTCAGAAATATCGGACGGTAAATCACCGCTGGTTTACTGCGCTGTTCACTCAGTTCTCTTTCTGCACAAGTCATGTCTTTGAATTGTCACTGAAAGACCCACAAAGTTGTTTTATTGTTTTATCATTCTAACATCTGCATTAAATACAATTAACTGTATGTTTACCAAGTCATCACCAAGGCGTGCGTTCCTGTTTTGTATTGGTTGTTGTCTCCAAGTCTATTTTCCCAGGTCAGTCACTTGAACATGCCCGCAGCCCCCTTCGTATCAAAATAAGGGTCGCAGCCTTTCTTGCAGTTCATGCATGTTGCCCTGTCTCCTGATATCAAACCAGTGAAATATCTAGTTGCACATGGAGTATGACCAGTCAGTGATAAAATGACAAACTGTCACAGTGACTGGGCTGCATCAACAGGGTGGACGTTGGCAGAATGGGCAGAAAAGAAAAGGTTTGGTTTCTTGTACCGACAAACAAAAACATAATTTTTTCATTGTAGTATTTGGATTCTATTAATATTTTTAGTAAAAGGAAAGCAAACTATTTGTCATTGTGACATTCTGATTCATTCTGGGGAGCAGTGAGTGGGGATGATGCCCTGCTCAGTGGAAACCTGGCAGTTGGTGGATTTCAACTTGGAACCCTCCATGGCTCAGTCCGCTGATGATTCATCCCTCTGTGCCTGCACATGTAAAACAAGAAGGGTTTTTTTTTGTTTTTTTTGCCATAAGGCACATCATTAAATAAAACTTACTCCATAGTTTATATTTTATCTATAGTCATTTAAGTCATCTTCAATAAATATGTTCAACAACACTGTAAATGTCTTGTAAAAATACTAAATGTACACAGAGTACCAAGTTCTGTCACATAAATACATCTAATTTTAACGGTAAAAATATTATTGATGTTCATTTGCATACACACACTGTACACTGCAGACCTCCCTCCTCCATAGGACTGAACAGAACAAGCCCTCCAGTGTCAACGAGCGTCAGGAATCCCTTAAAACCCTGATTCATGTGCAGTTTGTTTTCCCTCCCATTTTTCCCAAACACTCTGACATCGTATATACGCAGCAACTTGTAGGTCCGGCAACCGGCAGCAATGACAGGAGTGATTTAAAAGATTTATACAATGATTTTCACACTTGTTTCAACACAGCGCCAGTAAAAGCTGACACATTTCATGAAATATTGTTAACTGGAGCATTTAAGACTGAAGGTGAAACAATTTTAATCACCAAACATAATTCAGACTGAAGTAAAACCTTTGAATTATTACCTTTGAGACACGGTGGGACTTCAATATTAATCTTTCTTTTCTTTTTTTTGAGAAGATGAACAGCTGAAACACAATTGACCATAATCTAAAAAAATAAACTGGATATTATTGTCGTCAGGAACCAAAATCAGCCTGTTTTTCTGTCTAAAACAAAGCATTAATGAAAATTAAATCCTCAAATAATGACATCACTTTTTTTTTGTTAAAAGCATTTACTCTGAAAGAGGCAACAACAGAATGCGCAGCCAGATAAACAGAAACAAGGAGTCAATATCTATTCTAGTTTACAACATAAATGGATTAAGTCTCAGCAAGAAGGGACACCAAGTGATGCATAAACATTACATTTGTCCAGCCTGTTGAACTGAGACAATACATTGGGAGAGTCAGCCCACTACCAGGAAAAATATGGATTGTGGTTCATGCTCTAAAATTGAAAAAAAAGGAAAAAAATCTTCACGGCTGAAGATTCTGCTGATGTTGGAGCCATTATCTGAAGTTGTTCAATAAAACATCCCACTGCCATGTTGGACATGGACACCTTCTCTGGACTAGAACAAGAAATCAATAAACGTTTAACACAGTCTCCACCCAGCACTGCAATTTTTTACTCATCAGTAATTTTTGTAAAGAAAGAACCTTCAAATTTCTAGTAAAAACTCCAAACTCCAAACTTAAAATCAGATCCCATAATATTTGCAGCAACAATCTAAAAGTGAATGTGAAACTATTCTCCTCCTCACCTTGCTCCCCTTCCGCACCTTCTCTTCCTCTTCTCTACCCTGAGGCCATCCAGCCAAAGCGCTGCCTCTCTTCACACACCAGTGTGTGTTGATAGAGCAGAAATGTCAGGCAGACGCAGAGGGACTCCAGGTGAGAAGTTTGGACCTGACAGAGACACACGGTGAATAATTGATCAATATTTGACCCTTCGGAATATAATGGATGACAAACATCAGTCAGATCTGCAGAATCTTGTGTAGAATTAACATGTTCTAAATACGTCACATTCTTCAGAGCATGTTTCTATATTTATTTATTATTTATTTATATTTATTTTAACAGTGAGAGGAATTTTGCTTCTTAATTTAATTTATTTTACTTCAATTTTGGGAGAAATATACAATGATGCCTGATCTGGATAGTTCCTATGACATAAACTAAATTTATTACACATAAACTGCTATGTGTAAAATAAATAACATATAGTTACACACACTTGTATGTACTGTATATATAGATACAGTCATGAAAAAAATTATTAGACCACTCTTTCTTTAATTTCTTGTCCATTTAAAAGTCTGCTTCCACTTAATCTACGTTAATCTGGACAAATACAATAACAACAAAAAAGGCTCATAATTCAGTTTAATTTCCGAGCTGATTTCTGTCCATTTTTGCATGGTTTTATTGACAGTGACAAATATCACTTCCG
>JAFBJS010055259.1:528906-550868 GCA_016785265.1 Paraplagusia blochii | reverse complement strand
TGATAAACCTTTAGTGGAACAAGGCATTAAGATGAACAAGGAATTGAAGAAAACAGCAGAGTGGTCTAATCATTTTTTACATGACTGTATGTCTCTATGTATGTGTGTATGTATACTTGCCTTGTGGTTAAGGAAGCAGACTTGGGTCCGCAAGGTTTCAGGTTTGAGTCCACCAGCTGCCAGGCTGCCACTGAGGTGCTCTGATCATGCTGATCATCTCACCACCTACAGGAAGTCTCACACTATGGTGCTATTTGGGTGGGAGTGGTGGAGACTGCTGACCCTGCAATCCAGTAACAGAAAAGCAGAGGAAGATGAAAGAATAAAGGAATTTATATATATATATATATATATATATATATATATATATATTCTTTATATACATACATATAATATATATAAACATATATATACACAGGTGTGTGTGTGCAAACATTCATCATTTACATGCATACTGTACACAGTATTTTATGCTGTCGTAGAAAAACTTTAAAATACTGCAGTGCAGTGTTGTGGGTTTTAGCTTCTAAAGAACCTACAGTGTGTGTATAGTTGTGGTTTATGTGTCCAACTGGTAATGAACGTACTCATGTTGCAGAAAATCAATTACTTTGTGAACACTTTTCTATTGATTTCCCTCCCAGGTTACTGTAGGTGGGAGTGTTCCCCCCCTGTAGGTCGTTGGGATGTACTGTAATGCAGTTTCTTGGCTCCAACGTTCTGCAGGACTTTCGTTCTGCTGACTAAGGTTTCTGTTCCACTGCTGCGTTCAAGTGGAATCTTGTACATATCTGCACCTACATTAAAGTAAAGCCTTGGTACTGTATCCCACTTTCCTGTGACTCACCAGACTCATGACCATGGAATGAGCTGGGACAAGCCACGACGCTCCATAAACATCTCACCTTTGACAGGACTATAAAAGCCGACTGTGGTGGAGACAGGTTGGCATGATTGATCTCAGGGAGAGGACAGAGGCGAAGGTGGATAAATCAGTTCACTCCCATCCTTTGTCTGTGGTCACATTTCACAGCCAAGACCAGTGTAGTGGTGAATCTTTCACGTTTACTACGCAATATACAATGGAAATGACCAGGGTTGAATTTATATGTGATATAACATTGTTTTTGGTCCATGAATTTTTAGCTTTTTCATTCAACGATTGGCAAACGGGTTGGAATTAAGTGTGACTCAGGTTGTGCAGTGTTCACCTCACGATTGTCTGCAGACAACCTCGCAATCGATCGTGTAAATCAAACATGTTTGAAATTTGACCATGAATTAACCCATTACCCATCATGCCACACTGTGCTTGAACAAAAAAAAAATCAAAGGAGACAAGTCAACAACAGGGAGAATGGCAGAATGGACAGAGCAGATTTCTCTAGATATATAAACCCAAGTAATAAATAAAAATATCTAATTATCACTGATGTCCAATAATAATATTTGCCAATATTTAATTTTGTCCAAAAACTTCTGAAACAGACATATACAGTTGTTTGCCCCAAAAGGACCTGATGTGTGATTCTAAATTATTTGGCAAAACAAGAGAAAAAAAAAAAAAAACAAACATAATAATTATGCTTATATTGACCAACAGATATTATTGGACATCTCCTGGTCATTATATCTTTATACAAATCTATACATAAATCAGTTCTATATACCTTTCACTGCCGCATCATATAACTTAGCTCACTTCCTCTTTGTTACAGCCATCCGGTCTTTTCAGGGTATTTTGACTTCTAACATGACCACTAACCTTAATGTTGACGTCAGGAGGACAATACCTGGTCTGAGGGTTGTGTAATGGACTCAGGGAGTCACAGTAGTTTCCCAGCCGTCGGCCGTCCATTACGTTTTGTTTGTAATCCCGTTTATGTCTCCTAATTTTAATATAGAATATCTCCGAAATCTCCGAAATCGCATAGCCTTCTATTTGGAGACTATGAGCATATGTCCCTGTGTCCACATAGTGTCTGGCCTGCAGCGTGTTACGGATACGCCTGTGTATGAAGTCCGACCACATGTGAAAGAAAAAAAAAAAATCTCCGGGGAAATCAACACAACAAAAGAGTCTGACACTTGTTTGTCAGAGACATTTAAAGGTAAAGGTGGTTAAAGTTGAGTTAAGATCCACTTACACTTTATCTAGGCCACGTGCCAATCATCAAATAAATCTTCAGTGTCACATCTGTTGAGAGAGCCAGGAGCTAGAAACCAGATCTGGGAAAGACCGCCATTATCACAGATGTATTTCAGGCAGCGTGACTGATAATAGAAAACAGCTCCGTTTACACGGTTTTTAGGCCAGTTGCCAATCACTGATGGAATTAGGAAAAACCTTCAGCTTGGAAAACTTTAGAGGAAGGTCGCACACTCAAAGAGCAGACGGATCATCGGATTTCAAAAGCAGGCGGGAAATAGAGTCTTAAAAGTTACAATGTCACAATGAAATCAAAGAGTAAAACACAAAGGGTGTGGAACATACAATGTAGAGAAGGATGAAGTAAAGATATGGTCGACACACACCCTACTGTCTTTGTCCCTTTTTCAATCAAAAAGATAAGGAAAGGTTTGACCAAATACATACCATCATGTTATGAGATGATGTGATTCAGGGAGAGGGTTCAACCGTGGGAAACTCAGTGACCGCATGGAGGTCTATGAAAAGTACTCGGGTTAGTGTCCACTGGAGCCTCACTTCAGTCCTTTAGTCCTGTCAATTTAAACATAGAAATTTTACTTGACTTTACTGTTCAGGTTAGTGGTTAAAGAACCAGATTTAGGTAGAGGGGGTTCCAGGTTTGAATCCACCAGCTGACAGGTTACCACTGAGGTCCGCTGAGCATGGCACCATCCCTACTCACTGCTCTCCAGGTGCTCAAATCTGTCCCATGTTCACTTTGGTGATGGGGTTAAATGCAGAGGTTACATTTCATTGTGTTCAGAGGTGTGGATCACGATGTCACAATGACAAGGACTTTGATTAAGAAAGATAAATAATGACTAAACTGGACTTCTTCAAATGATAGCAAATTTTTTCTTCTTCATTTGGATATTGTGATTTACATCACTGCTAACAATGAAATGTGACATCTGCATTTTACCCATCACCAAAGTGAAGAGTGGGCAGCTTTGAGCAGCTTTTGAACCCAAAGAACGATGCCATGCTAAGTGGACCTCAGTGGTGGATTCAAACCTAGAACCCTGTGGACACAGGTGTGGTTCCTTAAACACTAGGCCACATTCTCCTAATAATAATTCATTCTATCATTTGGATACAAACAGGCGTGAGAAACATTAATCTATCTAATGTTAATGTATCTGTCAAAATCAGTTTTGTGACATTAGGTAAAGTTGGCTTATCTCATATTTCAGTAGATAATCATGATTAATCCTTAGCTACCATCAAAACAAGTGCTAACTGGTCCTAAATTGGACAACAGGGTTGGGACTGAGCAGATTCATGTCAAAATAAAATAAATGACACGTAAAGTCAGGCATAGCCTTTAGCCTTCTTCACGCCATCTACAGAGAAAACATGAGAAATGCATGGAATAAGTAAATACAATAGCAATACAATCCATGTACATAATTCGGACAGTTTGGCGGACTGGTTTACAAAACTGAACGGGCTGCATCAGACCCGCTGGCCTTATTTTGCCCAAACATTAGACTCCAAAACAGATTTAACATTACATTGTTTATGGCCTTTTTAGGACAAATGTATAGTTTTAAAAATGAAATTAAAAAAAAAACACTGGCATTTCATGTGTTTGCAGCAGCCCACGCTTCTATCATCAACCTAGGAGTTTCACACCCTGCGCCTGCATTTTCAGGTTCTAATAAGTTCGGAGTGAGAGGAAAATAGTCTTAGAGGTAAGACCGAAGACGCTGGCTGTCTCACCTGGACAGGTACAGACCTGTTTGGTTATTAAGGATGGAAAGAAGAAGGAGAAAGAGCTGGAGTTACCAGTGAGCTTATCCTGCCTCAGGCGCTTCAGTCAAAGCGTGCTGAACAAGGACCTGGTACATGAGGGAGGAAGCAGATGTCAGGGTGAAGGAGAAGGAGGGACGGTGGAGGATGAGAAGGAATAATGTTCTCACACGTTTGAAGCCCTGGAAATATAAATTATTTATTCGGATGTCAAATTCTGAACTAAACTGAAGGCAGAAAACAAAACACAAAACAACGTCTACCAAGATTCTGACAGCCCGTTGTTAACCAACCTAAAGCCCCTCAGGTCAGGACTTATTGTTTCCCCGTCAGTGTATATATAGCAGGGGTCCAAGGTGAGAGTGTAAAGGCTAAGGGCCAGTGGGATGAGGAGGGATGTAAGAAAAATCTGTGCTAGCCTGTCTCTGCACCCCCGGGGCCTGACATCATGTTTGTTCTCAAAACACACATAAGTCCTACAAAGCACAAGCAGATGTACACACACAAAGAAACCTTGAATGAATACCACACCTGAGAATAATATACATTTGTTTAGTATTTAGTTTTTATTACATTTTTTTTTATTATTATTTCTCAACTCTTGCTGTGGGGTTTGTTGTGTGACCTCATTTCTCCTCTATCACTGTGGTTCCAAAAGTGTGGGTGTGGGGTGGGCCTCCCCAAGAGGGTGCAGAGGTAGGGGGTGCAGCGGAGGTAGTGATAAGACAAACTAATTTGAACATTTTCTCTTCTTGGTCCCCAGTGGACACTGCAGTAATTTAAGAATCACTGCCTTAAAAGAATATAAAGAGAAAGTAACTCTGTTATTGTGATTCACACCACTGCACACAATGACATGTGAATTCTGCATTTAACCCAGTGCTTCCCAAATAGTGGGGCGGGCCCCCCTGAGGTGGCGCAATGCGATGCTGAGGGGGGCACGTGTGACCCTGGGGAACATGTTTTTTTTTTTTTGCCGTACTACAATAAAGTGTAATTGCACATCTTTATAAGTTGAACTATATCTCTTTCTTTTTGTTTTCTTTACGTTAACAAGGATACGATGTTTTGCAGAGGTGTAGCTAGAACTATTTTATAGACAAATGTTATTATTCATAGTTGCAGCGGAGAGTGGGGGGGACGCAAATTGTTTTCTTCTTGCCAGGTGGGGGGTGTAACAGAAAATAATTGAGAAGCACTGATTTAACCCATCACCAAAGTGAACAATGGGCAGTGAATGGAGATGATGCCAAGCTCAGTGGTACCTTGGCAGATGGTGGATTCTAACCTGGAACCCTTCAGACCCCAGTCCTGTTCCTTAACCACTAGGCCACCACTGCTAAACAGAGAACTGGGACATGAATCAGAGGATGTCTACCTACATACTCAGATATCCAGTCATCCAAAAATCATTAGAACGAGAGCAGTTTCACAACTAGAGGAGCGCCCAGGGGGACCATACTCAGGGCACCTCAGCGGTAACTTGGCAGTACGGGGATTCAAACCGGGGGCCTTGCGGACCCAAGTCTGCTTCCTTAACCACTAGGCCACCAACGGCTCAAACGGGTAATATATTAAATAACGTTTTCAGGGCTTTGACCAACAAAAGAGACATGGATTTTTCTAGGGCTTCAAACCAGTTCAAGAGAAGTAAATCAGAAAAATTTGGTATTTTGCTTGGAACAGCAAAAAAAATGGTAGGATAACTCCTTAAGTTAAACAATGCCAATAACATAAGAGTTATGGTATGTTCAAGCTTTTTGATATATTTGTCTGGGTTTTTAAATGTAGTCAAACAAATCTCTCATAAAGTGAAGCATTGAGTGTTGTTACACAGGAACATGTTTAGCTTGGAATGATTTAAAGATCTTTACTGGAGGCTTTGTTTTTGTCCAGGCCTTTCAACACAGTAAACTTCTCAACAGTTCTAGTGGCTCAGCTTTGTTCGATAACTTCCTTCGTGTTGCAACTTTTCAAGTCAAGTTAGTTTGTTTGAGTTCATCAAGTACGTAATTCCCTGCTATTCTTTCAGATTCATTGTCAACACAGTCGTCCACTGACGTCTGGCCATGTGTAGCTAGTTATATATTCATGTCTATATTAACCTCTGGGATCATCATGTGATGCACAATGGGAGTTCAAAGTAAAATGTGGCTAAAACCCTTAAATTCACCCTGGTGTCTCGTTGTCAGATTAAATATTTAAACAGTTCTTTGGTTTATGATGAAATATCTGTAACACACAATGGTTCCATCAGTCTGAGCCGTAGCTTGAGCGTAATGATTATAATAGATGTTTGCCAACACTGTAATGAGATTGTTATAAAGGTTAACGTAAGATCCGACCTGCCAAACAAGGAGACGTTAGGAAACAATCTACACTGACATCGGGGACAGACAGGCAGAGGGAGACATGTCCACAGAGAGGCTGCAGGCTGATGCTTCTGTTTAGACCTGTCTGTTTGCTAAAATCATCAACGCACAACGATTATGGTTGAAACCCATACGGAAAAAAACGATGAATGACATGTTGACAAAACATACATGTACGTATTGTACGATAGATATAATAATGTTTTAATCAACACACCATATTTAGAAAAAGTACATGTACGTATTTATATAAATATATGTAGGAATATCCAATTTATATATTCAGCATTGGCATATCGTATATATTTGTTGTTATACATTATGACAGTGTCTGCAGCCATTCACACTAAAACCTGAGGTAAATGTCCCAGGATTCTATGTGTGATTCCAGCAAATTTGGCAAAAACCTAGGCATTCTGGGCCTCAAACCAGGGCTTTAAACAGGTTCAAGGTACAGAAAAACCTTTGGTATTTGGCTTGAAACAGAAACAAAACCAGAAACATATTTTTTCTGGTCCGAAATAGAAAAGCTTATGTAAAAATAATAGTAACCAGTTAATATGGTTGTATTCCTTTCTTTAAAAATCCTGTGTAGGCTACAATTAAAGGCATTTGTCTCTCCCTTGAGCTCAAGGAACTTTATGTTTTAACTGGTTCCCGACATTGTCATGTTGAAACCTAAAACTAGAAACATTAAAATACCGTTTCTGTTCCAAACTGATTGGCCACCACAGACTAGATAAAGACAAAGGAAAAACAAAAAAAAACAGACAACCCTAAAACAACTCGGGTGCTCGAACTCAAAGGTCCCGGTCATTTGGTGACCTGAGAAGGCCTGTGGACACTCGGCCTGATCACCATGACTGAGCAAACACTAGTGACTGACAGGGCAGCAGCATCAGCAGCTCCAGCATCAATGGGACAACTGACAGGTCTGTCATTGGGTTGAAAAGCTCTGACACTTTCACCACAGATACTGACAGGCAGCCATAGAAGAGCAGTTTGTCAATGAGATTATCGCTGCTGATTTGCAGAGGAGATGGATTATGTTGGCAATGACCCTGGAGGTAGAGGTTCTACCATCCTACAATCCCTGCAAGCATCAACATTCTATCAAATAATCTCCACAATCAGGTAAATCCAAAAATTAATTCCTTCATTTTCTGCTGCTTGTCCGTTGCCGGGTCGCAGGGGCAGCTGATGGTACCCAAATCATCGGGTTGGGTTGGGTGTTGGTACAACGTAAAGAAGAGCACCTTAATGTCAAGCTGGTGGATTCAAAACTGAAGCCATGCAGACCCAACTCCGCCTCCCTAACCACTAGACCACCACTGTCGACAAAATCTAAAAAAATAGTTTCCCTAAATTTATATGCTGAGACAATATGGAAATAAATGGTAAGGTATGTGTGATGTTCATGGTTGCCAATATTTGAATTTGCCCAATATTGTCTAAAAACCTAATATCTGAGTCTGATATTGACAGTTATTAATACATCCATCAGTTGGCCCCCAAAAATTGAGGCAAACATCACAAGATACTCGGTGTGATTCAAGCAGATTGCCAAAAGCAAAAACAAAGGATATCTGAAAACAATCTTTCCAATTTGACAAAAAAAGTTAATGTCCTACTGTGGACATCGGGTGACCGATTTAGTCAGTTGTCCTTGCTACAAAACAAGGACAGTCTTAGTCAACACCCAGGTTGATGTTCAGGCAGGCAGAAGTAAGTCAAGGATTCATGCCATTGTATGAGTCACAGATAATGTATAGGATTATATTTAAAACACACATGCGTGCACATGCTGAATGTGTGTGTGTATATGTGTGTGTGTGTGTGCATGTCTGTAAGGTGTGGCAAACAGCGTGATGCTACTTTGCCCTTAGGACACACAAACCCAGATCTGGCTCAGCTCCACACAACACGACTAGATGTTCCTGCCAATTCTTCAACCCACAAGTGCAAACAAACACACACATCTACCCAGGAGCACACACACCCGACACTACCACCAAAACCTCAGAAACAATCAAATGTAAAAATCTGAGACATTAAAATTGTGTATAATTATTGACTGCACCAAATAATTATTTGTAAAATGCTGACATTAAGCCATTAGGCCACCCACCACTATAACTGTATGTAAGACCTGATGATGTGATACGACATAATTTTATATATTATATTGATATGTTAGGGTTTAACTACGTCTAATGTGATACACACTGTGATATGATGTAATATATCGTATGCCATGGTATCATATAATATTATATAATAATGTAATATGATAACTGAAAAATAATTAGATATGGTATGGTATGGTACGGTACGGTACAGTATGGTATGGTATGGTGTTGTATGGTAGGGTATAGTATACTATAGAATGGTATGAGTTGGTATGGTAACAAGAATGTAATATGATGGTATGGTATGGTATGGTATGGTATGGTATAGTATGGTATGGTATGTTATGATGTGGTTTACTATTGTATGGTCCAGTATGGTATGGTATAGTATGGTAGGGAATGGTATATCATGTCATGGTGTGGTATACTTTTGTATGATACAGTATGGTATGGCATTGGACCATATGTGATATATATGATACTATGGTATGGTATACTAAAATATGGTGTGGTAAGGCTGAATATGGTATTGTATGGTAGGGTATAGTATACTATAGAATGGTATGAGTTGGTATGGTAACAAGAATGTAATATGATGGTATGATATGGTATGGTATACTATTGTATGTTAAAGTATGGTATGGCATGGTACATTATACTATGGTATGCTATGGTATAGTATACTATAGTACACATGGTATGGTATGGTATGGCGTTATAAGCATGTTGTTGCAGAGTCCTGGGAATCACACCCAGGACTCTGCTTTCAGGGCAGGTGTGTCTCTTGTTTGTTCTCTTGCATCAACATTGTACACATTATTTCAGTGTGAGTCTTCCTGAAGCCCTACTTGTGTTTTCATGTCCTGTGTCCAACATCCAACAACGTAAGGTCATCAAACAAGCAACTAAGTCTGGTCTAATCCAATCAGAGGATAGAACCGTTAAGTTGCAGGGCTAGGCCATGTGAATGTAAGGCTGAAATTACTCCCAAAAATCCTACAAAAACACTTATTATGGTATATAAGCAGATTCTGAAGAGCTCAGTGGGAACTTCCTCGTAGAAACTGTCTTATTATTACAACTTCTTTGTGGCGCAGAAGCCCTCGTTTCTGGACTGAATTCGTGGGATTATTCCTTTATTCCACATTCTGATCCAAAAGAATGGGAAACTGTTTCTCTGTAAATAGGTTTAAGTGCCTTTATAAAGCCTGCCAATGTTACAGTGCTGTTCGGAACCACAGCATGAAATGTAAGCATGAATTAAAGCCCCACATGAGTGAATAGTCGAGAGGCTTTTAACCCTTTTGCTCCGTGTAAAGGATTTCTGCATTGATTTCCTACAATGACAGTCATTCATTGGTGGGTCCAGTAGTCACTGTTTGAATTCTAAATGTAAAATGTGAAAAGAGGCAGAGCAAAAGTGACAGAAAAGAACTCGAGAGCTGAGTGTGACGGGACTGTCGCTGCCAAAAGGAGCAGAAAGTACTTTCACCTATGGCCCAGAACCTAAATGAAAGCCAGTCCCTGGTTTGTAGAAACACTAAAAGTCTGTTTTTATGCCAGAAAGTTCAGTTTTATTGGCTTCATGCAGCTTTTAGTTACAATTCTTTTTAGAGTTATTCTGTGATATTTTAGCTATGTGTACACTTTATGTCAGCCAGTTCTTTTAAACCATTAAAAAACTGGCGCTTTTTTGGAAAAACTGAACTTATCTATTTCCATAGATGCGCCCAATTTTGATGCTTTCAAGTTTCAACAGAATTTCTGTCGGTCATAAACACGTGTATAACAATGCAGCTTTAAAAAAGAAGAAAAAAAGGTTTCTACTTTTATATTTTGGAAAAAAAACTTTTCTACTCCATTTCACAGCTGTTGTGTTAGTAAAATTCGCACATTCAATAAATATTGCATTGCAATATATTTACACATTTTGTTATAATGCTGTAATAACATACATATAATGATGTAATATAATGTAATAATATAATAATAACATTTATATTGCGTCACATCTTATTTTTCATTGGTTTCAAAGGTTATTTATTTTATGACAGGTGGATGAAGGCCAATCAGCTGGGGAGACATTTCTGTCCTTCTTGTCCCATCTCCTGTAAGATATAAAAATGTGGAAGACTGTCTGAGGCGTTCAAGTGTGGAGGACAACCTTAGTGGTCATGGTGTGAGTGATGCATTTGCGTTTGTTATCCATGCAATACAGAAAAAGTACATTAAATTAATGGATTCTGTTATTTCTGTGCAAAATATGTTGGATCACATAGTCTCTGCTGCCAGGGACACAGTCTGGACACAACATCCACAGAGTGTGACCACTGCACATAATTTGTTAAAAAATAAATATATATATTGATAAGTCCCCCAGCAGCCACCAGGGGGTTTCATGATGCATGCAGCAAAGGCAATAAAGAAGGAAGAATCGACGTGAGTCTGATGTCTTGTCTCTTGGTCCCAAGGACAAACCATGTCCAGCCGGTCACAGTCTGTCGGCTAAACAGTTTCTCCTCCTCCTCCTCTAATAACCAAAGACTCAACATCCATCTCTGGGCGCAAAAACAAACACAACCACACACACACAACCAGCCTCACTGGACCTCCTTAATCATAAAAACATGGACATGAGTGATCGTACGTGCAGCCAAACATAACTCCACCTGTCCACATGGTCATCAGTCTTTGGGTTGTTTTGCAGCGTGAAGACATCTCAACAGATGTTAGGTCTTCTCATCACATTCTAACTGTGTGCTCATCAGTGTCTCCGTCTCATTCCACTGACTGTTTCATGAAAATGAATGTGTGACTAATATAAGAGAAGTGACAGGTTTGACTTTGGTCAGTTGTTGTGAAACTCTATGCTCGCTAAAGACGTCTAGACATTATCAGTGCAACTGGCCAGAATGTTGGACAATATGGACAAGATGAGTCTTTTTCTTGGTTTGATTTTTCTGGTGCAAGAAAAAACCATCTGCTGCCTACTTACTTTGGATTAAGTCTGGGCCTATTTAGTTAAACACAATGGTGGCACACCTGCAGGAATTGAAGTTAGGGAGAGCTGTTTGCTCAGTTTATTTCTACTGCCATCTAGTGGAAGACGACAAAAAAATATGATGTTTGTACTCATATTGTTGTACTAAATATAACGATTAATTTTGTTGCTAAGCCAACTAGAATCTCATACAAACATCTCATCTCTTATTTTCTATTATTTCAAAATTTGGAAAAAAATATTTTCTTTTTTCGAGTAAAAAAAAAGTATTTCCGTGAACTAAGATAAATATTGAGTAAAGTGCTGAATAAAGGCTAAATGCTTAAAGCCTCCTTAGACAATATATTTGGGGAAATGCTGGCTTTGCAGGGAAAATGTAGAAGGATAACGATAATATAAATTAAAAGTATAATTTGGACAAGTCTGGGCCGGCTTTTAACACCAAACGGGCCGCATCTGGCCCCATAGGCCTTAGTTTGCCCAGGTTTAAACTATTGTGTTAATATGGTATTTAATAATTTAATTACATTTATTGGCCACACCACAACAGCTGAAAAATCCAAGTGATGAGTAGGAAATTTAGCTTGAGCTGAAGTAACATTTGTCTTCACAATGAAATGATTATGTTCATCTTCAGCTGCACATGAAAATAGTTCCACCTGTGGTTAATGGAGTTGCAACACTATGTCAGAACCCACAGACTGATACAATAGACAACAAGATACATATGTCTTTTATCTACAGTTACTTCATCTTGTTGTTGAAGATCTGCTGCAAACATTGTGGTTTTGTGCAACACGTAGCTGTCAGGTCAACAAGTAACTCATCACTGAGCTTTTACAGATCACTGCATTAACAGGGTTTACCCACTACAAGCCAGTCCATATTTGAAAGTCTATGTCTTTAGAGGCTTTTATAAACGTTATGACGCAAATCCCACCATCTAATGCTACGGTGCACCTTCCCACATACTTCAGACGTAGGCGAATGAAGTCGACCGCAACGCAAACAGAACGTGATATGACAAAGTGGAGAAAATGAAGAATGAAGTGAAGCTGAGTGATGGTGGAAAAGCTCTTTCCCTGCCTTGGCTGTGGCCCAAAGAATGCATATAACAAGGTCTGGGCTCAGAGAGGGGAAGTAAAGTCACAAACATGCCTGTCTTGAATACAGTTTTCAACTGGAACACACACACACACACACACACACACACACACACACACACACACACACACACGGAGGTAGAGCATGTCTTTAATCAGGTCTAGTGCCTTTGTCAACAGCTCTGTGAACACAGGTCTCCACCACAACACAGAGGCCCCTGTAGGTGTTTCTGTGAGAGGATGTGACCCAACAACACCAGCCTCTATCCATCACGTCAACAGGACAAAAAGATGGAATAGCTCTTTCAGTCAAAGGGAACACAGGTAGTGTGTGCTGTCCGTCAAAAGGAAGGCTGGAATGTTGCCGCACTTCTTGTTACATGTTGTTTTTTTGTAATATTTATGAAATAAGCTGATGCTTTTCTCACATCAACACTAATAAAAGAATAAACGGAGACTAGGAGGTACAGGAGGGTGGAGACACAGCATTTACTCCAAGTTATAAATCTACTCAAAGTCCTTGAAGACGTCAAATAGCCATGCTTTCCACAGCCCAGGCGTGGGCTAACTTTTTGATTTGTGGGCCACAATTGGTACTAAAATAAGAGACTGGGGCTAGATTAGGAGCAGACAAATGGAGCACTCATGAGAACATTTAAAAGTCAAGCAAAAAGATAAAAATGCTCAAATACTCAGTGTACCAATTATATTTCAGGTTTGGTGGGCCATATTGCAAGACTCAATGGGCCTCATCCGGGCCCCGTGCCTTAGATTGCTCATAATAAGAAGTCAGTATGCTAAATGCCTAATGACTCATTTTGCCAAAATTCTAACCTTGAAACACCCTTTCAATCAGGAAGGACCTGAGAAAAAGGACAGTGTCCACAAAACAAATAATCCCAACAAATCTTCTTCTCCTTTCGGCTTGTCCCTTTTTTTTTTCAGGGGTTTCCACAGCACGTCAACAATCCCATATCCCCCTGTTCTTTGTATCCTCAACTCTAATGCCAACCATGTCCTCTTCCACTGCATCAAATTATTCCAAGAAATTCTACACAAACGTAGCTGCACCAGGATCAGAAACCCAAATCCAAAGAAACTGACGAAACATAATCATTCCTCAGCCACTCGCCCCAATATTCATCTAATTTTAAATTGTGGTCCTAACCCTAAAACACATCTTTTCTCTAATCCGACTCTAATCCTAATCCTTACTCTAACTTAAACCTGGAAATATCCCTGCATAATGTCCATGCAAAGACAGAGCAGTCCCCCAATAAATGTTCAAACAACTACAGCTGTACCATGATCACAGACACAGGTTCCTTTTGGCAGCCTGTCAGTAGCAGAGTGGGAGACGCTTAGATGTGGAAATGAAACTGTCGTGAGATGTTGAAGTCTGATAAAATACATTAAACTGTCATGTTAGTGCAGTTGATCTGTGGTCTATTAAAGGTTGTTAAAAAAGTTTAATTAGATCAATGTTACACACGACTGTTGTGTCGAATAAAAGACAAGGGAGAAATGACGTTCTGAACTTTTAGTACCTTCACTGTTTTCACTGTCCCTCTTCGTGATGTGGTGAAGGGACAGAGTCTGGAATTGAACAAGGTCCAAACAGAAAACAAAAAGACAGAAAAAGAACTGGACTAGGAAGCTTAAAAGAAAACACTGGGGTCAGACAGGAAGGAGAGACAGACGGAGGAAGACGGACAAGACAACAGACTGAACAGTCAGTCTGCTGAAACTGGCAGTGATTACAGACAGGAAAGAAGAGTGAACAGAATGAGCAGAAAAACAAAGCGACCTCAGCTGGTCTATCAGGACACAGACAGAACACAACAAGAGCAGCTGAAGTCAAACAATGGCTTGACTTATTTGTTCATTTTAAACTAATAAATTTTACCAGGACCTTTTGACCAAAGGCGTTTTTAGTAAGTTAGAAATCAGAGATATGTTTTTGTTAAATTTTTACTTTACTTAATTTTGACTCACTGTTCATCACTTAAGACTTCATTTGATGCACTTATTGTTTTTTAAGTAATTTCCTTTATGTTATTAATAAAATATTGTTCCTATTGTTTTAGGCATAAAATATGCTTAATCCTGTAAGAAAGGTTAAGTTCTTATCGTCTCGTTTTTATCTGCAGATTTTTTTTTCCTCCAATGTGGGTCAATGTCCTGATTATAGGCAGCATCACATTCCACCTGTGACACAGCTGTGGTGATGATCATAGGGGTGAGCAGGACAGTGTGTGTGTGTTTGTGTGTCACATGTAGCGACAGTGTGTCATTGTCTGAGTTCCGTAATAAAACCATATACAGAGCTGATGTCATTGTTTTCCAAACGTCGTTGTTGCCTCTTCAGAATCATTTCAACCTTTCTCTGACTGTAACTTCTCCGGGTCAACAGCATCTGTGTGGAGCAGTAGCTGCAGACGTTAAGTATCTTAGTGATGTGGGTTGGAAGGATCACCTGCATTCCCGTGACCAGATCTTTATCATCGGTGGCAGATCTCCAGCTCAGCTGCATCAGTGACGGAGGTGAGGGATGCTCCTTTGGTGGAGCTTATTAAAACCTCAGGAAGTAAACATCACCATGTGGGCCTCCAGGAGCTAAGGGATATTTACTGTAGCAAATTACAGGAGGACAGCGAACACTAAAAAAAGCTGACCTGCAGTGTTGAGAGTTTACGCCTACTTTTCAAGGAAAACATCAATTTAAAGTGCAATAAATACTTTGGACACTTTTGGTTTTGATTGATGCATAGACAGAGTGACGGTTTGTGGGTTTTTTTATCGTTTAAGTCTGAGTTCTTCTGTTTCTATGTCCGTGATTAAGATGTAACCACTGGGTGATCTTATAATACTCTAGGTGAGTAAAAGTTTTTGAGTCGTTTAGATGTAAAAACATACAAGTACGATCCGTTCAACAGGAGCCCTCAATACTTGTACTTCAATTGCATTTGCCCTTTTAAAAATAGCTAAAACTAAACATTCCATTCTAGCAAGATAGCTTGCCCAAAAAGATAATGATCAAGAGTAAGGGACCCCAACTACTCGGCAGAGGACCAGTACTGGTCCGTGGGTGAATTGGTGCTGGGCCTTTTGGCACCATCTGTCTATTACTTCCACTTGAACTGACCAATAGAATGGCTAGGATTCCATCATCAATAATGCAACTATATTTGATTAGGAAATATTTTCTCAGTGAAGACAACAATAAACTCAAAATGACGCAGAGTCATTGATATAAGATTCTAACTTTCTGTCTGGTAGCAGAAAGTTATAGGCTGTGTGCAGTTGAGAAATCCTTGTTGTACCCATGCACAGTTAATTCGGGTAGGAAGATTTTATAGGTAGGAATATATTTCAGAACACCAGAAACTTTATTTTATTATGGGGTATTTATCTGCCACAACTTAACGATTGGTCCGTGAAAATAGTACGAGACATTTAGTAGGTCCATAGCACAAAAAAAAGTTGCAAGATCAAAGGCAAGCAGAAAAGACAAGAGAGAAAGGAATCAATGTTCATAAGAAAAAAGGCTTTTTGCCCAAGTCTTTGAGCTGTCAAAACCTGCACTCTGACAAACCAAACGGGGGGCGCTTTCAGAGGAGGAGACTCGGACTTCTCCTTTGTTCTCGCATTCAATCAAACAGTCTGCAGTAATGACACTGCATGTGCATCAAGGGGATGTGCAACGGCTGTTTGCCCTCTGTTAACATGAATATTAAATGTATTAAAATAAAACAATGATTATTTTTAGAGTTTACAATCAAGCGTTAATTTTATTGAGCAGGGAGTCGGCATGATCTACAGAGAACATACTGTACTTGATTGATTTTTTTTTTTTTTTCGGAATAATCAGTTTGATAATGCATGGGTTAGGGTCCAACTGTACATGGTAATTACATTCACTAACATTGAACTATTATAATGAGAACTTTTAAAGTAAATACTTTGTTTACTTCCGTCCAATGAAACACTCACGGGGGAAGTTAGCAGCTGTTTAACAGTACAGTAGGCTCATTTCATAACTCCCTCACTGTCTCTTACTAAATGTCCAGCTGTGTTGATAATAAACTGAGTGCTGAATGAAGGAAATGAAGAGTGAACACCTCGCTCACTTAACCCCTTGGTAAATCCCGTCCTCCTCCATCAATCACCAACAGCCTGGGCCTCTTACCTGTTCTCCTACTGCTGTCTCCCTGCGTTTCACCCCAACTCTGCTTTGTGCATCCACGCGTCAGGCTTCTTCTCCACCTGTGGACGCCGAACCCAGGGGCCATGCAGACAGGCAGGCTCAGACAGGCTGTCTCCGGGCTGCAGATTCAGGGGGATTCAGTGGTTAAACACAGAACATGTTAGAGACAGAGTTTATCAGGTTCTTACACCTGGGACACAATTCTTTAATGGATCGTGTCTGATGCCATGAAAGTATTTACCCTGAATGATTGACAGAGGAAATATGAAAAATGTCAAACAGCTGTGCATGCAGGACTCAACTGTAAGAACTTTTGACAGTGGACAGGTCGTGGTTTAGGTCTGGGACCAGTACTGGATCTTGGTTTTATTTGGTTCTGGGCCAAACAGAAAGAATAAAAACTTATGATTAATGTTTGGAGAGTAATTTACTTTATTAAAGGTCTTATCTAAATGTTTTGTTTGTATTAACAGTGGACATTTACTTGACGAGGCTTTAAGGCGATTTTGAGAAGCAGGTAAAGACATGGACGATGGTGTTTAAGTTTGGGCTGTTTTTTTTTTTTTTTACACACAGGATCGTGAACTGACAGAGGAACTCTCACAGTGACAGATGGATGGAGCAGTCAGAGAGGAAGATGGAGAGTTGAACAAGGGTCAGGTGTTGCACCAACAGAAGTGGTGGAAATAAATTGCTGACTCCAGGGCACTTTTCTGTTGAAAGGCAAAAAAAGGAATGCTATCTGTAAATGTCAAAAAGAAAATCCTCTGATTGACCATGGGGGCCAGTAGGGTATGAAGCAGGTCAGAGGAGACATACTTTGACTTGTTTGATGTTTGTTGAAGTCTTATACAGTAGCTCTGTGACTGAACTCATCAAAAACTGAGAAAAATTCCTTGTTAGATCCATGTGATGAAAAGACCATTGAGATGAGGACATGAACTTCTCTCATCACATTCGCGGATGACAATTGATTTCAATAAGCTGCAGGAGAGACTCCTCAGGGGACTCACATGGACAACTATCCTGCTTTTAGTCAGTGTTATTTTGACATCCACACTCTGACACATCAGTAAACACAACCAGGGGACTTTCCTCCGTGTGAGGACGGGTTCAAAGCTTGGTCTAATACAGTAAAGAAACTAGAAACTAATTTTGTGGGAAACAAAAATAAACTGATATTTATTCAGTATTCATTCATTCAAAAAAAAGAATCTTAAAGAATTTTGATAAAGAAGAATCATCAATACTCTAAAAAGTCAAGGGCCAAAATTATTATTTATTGAAAAACTTATGGAAATGTGGTATATGGTATGCAATAAATACATTTTTGGGATAGGGAAGCAAACACTAGCTTTACATAACATTGAATCTGGAACAACCAAAGCTTAAAATTACACACTTCATTATAAATTAATTATTGATCTTTATCATTATGTATGTATTAAGTATATGTGGAGCAGTTGGGGGCCTTGTGATTAAGGAAGCGGACTTGGGTACGCAAGTCCCCCCCGTTCAAATATCCCTACCACCAAGTTACCACTAAGGGCCCCACACATTGTTCCCGGCTGCCCCCCTGCTCAATACAGTGATGGCAAACATATATGTATATGTATATGTATATATGTATATATATATATATATATATGTATATATATATATACATACATATATACATATATACATATACATATATGTTTGTTTAACAAACTTACAAACAAAATGTACATACAATATATATATATATATATATATATATATTTGTAAGCACATTTTTGTTTGTAAGTGTGTAAGTACTGTAAGTAAGTGTTAGTGTTCTCCTTACTTTTTTCAGACTTCTGGTTTCTTATTATGTCTCTTTGACCAACAAAAATAAAATGTACTATAACATAGTGCTAAAAAACACTAATGGTTACACAGGTGGGACAAGTCAAGTAAACATTTGATATAATCTCACGGTCCAAATACAATCAGACTGCGAGCCAGATTTTGGCCCCCAGGCCTGATTTTGGTGCATGTGCTTTTCTCCATCTAAACTTCTACCAGGGGAATATACACTACAAAGAGTCCTCCACATTCGTCACTCATGTGTCCAGTGTTTAGATAATAATCAGAACAGAGTCAAGAGGACAAAGGACAGACACATGCCTGGTATGAATCCCACTTTAGAACTGCATTAATAAGTACTGTACAGTGTCCTCAGGACAGAACTGGCAGGTGGAACTGATCGACATCATGCAGATGAATATTTAACCTTTCATCAGTTTGCCAAACACATGGGCATCGACCAAGAAGTCCAAGGAAACTGACATCACAGACATTGACACTATTCCAACGTTTGATCAAACACTCACATACGTGTCCGTTTCATCCAATGCTTCACATTCTATACTGAGAAACAGAACTGATTTCTCGTTCCCTCACAGAAAGGTGCACATGAAGCCGTTTTCCATTTTAACAGTGCGTATTAAAAACCAATTGAGCATGAGAGTGTTCCTGTGGAGTGAAACTCTTTTATAGCTCTGGCAACGGTTTCATCCTGAATTGCTGATGAATCCACTCAATCTCCACAGAGATGAACCTGCCAACATGCTGACAACACAGGGTCTCACTCCACTGAGGCCCCATCACATGGATGTACCGTGACAGTTTATGGTAAATACTGTTTTTATGATCAGTTTTTGAGTTTATTAAATTGTTGGTCAGATGTTTAAGGTTTGCTACTCAAGCTTTTTTCAGAGTAAAAGCACAGACCGAATTACTCCTGTGCATAGTGTGTTCCAGTCTCCAACTTGGCTGTCAGTATTTTCTCCTATAGGCTACTCAGTATTTCAGTGCTCACGTCATGAGGTCCACTACTGTAGTTGAAAATAAATACAGACTATAATATACGATATTTGCAAAAGGAAACAACACAACACAAGTAGCCTCTACTGCAAAAAATAACTTCGTAAGTCTAAAGAAAGGAAATAAAAAATGCATTTCAGATACTGACATTTCGTTCTAGATCACATGGTCACAGTGGTTTAGCGATTCTGCCTTAGACAAAAAACAACCTATTTGTTGTTCAATTCCCAGACTTTTCACACCATCCCCAAAATATGAAATTTGAAATTGACCATTAGACTGAATGTACATTTCACCAACAAACACAATTTTCACCACAGGTAACTATTGAAACACTATCATTTGCAATTTACTTACTAAGGGCAGAAGACAGGAGGCAGAGCTGGAGGTGGAGGATTTAAAGATGCTGAGGTTCTCTTTAGGAGAGACAAGGATGGACAGGACCAGGAATGAGGTGATTAGAGGGACAACACAGACAGGAAGGTTTGGAGAAAAAGCTAGAGAAGACAGATTGATATGGTTTGGACATGTTCAGAGGAGGACAGTGGATACATTGGTAGAGGAATGATCCTAGAGATGGAGCTTCCAGGTAGGAGACAAAGAGGAGATTGATGGATGCAGTGAGGGAAGACATGGAGGTTGTTGGAGTTAGAGTAGAAGATACAGAGGACAGAGGGAGCTGGAAAACAATGACTCACAAGCTGAAAGGAGAAAAAGAAGAAGATGGTTAAACCCCATACTAAAACCCTGTTTAGTTAAACACAACCCAGATATACTCACAGGAGTTGAAGAAAGACACTTGTATTGAGATGCAGATAAATAGACAAAAAGCTTTTCATCATCTCTAATTCTTTTATTCCAAGGTTTTATAGCCATCTGTATCCACCTAGTGGAGAAATACCTAATCGCACTCGCTACTCAAGAACAAAATTCACAATAAATACATTTCAAGTGAAACTAGATAATCTGATAAGATCTGCTTATTTCTCTCACGGTTGGCAACCACTGCTATGGTGGTAAACTGTTTAGGTTATGATACACCATCTCTGCCAGATGACTTGGCTCAGGGATTGGCTCCTGCTCCCATGACCCTGAAAGGTCCAAAAAGACAGTCTCACTTCCTCTTCTCAGTATATAACCATGTAAATTTGCAGAGCAAAATAAAAATAATCAGTTAAGCACATTTCCTTATCGCTACATGTTCGTGTAATCTCATGCGGATGTGTCGTCTCATATTCATGCATGAAAGTATCACGACTGAAGATAAACATGGAAGTCATTCAGGCCTGATTAGAAACACCGCGTTTTTCCATGACTCAGCTCTGATACACAGATTAAAGGCAAAGGAGACTTTAATGCAGCACACGTGCATGCACAAAAAAAAATAAGATTTTTGAATATCTTACCAGGTTGAAGTTGAGTTCAATGTCCAGGATGTCCTGATGTCTGTTGAACCCTCCTTAGTCTGGTGTTGTCTGCTCTCAGCCAGTCTGCAGACAGCTTTGAACGAGCCTTTAAAACAGCGCCCTGACGGTTGTTGGAGGTTAAACAGACTTGGTGAAGGCCTTTCTCCCATGGTTATAGCCAAGGTTATGGCTGAGATTATAATGAGGCTGAACATATAAATGGACAATAATAAATTGTTCTAACACTAAGGCAGTGTGAGCTTGTGAGAGTCTTTCCTTAGGGGGAACTCAATCCTTTTGTTTGCTTGTGTGCAGACGGCTCAACGTGATAATCCTGCATTAATGAAAAGAAACCCTCAGACAAACAAATAAAATCAGTGTTTTCACACACACTCACCATCTGAAGCCAGAGGTCCTTACAGACAAGACTTTAAGACTCGACCCTAAAACACACCTGAACTGTGACACACTCTCCTTCTCCTTCTCTGATAAACATTGTAGGTTTCAAATTCTTACAATCTGTAAAAAAAAATCTGGGTGAAACCAGTCTGAACCAGTTTGTAAGTTATAACACAGCAGCAGCCACGTATGAATACATTCATGGAGGAACTTAGTGTAGTGATGGCATCTCAGCTGCTTTGACTAATGAAATAGCTCCCCATCTCTCATCAATGAATAATGCATCACACATACACAACGCCGTACGGCATGGATTATTAATAGGAACGCTCTATACTGCATGTAGAGCCAACTGCACACTGCTGACCCGTACGAAAAATATAAACATGCATATGTATGTACATATTTATTATATTTTTATGAAACAAAACTGGATTTTAGAAGAACTGGTGAGATACTGTCAAGTTATTAAAGTGGAGCTGCAATAGTTATTACATCACTTTATATATACATATATATTTATATAGATGTTCAATATTAACTTTTCCCAATACA
>JAFBJS010055259.1:496179-527700 GCA_016785265.1 Paraplagusia blochii | reverse complement strand
ACCATTAGAAAAAGAATCATATGCAGAACCGTGTCATTCATGAAACCACTGCTGCCTGAAACCAGCCCTGGACTCCCACCTTGAATAAAGTGCTGCAGGGCAGAGGAACCGAACAAAACACAACAAAACATAGCTTAGTGAACAGCATGGGAACTGAGAGATAGATACATATGACAAAGGAAAGATGGAGTTGAGCCAAAATGCATAAAGAAGAAGCAATGAAAGAGGATTTGTGTGAGATGATGGGAGTTCAGACCACGGCTTATACAACCAAAGTTCCCACAAAGTCCTGGACTCACAGGACAGTCAACAGTTTTAGAGCCCATGTTTACACAAACATGTGTGTATTTAATTATCCAAGCTGATCCAAAATTCTAAAAATAGTTGTCCTCCTGTTGTCTGAGATTATTGTGATTATTAGAGATCACTGGTCACTGTTGGTTTGGTAGATTTCAATAGAAGCTCCTTTTATTATCAATCTCCTGTCATGATGTGCAGGGTAAAAATAGGTGAGGTTGCACAAGAGGGAGATCAAAATTAAAAGAAGAAGATCACAATTGATGTTTACTTATACGAGGCCTCTTGGATGTAGGTTTGAGGAACCTTCTATGTTCAGTTGCCATAAGTTTAACTATTTTTGGATTAAATGACCAGGATCAATGGCAGTTATGTACTAGGGTCCACAGAGCTTTAGGTTCTAATCCACCAGCTGCGAGATTGCCACTGGGTTGCTCTGAACAGAGCACCGTCCCAACTCAGCACCTACAGAAAGGCGTGTGGTGCAAAGTGATTTCGGGGGTCAGTCGTGGAGACTTCCTGGGAAGTACTGTTAACCTAGAGATTTAACGTTTTTGTCATGCATTCACTTATCTGCTTGTCCCAGAGGCAGCTAGCACCAACCAAATCACATTGTACCATATTGTGAGCCTTCCTGGTGGGTGGAGAGCCCACAAGAAGTTATGGAGGTTGGGATGGAGCTGTTCGCTGTCCTTGGTTTACGTATGAATACAAATGAAAAAGATTGATTAATTATCTAGATGACATAAATATAGAAAGGAATTGTTTTACATAAGCAAACTATGTGCATGAGTGTAACCTTTGAGTGTTTTACTATAAGAGGGCCTACAAAGGCCAGTGTAAATTTTATATATTTATGTTTAAGTGTTTCATGGTTTGTGTTGCCACCATCTTTTTTCATCTATCAATCCCTCAGGAAATTATGCCTCTGCATTTAACCCATCGCCGTAGTGAGCAGGGGGCTGCTGGCTGAGCCAGCGCTCGAGGAGCAGTTTGGGGGGACCATGCTCTGGTCACCTCAGCGGTAACTTGGAGGTAGGGAGATTCAAACCGGAACCCAAGTCCTTTTCTTTAACCACTAGGCCACCAACCGCTCAATCTTGCTTATTAATAACTGAATGAAAATATACCCAGTGGCAGTGCTGGCCCTGTGAACCTTAAAAGCTACAAAGACGATATTTTTAGATCTCTCACAGCTACTAACAGACCACTGCATCCCTACTCCGTTTGACAAGTGCTCCACCTAGACAGACTCCAGTACCAGGCAGCAGTGTTGTGTGGTGAGACCATGTCAAACACGCAACAAACCTCCAACAAATCTGCGGTGATGCTGCAGAACTTACTAAACAAAGGGTGAGAGAAACAAAACAGCTAGACACGAGGGTGGCACAAAGAGAGAAGAGGAGAGAAAGAGAGGATGAAAGAGGGAACAACTGTAAAGGTCATCGTGAATATACTGCTGATAAAGCTGCCTCCCCTCCTCTCCCCGCTCTCCTCTTCCCCACCAGACCCACATACACACACACACACACACACACACACACAGTGAGGGCCTTCACTGTTCAAACAGTCTCCTAAAGTCAAAGGCGGAGTAACACAGAGATGGTAAAGGGCTGTTTCCTCCAGTCAGAGCCGGTGTTCAGGAAGCTGTGAACCAATACTGGAGACCAGAAATGGTTTTGTTTTACAGACAAAGAGACAAAGGCAACAACAGACCAAGGGCAGGAAGAGAGTCAGGAGGGAAGAGGGGACGAGGGGTGTTGTAAATGTTAAGTCCAACTGTAAACACTCATTCACATACAGTTTTGGCACAATTACATCCTGGAACACAACCAGTGTCCACAGGTGGAGCCATTGCAGAGCAGAAACAGCAGTGATAAAGTGTGAACAACCATTGAAAACGATAATACAAGTCAAGGGATATAAAATCCCATCATAATCCAACTCCAGTCATTCTTTAATACCCACTGCAGGTTCTTCCAATACTTGGACTTCAACCCCAAAGAGAGTGGCCTAATATACCACAGTTTTATGAGATCTGAGGTGTAACAGGTCCCAGAGGACCAAGCTGTCATCGAGTATTACACCAGTCTTCCTCTTAAAATTGTCAACCATCTACTGTACAAATACACAGTAATAAAAGTAAACGTACAGGTCGATCCTGGACCTATTTGGGCAGAAAGGTTTCAAGGTTAGATATAAATCAAATCACTTTATGGATCTTTTTGGCTACAAAACGGACAATTAAGTCCATTTCAGGACTTTTAATATATTTCAGACGTGACTAATTTGCAAGAGTAGAAGCTCAGGCTAGCACAACACTTATGTACTCACAGGAATTGAAGAAAGAAAAATGAATATCTCATTTTAACTTTTTTAGTTTTAATAGCCATCTGCTGCCACCTAGTGGAAGCCAACTAAGGGACATTATCGACCAACTAAGGGACATTACTGTGTTTGAAACATTAGTTTTGATACAATCCAGATGAAAAAAAATATTAAGAGGCGAGTAGAAATATTTTGATGGACTAGATTATCCAATAGAGGCTCAGATTAGGAATAAAAACCCCTTCAATGGCTTTTTTGAAACTTAATTTTGTCTCTGGATTAATGAGTATGTTTGATTACACAGCCTGTAAAACAAAAGTACATTGTCATTTATTAGCGCACTAACCTCAGGACAAAATGTCACATTCTGTTCTAGTTTCTCAGCTGCTTAAAAGACTCTTTTGTCCTCCATTGTGTGACGACGAAGCTCTCTTTCCTCCCTTTGTCCGTCCACCTCCTACATACACTCAGCATGAGCGTGAGTCTTTCCCTTTCTCAGCTTTCAAACAATGCCTCATCTCTGTCTCCCAGCCCACACCAGGATGCCACAGTGGGGCGCCATGAACTTCTCCATCTATTTGGCTCATTCATTGGCTGAAATCACCCAAATGCCTAAAGTCTCTGCTCCGCTTTTTCTTCAACCATCACTTCCTCATCAGCACAATCTCCATCCTCTCCTCCTCCACTGACTCACAAACCAGTGACCTCAGCCAGTGACTTCACCAGGCGGCAGCTGCAGTCAAGGCCACAGTCACGGAGCCGTGTTGGTGGAGAGGACAATTAACACCGACGCTGTGTCTGGAGCACCAGGGTGAGACAGTGCACAGGAAACTTCTGGAAGCTATCAAACAATCCGAGCGTCTCATCTCAGCCAATCTTTCAGTTTCTGGCTGTTACATGAATTGGTGCTAATGTCCACTTTTGTTGTCTGGTTCATGAAAATGAAGAGACTTTTTCAGGGCCACAATGAAGTGTGAAAATAAACGATGACTGATTTCATCATATTTGGTTTTATGAAGAAAAAAAAAACAGCCAGAAAAAAAAGTATATATTGTCGGCCAAAGAGAAGGTGATGCAAATTTATTGTACTATGACGTTTGTGAAAGGAAATGTTCAAATGTTTTAGGGCATGCACAACTTTTGAAGGCTGAAATGTTAATTTTTAAGTTCATTTTAGGCAAGTACACTTTTATCTGTAGTTATGGCTTCCGCTGGTCTTAGAAAAACATACATTTACAAACACATGTGTAGCCTGACATTATATGGCATATACATACATATATACATATATATTTATATACATATGTACAGTGTTTATATATTCATATATATGTATATGTGTGTGTGTGTGCATACATATGTAAATATAAAATATATGTATATAATATAGGAAAAATAACAACAATGTACCCACGTATCAAATATAGTCATAGCAGGTTAAAGCTAATGGAATTTTTTTTTTTTCAATTAAACAAGTTTTCAATTAAAATAACTAATTAAAATAATACTTGTTATGTGAAACGTGTTTCTAGTGGCTGAATATTTGAGTAAATCAAAATCTGATACAAACCGATGTTTCGATTTCGTCTTGTATTTATGCTGATCAAACACTAAAGTAGGAGTGTGTTAGAAGCGTGATCAAGAGAGAAATGGTGTGAAAGGAGGAGGCAGCCATCTACTGGACACTAGTAAAATTACACTCACTGGTTTAGGTGATGCTTGAGGAAATAGGCTAGATGTATTTCAGAGATAGGAATCTTAGCGAAGACTATGACACTTTAGAATATGTACCATATAATAGCAAAACTACAAGCATATTTTTTATTTTTACTGGAAAAAATATTTTTGCTAAGTAGTCAAAGTTTGGTTGAGTTTTTTATTTGTTTTTTTTTATTGTACAAAAATGTGTTAGTCATACTTGTGTGTGGGTGTGTTGTGTTCAGAGATGTTGGTACAACCACAGCACTGTGTTTAGGAAACAGTTGACCTGCGTGTCCACTCTGGACAGTGAGTGTCCGTCTTCTGCAAACCACAACAACCTGCAAAAGGTTACAGTCAAACACCATCTTTACAATAAACAATAGTCGAGAGTATAAATGTGACTACGTTTTTTTTTGGTCCTTGCTGTACCTGACGGGTGAAGATCTGCTCTTCAGTACTTTATAGAGCTCCAGACCTTGGTGAGGAGACACTCGTCTGTCTCTGCCTCCCAACATCAGCAACACAGGAGCCTTGATCTGACAGAGGCACAAATCACACGTGTATATTCACTGACAAAACTTTTTGATGTTTCTGCTGAATTATGTTCCCAAAGAAAAATAACTAAATTATCTGCACAAAATGTAACATCAAGCTATGAAACTTGTAATATGTGCCAAGCTCAGGTATATTATATGCTTCATTTAATGTAAATTCATTTTTATGTATGAAAATAAATACTGATATTCAGATATGATAGTATCTGATACAGATACTGTATGTGTTTTTCAAAGTTTTTCCAGAAAAACTTTGCCTTTTTTTTCTCAATTCAACGTATTATAGTGTTAGTGTCTCTGACCTGGGCAGCATATCTGATAGGTGACCTCTCTAACATAACAGCCAGGTCGTCAGCCGTGGGGATCTGATCATGTGAAAAGTGGAGTCCTACACTGGTGTAACGCCTGCAGGCAGGACGAGAAGAAGAATCGACGTCAGGATGGAAAGTTGTTCTCAAGGTGAAAAACCATATCTACACACTCACCAGTCGACTATATCACTGGTTCCCAGCAAAGTAGCAGCATTAATGACCGGGTTCCTGACAGCACACGCTCTGTAGAAGTCTGGGTACTGACCAACCAGATGGCAGGACAGGAAGCCTCCATGAGAACCACCAATCACAGCCAATCTTTTAGCGTCAAGGGATGGGTCGCTTTTCAGCGCAGTAACTACAGCCCTCTGAGAATAGATTTTGTTTTTGTCTTTTTATTTTTAAACAGCTTTTTATCTTTATTTTTAACCAAGATCTCATCTTTGTTCTTACCTGCACATCTCTGACATCCTGGCATCCAATTTGACCAATGAGGGACATGATGCTGTCTTGTCCAAACCCTGTGGATCCCCTGTAGTTAACTGTCCAAAGGGATGTGAATAGTGTTGTTTAAGGTAAATAATGTGCACGTCTGTAGAACAAACAGAACCACGTTACCTAAAAGCACAGCTAAACCCAGTCTAGTCAGACCAGCGGTGGTGCTGTTCCAGTCAGCAGGAAACTGGGAGTGAGGGCCACCTGTGGGAAGAAACCAACACAATATAACACAATATGAGTTAGTGTGTTTGCAGTGTATAGTTTACAGTTCACACAAACCATGGATGAAGACAACCAGAGGGACACTGGACCCATGGAGAGGAAGGTTAGGTTTAACCAGGACTGCAGCAAAGTCTAATCCAGCTGATGGACAAGGAAGAAAAAGTTAGGGAACTGAGGTGAACTTGAGCAGACGCTGGAAGTTAAAGACTGGAGGCTGACAGTATTGCGTGTTGTCTTCCTCGGGTGATGGTGTAACATCAAGACTGCTCCAGTGGAAGTCGAAGGTCTTTGCCGGCATCTGCAGTGTGTGCCATGACACCGCTTCACCTGCAGGGGGAAGAAAACCAACCCTCTGTGCAAAGACAGTGACACGAGAAATTAGTTCACAGAAGGGTGGTGTGTGTGTGTGTGTGTGTGTGTGAGTGTGTGTGTTACTGACCAGAGTGGGTGGTGTGTTAGGACTGGAGCAGCAGACGACCATCAGGTTCTTCTGTATTGTCAGCAGCTTCCAGCTGCCATAATTTTCAGAGAGATCAGGGATGTCTAAGAGGAACACAGACAGTGAAGGAAAAGATGTAAAATTTTACCCAAAAAATAGGTACTTGGAGGGAATTGTTTTTTGTTTCTAAAACCCATCTTCAAGAATCCCAATATCTCCAGTTCCCCTCAAAATTAATATTTTTGGAACAAAAGACCTGGATGAATGATAATCTAAACAGGCATCTGGATTTTTAAAGAATAAAATAAATCAGTAAAAAATAAGATAGCAAAATGCTTAAATTTAAGCAAACTTTAGCTACACATACTCAACTTTTTAAGAGAAGATATTTAAGTCAATATCTTTTCATTTACTCCTGTTACTGCTGTCAAATTGTAATTTTCTTCTAGTTTGTTTGTTACATTCAGGCTGTTGGACAAGTCCTACCTTTCAGTTCATGTTTCTGCTCCTGACAGAAGAAATGAAAGAATAGAGAGGGGTGAGGAGGAGGGGGAAGAGGTTGTGAAAGGGAGTCTAGTGTAGAAAAAGAAGTAGTAGAGGGAAGAGGAGGAGGAAGAGGAGAATGGAGGAAAGAGTCAGTAGAGGGGTGATGCACTGGAGTGAAGGGAGAAGGAGGAGGTGGGAGAGGTGGGGAGTGGGGAGCATGAGGGAGAAAATGAAGAGAAGGAGAGAGAGGTAGAGTAAATGCAGGAGAAAAAGAAAGACAGTGAGGGCTAGGCGGAGGAGGAGAAGAAGGAGGCGGTGGAGGAAAAGGAATAGATGGAGACGAGGACAGAAGGGAGACAGGTGTGGGCGGAGGAGGAGGAGGTGGGAGAGGAGGAGAGGAAGGGGTCTTACTATCAGAGAGGGAGGTGACTTTCTTTGATACCGTGTCCACGACAAATAAATCCTGGAGAGGAAAATTAGGCAGAATTATTTATTATTATTATATATAATATAACATCTGGGTGACGTCACGATGCCACGTGATGTCATGCAAAACATTTAAGGCCAGGATTAATATGGCTTTTGCTGACTTTAACAAAAGTATTTGTTATAATATTAAACTTATTAATATTTAGCAAACATTCTATAAATTGAGTGTACAGTACAAGGCAAAGTAATACACATGTTAGTAAATGTATTACCTTCCTGTTCCTGCAGGCGCTGCTAAAAACCACTTTCTGACTGTCAGCAGACCAGCAGCAGGATGGAAAAACTTCATAAATGCCTGCAAACCCGCCTTGAAACACAGTGAGAGAAGGTCATGTTGGTTTCATCACAAAGCTATTATCAACTTAGTTCTTGGAAGAAAATCCAAAAACAGGAAAATCTGACTTTATCATTATTGCTTCTTATGGTTATTACATTACATCTCTACATGTGTATTACACAGGTTAATGTAGGACCCACCAGGAACTGGTCTGTGGACCACATCCAGCAGTGTTGACGTCTTCCTGCTCCTCAGATCCAGCTGAGAAGAACAGTCATGTTGATTATGGTTTTTTTTTTAAAGTAAATACACAGAGGAGACAGACAAACAATGGTAGTCGACCTGTTTTAGACTAAGACACTGATGATGAGGACCAAACACTTGACCCTGCAGGTAGATCAGTGTGGACCCGTCTGGACTCAGTCTGGGGCAGGACACTGAATGGTTTTCCTCAGACAGACGTTCTGGAATGGATGAACAATGAGGTCAATGAGCTTTAATACATCTTAGATAATGAGTGATCAAAACAAAACACTCACCACAGTGTCCCTCGAGGTCCAGCCTAAACAACGCTGACCTGAGCAAAATAGGTTTAAAATAGTCACTTTTCCTTTTTATAAATATATAGTTCTAATCATATATATATATATATATATTTATATGTAAATATATAATTTCCCCCTATCACTGACCTGCGATTTGAACAAAACTTCAGCCCAAGTCTGAAAGGTTCATGGTACCAACCAATGAAAAACACTGACTGACTTCCTGGAGCCCATAGAGCCTGGAGAATAACACATGGACACACACATTACTAACAACAACACCTTTACTTTAGATACTTTAGATGCTGTGTCCTCACCTGTCCAGGAGAAACACCAGGTTCAACACCTTGCAGCACATGCACGTTACCATTCTGCAGGTCCACTACACAAAGAACTGGGTTGCTCTTGGCGGTCAAACCTTCGCCCCAGTCGTCACAGTAGACATTCCTGTCCTTCAAAATTTGTTATTTTGTGTTTTAATTGCTGCAATAATGCATTCATTTTCCATGTACAGTCAGTCAGCCTGTGTGTGTTTGTTACCTTTCCAAACACTGACTCTCCCTCAGATGTTCTCTTGATCTTCTCAGCTACATACAGCAGTTTGTTCTCACACTCCGACCATGACAGACAACCAAACTGAGCTGAAAAAACAAAATAGTTTCAACATTAGGTCATGCGTAAATGCACCCAAACAGACAACATATGAATGGATTTCTGTCATTCCTCTCACCGTCGTCATATATTTGACCGTGTTTGTTGGTTGCAGTCAAGTCGAGACACTTCCTGCGGCCTTGACAGTCCCATATCTAAAACAATACCATCCAGAAGCAACATGAATCTGTCAAACAGGAAAAAACACCATCTATATGTGTGTTTTCAGTCTTTATTCTCTCACCTCCAGGAGCTGATGGCCACCACTTTCTCTAAAAACTGCTTTCAGGTTTCCAATAGGTGAAAATGCACTTAGAATCCTGAAAACAAAGATAGAAAATATTTATATTGTCATAGAAAACATGGACTAAAGGCAATAATTAAAAACTGAACATCTTTTTCAGTATAATAATTATAATAGAACTAACTCTGTGGACAACGGCGTACTCGGTCCAGAAGTGGAGACTGCCCTGATGCTCTTCTGGTCTTTGTCGTCTGCGATGAGAGTCCACTGCTGAGAGTGTCGGAACCTAGAACATCGGACCAGGTCGTTTTGACTCCACTCTAGATGAGACACAGTCAGAGGGTGAAAAAAAAACAGCTGCATAGTTATTGATTATCCAAGAACACAACAAAAGGGAAAATAATACGAAAATAATTTTGAGGTGTTTTTTTTTCACTTCCATTTACAGTTACAGATAAGAGTACATATCAATCAAGTCGTATACATGTAACAATGCATTCCACACAAAAACAACCGTGCGTAGAGAAGCATGTTTACTTTGCACACCAGAGAAACAGATGGCTTCTCTCTGTTAAACCCTGTTAAACCTTTAACCACCAGACTGCTGTATTGTAGGAGCAGCAGGCTGACAGACAATACATGAAGCCATGGACTTTAGCTCTGCCTACAGAGACGCTGAACAAAAGTTTGTATGAAAAGTTGTACATTTGTACATGTAAATACAAAATAATATAAAACCTATCTACATCAAACAAAAAAAACAGGATTCCATGTAATGTTTAGAAACTTGAAACAACATCCAATCACAAATTTGGACCTAATAAGAACAACCATATGACATTGTGTCATTGTTTCCTCTTCCATTGTTTTCTTCAATATGTCCCATGGAAGTAATTCATGTTGCAATGCACATGTAACAACATGTTAGGAGGATATTTTAAGGTAAACTGTACTATATTGATCACTGTCTTGTTTTAAACAACTGTGCCAACTGAACCTCTGTTTGCTTGTATGTATTACCGTAGAATTCTTTAAAAAAAGCGCTTTTTTTCATTATTTGGACAATTCCACACACAGACAGGTGCCGCCCTGATCTGTCTACACCCTTACCCTTAAAGTTTAGGGGGAGTGGAAGGGGAGTTTAATGTCAACATAGATTACTATTAACGAAAACGTCTTACCTGCAGTCACGGTATAGACATGCAGCTCTCGCAGCTGCTCCTCCTTAACATGGGCAGACACTGGTACAGAGAATCCGCTGACTTCTCCGTACACACCGCTGACCTGCCCGGGCTCCATGTGTGTCAATAGCCGCCGTCAACACTTTACCACGAAGTACGTGACATCCGACAGTATGTGAAAATGTACAGTAACCGGTGCTGCTGGCAAAATAACTCGTTGTTTTATACAATCCCACAGTGACAATCTAATGCGACATCAGCTCATTAACAGGAGTTTTCACAGACTTTTCCCGTTTCCTCTATATCATAGCGGTTTACCATAGAGATGGACACAGTATCAGCGCCACAGCGCCTCCATATTGAGTCATTGGATGGAAGATACCAATTTGCGAAGCCTTCACAGGGGTGTAATGGCTGAAACAAGCAGCGGGAGGCGGTACAGGTTCATCAAGGAAAACTAAAGTTAAGCATCCTTATATCTATCTCTCTCTCTATCTATCCATCTATTTGCATGGCTGTCTGTCTATCCGTGAATCTGTCGTCTGTCTGTTTGTCGTCTGTCTCTCTTTCTTTACTCCGGGTAAACATTTTCCATTTGGTAAATCCCACTATAATGCGACAATAGTTTTATCCTATGTAGTTTCCCTCTACTAAATAAAATAATTAAACCTTAAAAAATCAAAATCATCCATTACCAATCAATAGGTAATGTCTTCTTGCAAAAAAAATGCATATTTAAATGGCAGTCACTGCTGTAGAGCCTGTAGAGCACATTATAACCATAAATTACAGCCTCAACAAAGTTATGTCTGTGGAAACAGATGTTCCATGGTTTAACTGTCATCAGAAAAGCCACAATTATTTGTCGAACTACTGATGTGCTGTCTGGAGAAGACCGCCTCTCATATTAAGAAACATTTGCAAATTCTAAGTTTATGGAAAACAACACATAGGCCCACTGAGCCTCACTTTCACTGTTTTATATTCTATTTTTAAGTATTGTATTGAAATGTAAAACGCAAACCACACAATAAACCATTCAACCATAGCTTATATTTTATTTTCAATATGTGTTTAGGAGTCATTGAGTCATTAAAATCATATTTAATGTCCTATCATTAAGACGCAGTCACGGATTCCCATTCAAAACTTTATTCACACTAAAAAAGGAAGACGTATCCACGTATTTTTCTTTATATTTGAAACCATTTTTGTTGGTATCTATTAGCTTTGGGCTTGTGTAACGGCTTGTCAATTAACAATATGGCTGCCCTGTTCTAGAAACACATTCTTGATGTTAATAAACGTTGGCAATTCTACCATAACACAAACAGTAATACTCTTGTGTATTATGGCAGTAAATAGGGTAATGTTGAAAAAAAAAAATCCAAAACCAAAGGACGATACTCGTTTTGTTATAATTGTAAGTATTTGTTCTGCCTAAATACTTATTAGATGAAAGGACCTACAAATGACGAAAATAGCGTACAATTTTAGTAAACAAACTGTAAAACATAGAACTTATGAAGGTCTGAGTCTTTTTTAACTTTTTTTGGTTAATATCAGCTTCATGTACACGCCCAATTCGAGCGTTCATATTTAATGCAGCAAATACTTCCGTAAACACAGGATTTAAGCGGAACCAACCTGGCAACCCTGGCTGCCGGTTTGCTGTGTATTTACTAGGAGAAGATGGTGGACTTCTTGACAGCAGCGTGTTCAAAACTCCGACCGAAACTCTCTGGAAAAATCTCTTTTTCTCAACCCGGGATTCGATATAGATTACCAGGAGACAACCACAGATAATATTCGGTGTGGTTAGTAAAGAAAGGGTCGTTTCCCGCTTAAAGATAAACTCTTTATTTCTAAAGTGGGAGGAGAGAGAGTTGCGGAACGTGGTGGCGGTTTGTGTCGGGAGAAGGAGGCTAGTAACTGTTAGCTCCAAGTGACAACACTTGTTTGGAAAGGGAGCACTTCCAGAAGACTGACAACCAGTCACCCCGATAAAACCAGGACACTACATCGCTGCGGATGTGACTATTGCCATCTGCATTACAATCTGTTGATAAACCGGTAAAGAGCGGCAAACAGCAGGCCTGAGCTAACTGAGTTGGTAACTGTTGGATCGGAGCGCGGAGACGAAATGCCTCGGAGTAAAAAGGGCAAACGTGGCTCCGGCAAAGCCGGTAAGTTGTTGTTATTACTCAGAAACTGCTTTTGGTATATTCCAACAACTATTTGATGAGACTGACAACATTTTTTTAAGTAAAAATACAAAAGTTAAACCTTCGAGACATATTTTCATGTGGGCTTAATGGTATAACAGAGTAACAACACGGGCATTGCTTCATTCCATTGTTTTGTAGTCTGTCACAAAGCGTCACATCCACGTGGTTTATATAATCACTGCTGTGCTGCTCAACACACTGACACTGTACAACAGGCTAGGGCTTTTGTTAATGAAGTGCTGTGGGTTCATGGTGCACGCTGTCGCCTGAAGTACACCCAGGTCACCGGTTCAGGTTGCTGTCATACAACTGAGATAGACCATGTGCTAATTTAAGCAGCAGTTCAGGACACTACAGCGACCCCTGCCTCAGCCAGTACAGTGTACATAGACCGATAGACACTCACTGATAGACATCTATGCAGATCAATACGCCGTACAGTGGTGGTGTGTAGCGTGCATGTGCCTGGTAGGGCGGTTGCCCTCTACTCACGTTTTGTGCGGTGACGTTGCGTGGAAAGTGTACACGTGCTTAGGAGTTCGCGCACACATGCAGGTTTGCACACATGTCCTCCAGTGACTAGACTGACATTGAGTTTTACAGATAACTCTGCAAGTGGAATACATAGAGTTGGGTATATACATCTTCTCGATCTTCGTCAACTTTATTTATAGTGCCAAATCATAACAACCGTTATCCCTAGGCATTTAACAAACAAATATCCCCCCTGCCCTTTTAGACCCTCACATTAGCTGAGGAACTACTCTCAAAAACCCCAGACAGGTAAAAAAAAAAGGAAGAAACCTCAGGGTGATGGACAGTGGAGGGAATCCTCACTTAGGACGGACAGATGGGCAGAAAGGAGGAAAACTAATTCAATTTATCAACACAGGTTATCTGCACAAAGGCTGTTGTTGTGTGAATACAAAGACAAAGTCCTGGGTCTTTGTGGGAGAACACAGACTATAGGGTGCTATGGGAGTTGGGCTATGATTTGGAGGCTAAGTCCAGTTTACAGCCATGGGGATCTGGGGGGGACATAATGTTCAATAATATTTAAATAGCAGAAAGAGCTGTAATGTGTTGGTCTCACGTTTGTATTATTGTAATAGATTTGTGTCTTATTTTGCTCATTCACCATCCATCCATCCACCTTTCCTATTTCGACCCGGGCCCCCTTTATTTTATCCATTCATCTATTTCATCCCCTCATCCATACGTCATCTTTAGGCTCTCTCCGTCAGGAGGTCCTACAGCTGTCAGCTAAAGCATCTCTGAAAGGTAACTCCTCTGTCCTTTGGCCCACTGACCTCAGCTGTATGTCCGGCCCAGTTCACACAGCATACAGTATGCAGCCAGATGCCTCATTTGATGCTCTTGAACCTATAGTGCATGAAAGCAATTCCGCTGTCACCCTGTGTTTTTTACATCTGTGCTGCCTGAACGACACCAATTAACCAGACACCTCACTAACCTAAAAGTTCCAGCTTTGTCCCAGTGTCCAATTTTGCTGCCTAGCATATGTATCAATTAAAAATTTACAAGCATCACGCTTCTAATGTTCTGCCACTTTAAGATTGTAGAAAAAAAAAAAAAAAAAGAGAACATTTTCTGCATCACACCAGCTGAGAAAGCTGTCATTCTGCAGAGTTGACGTGACAACTTATTTGGAAAAGCAGAAATGTCGGTGTTTCCCAACATAACCTTGGGTGACAAACTGAGGCTGTGACCTTGTTTGGGGGAAGCTATGTTAGGATCACCGTAAATAAGATTAGAAATTTTAGAGCTGTAACTATTTGCATGGGAAGATGACACGTGAGTTGTTGTAATCAGCATTCTCTCTCTCCCTCTCATACACACAGTTTACCCCTAAGGCAGGTCTGTGTGGGAAGATCTGCCCACACACCATGTGTGTTGTTACTGTATGGGAGGAACCAGCAGAAGTTCAAGGATGGTGGAGTGGAGATATCAGCAGTCACTTGGGCCTTATCTCAATTATTAGTCAGTCTTAGAGGGTTACTGTCTAATGGCAGTTAAGTCACCGAATGTGTTATTACACAAGAAGTCAGGTTCATCTTCCATTACTGTGCCCACTGTCAACAAAACCATTTTTTTAGCATTGACTTGAAGAATCCCTTTATAAATGTTGTGGGCCTGGTATAGTTTAACTCTCATATCAAGGTGGGGGCCACAAGTGGCCCGAGGGTCATAAGTTCGACACCCCTGGTATAGAGCATTTCTGCACTCACAGTTGACAATGTAATTAATAATGTTTATCATCAGTATTTATTTTGATTTACAACATGACTGAGTCACTGGGCTGTAACTGATTGACGATACTGTGACCAAACTGCCGCTGGTCCACCTGGTGATATTGACCTCTGATTGGATCAAAGTCCGTCTGATACCTGATGTCAGAATTTCCTTTTAAAATGCAGACATCAGAGTGAACATCCTCCTCAAACTCATAGGGGACGCTTCTATCCATCCGACTATTTTTATCGAATGAGTAAATCTGAGTGGCATCAAAACAACTTTAACACCAAATACAAAATGCTACCGTCACAAGGTAAAGTGGTCAATCCACTAAAGAGTTGTGAAGCACTACATTGACATCAACTGTATGTCTAAAGCAAAGGTCTCATATTTTGTGGCCCCCACCTTGATTTTATTCACAGAAATTTAATTTTTTATAATATTTTATAGAGTTGTTCTCCACATTTTATGGTAAATCCTATAGTTCTCAAAACCCTGATCCACAGTCTCCTTCTGGTTCAGTGTTGTATTACACAGAATCTATGGGAAACTTGATTTCTTTTCAGTAACTTTTTTTTTGGTATTGAACACTGAAAGCTGACGCAGGCCTACGGTTAAATGATAGTGTGGGTGGTGGTCCTCAACTCATTTCAGTTTGAGACCCCTGTTCTACACTAGTCGTAAACAGTCATTAACACACGAAACTTATTTTATTGGTAAAGGAAAACCAATTCCGCGCTTCACTGCACACATACAGTGACTTCTGAATACACTCTTCAGTTTGTGTAGGTTAAGGAGGTATTTTTGATGCAGCCATGTTCATGGTCTCAGAATAGGGTCAGAGGAAAGGAGAAGGTTCTGACTCCCCCCGTGGCTCTCAGCTCTTGCTGAGGTTTGTGAATGACAAAATTAGGGTGTGACATGCGCCGCTTTCAGTCTGCGTGTGTGCATCTGTGCGCACGTCTGTGCCGGTGGTGTACAGTTACTGACAAAGAGAGACAGCTGAGCACACGAGGCCTACGGTCAGCTTTCTTTAACCTGCTATTAGCACTGCTGGCCGCCAGCCACATACAGGCTGATACACTTGTCCAATATGATTAAAAAGGATATAAATAAATGACTTGTATCACTTCACGTTAACACTGAGAATGCAATGAATTTATTGATTTAGTTTTACTCACACTATCATTTCACCGAAGGACCGTGTCAGCTTTCAGTGTTCAATACAAAAGCAAAAATTCAAGAAAAAATCAGTTTCCCATAGATTCTATGTAATACAACACTGAACCAGAAGGAGACTGTGGACCAGGGTTTTGAGACCCCTGGATTAAGTAATGTCAATAGTTTTTATATCCACTTTGGCAATAATTGATAATATTTTAGAAAGCCTGTAAAAATTGTTAGATTCTCTAAAAAAATAAAAATTCTAGGATTTGGATAAGACCCGATCACTGTGTTGGATTCCACACACTCAGAGATCGGGAAACTTCCGCTTTGCTTCACTGTCCATTTTTCCCCCCTTTAACCTTCTAAAACATTTCCCACTCAGTAAAGCCCTCTTCTGTCTTTCTTCTCACCTTCTTCGTGTTCTTCTCTAGGGAATAAAAATGGAGTTAAAGGAGAGTCGGGTGCCAGTGAGGATGAGTTAACGTCCGATATTCTCAGTCACTACAGCAGCACCAGTGAAACAGCATCTGTGCAGGAAGAGGGAACAGGTGAGTAAATGATCACCAGCTGGTTCAGATATTTTTGTCAAGAAGCATAAAGTAGGAAATTAATTTGTTCTTTTTTGACCCTCAAATTTGTGCGTCCTGTAAATTAGGTAGTGAGCAGGTGGATGAGCAGACGGCCCAAGAGGAAACAGAAGACAAACTCAAACAGTGTATAGACAACCTGATGGATAAGAGGTACGGGATTATTATCACCAAACATCTGAGCTGCAGTAGACTTTTTGTAGATCCTGACTAACCCTCTTTTCTCATTTCTCTAACTCAGTGCTAAAACCCGTCTCGCTGCCCTTGCGTCACTGCGACAGGCCTTCTCCTCCAGACTGCTATACGAATTTCTCACTGAGAGACGGCTCACCATCAGTGATTGTCTGGAGAGAAGCCTCAGAAAAGGTGAGATATTGGAGATGAAAAAAAAAACCTTTCTGTACAAGATGGTCATTTTAATTCGGTTCGTTTCTCGACCTTTTTTGGCAACAGACCGGTTAAATGTCACGCACTATTTTCAAGGATCAGTCGCTAAGTTGTGGGAGATAAATACCCCTTAATAAAATAAAATTCGGTGTTCTGAAATATTTTCCTACCTATAAAATCCTACCTCAATTAACTGTGCACAACAAGGATTTCTCAATTGCACACAGCCAATAACTTTCTGCTACCAGACTGGTACAAAAAGTTAGAATCTTGTATCAATGACTCTGCATCATTTTGAGTTTATTGTTGTTGTCTTCACTGAGAAAATATAGTTGCATTATTATTGATGGAATCCTAGCCATTCTATTGTTCAGTTCTTTTGTTGATATGGATCAAGTGGAAGTAATAGTCAGATGGGGCCAAAAGGAAAGATTATTTCTCTGTGGCCCGGCATCAATTCACCCACGGATCGGTATCGGTCCACGGCCCAGTGGTTGGGGACCACTGATTTAAATTAATAGCAACCTCCCTTTTATCTTCTAATGTCCAGGCAGTGGAGAGGAGCAGGCCGCAGCCGCTACACTCTTCGCCCTGCTGTGTATCCAGCTAGGAGGTGGAGACGAGGCAGAGGAAGGTTTCAAGATGCTTCGCCCAGTCCTCACAAACATCCTGATTGACAACAGTGCCAGCATAACCGCCCGTCAGAGTGTGAGTCGTGGTGTATAAATCTCACCTTTCAAAATAAAAGCAATCTCTGAAATAGAATGAGGTTAATTTTTAAGTCTGTCCAATTACTATGTTTTAAACCCATGAGTCTAAAGGTTAATCATTTAAATCATACATGATTTTTTGTACAGTGTGCCAGAGCTTTGGGGATGTGTTGTTATGTGTCCACTGCTGAAAATGGAGAGGTAAGAAAGTGTCACAGCAGAAAAAAAAATAAATAAATAAATTTCAAATCATGTGACATCATTTCTAATTGGATGGTTCCTGGACATTTTCTACTCTCACAGGACTTGATCAAATCCCTTGCCCTCCTGGAGAGCATTTTCATGTCTTCCTACGCAAATGGAGAGGGGGCGCTGCCTACACTGAAACCTGGGATGCCTGGCCTTCACAGTGCTTCTTTGCAGGCCTGGTCACTTTTGGTCACACTCTGTCCTGCGTCTAGACTGAATGTACTGCTGGACATGTGAGTGCAGCAGCAACAGAATAATAACAACTTCATCACTGCCATGTTTTACTACTGATCTAACAACAAGTCGCTGCTTTTTTTTTTTTTTTTTCCTTTCTTTCCTGCAGTCACCTCTCCAAACTGCAGGAGTGTCTGGAGAGCAACGATGTCAACTATAGGATCGCAGTGGGAGAAACCATCGCTCTGCTCGTGGAGCTGGGGAGAGACATCGACGAGGTGAGTACAACTGTGGTGGCGACTAAGTCACTATGGTGCTGAACTACATGACTTTGTCCTTAATATGCTGCAAAACAAAGTCACTATGACGCTGGACTTAGTCACTGTGAAATTACATCTCTACGACACAAGACTAAGTCATTATGACACTATACAAAATCATTATGATGTTCTACTAAGTTACAATGGCACTGAACTTAGTCGTTATTACACTGGACAAAGTTACTGTGACACTGAACTACGCCAATAACCCACTAGACAAAATCGTTATGATGCTCTACTAAGTCACAAAGACACTGAACTAAGTCAAAATCAAACTAGACAAAGTCACTATGTTATTCAACTACGTCATTATGACACTGGATAAAATCATTGATGCTCTACTAAGTCACTGTGACTTAGTCAATATCACACTAGACAAAGTCACTATGTTATTCAACTACGTCATTATGATACTAGATAAAATCATTGATGCTCTACTAAGTCACTGTGACTTAGTCAATATCACACTAGACAAAGTCACTATGACACTGAACTAAGTCATTATGATACCAGACCAAGAAATTATTTGTTTTTGTAGGCACAATGTTAAAGTGAAGATTGTTACCCTTTAAAATCACATCTGTTTTCATTCTTGTTAACATTTTTAATAATATTGAGAAATGTGTTGTTATTTGATACATGTTGCATTAGTTATTTGACGTGTGTGTGTGTGTGTGTTCAGGGCTTTGAGGTGGAGGACGGTGAAAGTCTCTGCGAGTGTCTCAAGAGTTTAGCAACAGATGGCAACAAACACCGAGCCAAGAATGACAGGAGGAAACAACGCTCCATCTTCAGGGAGGTGCTACATTACATAGAGGTACGACTTATAAATACTCAAATGTTTCCAAAATAACTAATAATAAATACTTCTTTGGCTGTGTTTTGTGACCACTCACCTGTGTCACCTTGGCAGAACGAAGATTTCTCTGAAGAGAAAATCAAATTTGGACTGGAGAGCATTTACATCGATGGATGGATGAGGAGAAGGATCTACGACGCGTTCAAAGATATCCTGGAATCTGGAGTCAGACACCACCTACAGGTCAGGAGACAAACTGAAACTAAAAGTGATGGTTTTAATCAAGTACATATTTTAGTCAAAATGAATATCATTAGCTATTAGTCTGAGTGATCCGTGTTTATGTTTTTGTTTGCGTTTCAGTTCAATCCCCTGCTAAGAGACATCTTTGGCCTTGGAGCTCCACTCATTATCGACCCTTCTGTCAAAGCCAACAAAATCTCCCGGTTTGAAAAAGTATGAACATCTTAACTTTCACTTCTGTGTCACGTAACATATTTAGAAATAACCTTCCATGAAGATCACATGACATGTAGCGGTCACACTAGTCAGGATGTGATATTTTCTGTGTGACATCAAAGAAAAACTGATAAAAAAAAACAAAACATCAATTTAAAAATCAATAATCCATTCTGCTTCTTCTTCTTCTTCTTCTTCTTCAGCATCTTTTTAACTCTGCTGCCTTCAAGGCCAGGACTAAACAAAGGAGCAAAGTCAGAGACAAACGGGCTGATGTCATGTAAGGTGTGAGAGGAGGATGGAACGAAGGGACGACTGCCACCGGAGGACATTTCTGGACTATGCTGACGGATACAGAAACGATGCCTTTAATGCTTTAACTGTCAGACTCACAGCTGGGCCTTGACACTCACCACTGCTGCTCACCTAACAGGGGGCGCCAACATCCACACTGTGGCTCCTACCGGTTAAAGACTCTTATTGGTAGGAAGAAAAAAAACATTTCTAGGAGACGACTGTAACCAAACACAGATGTATTCACTGTGAGAAGATTAAATCAATGATAAAGGTTTACTTTAAGGGATGGAGGGAAAAAAATCTGAAAAATGTTGATGTTATATTAAATCACTGAGGAGTCATGTGTTTAATGACTGCTGGTCACCTGTGGAGTTCTATGGTAACAGTCACACAGACCAGCTCTGGTGCTGAGGAGTATTTATTTCAGTACTCTGCCTTCACTGCTGCTCCATGTGTTCAAACTAGGGATGTCTGATATTTACTTTTGCCGATTTTTCTGATATTGTAACAATTTCCGATTCAGATATCAATACATATGATAATGTTTATTAGATATATATGCAGCTGTTTGCACCAAAAACTTAAGTAAACACCTCAGGAGCCTACGTGCACTTCATGCAAATCTGTCAAAAATCTAGGCATTATTTTTTTCAGGTTTTCTTTTTGCTGATAATATTGACCAACCATTTCATCAGACATCCCTGGTTTTAAATTATCAGACACATTTAAACACTGTTGCCTTTTCAACCAAATCACAACCAAAAATAATTTTAAAAATTGATATTTCTCTCTACAGTCACACCCCAGAGCTGCCAAACCACAAACAAAATAATGTTTTTGTGTGACTGAGTTTTATTTAAACACCTTCAAGTGTAAAAACAGCTGTACAATATTAAATGAATGGAAATCAATGACTTCATATTGTAATCTTTTTATTTTTTAGATGGGGAAAAATACATTTACTATTTCTGATGGAAAACTGTGTTCAACTTTTATAACTTATTTAAAATAGAGTGATTTTTAAGACAAATTCTAAGAGGTTTACAGAAACAGGTATTTGAAGATGACAGTGTTTTTAATTGCAGTGCTTTGGGTCATAACCTCATGTGTTGCACATACTGTTTTCCGTAACTAGAGATTGATTATTATTATAAGGAGATGTACTTGAATCAATGAGGGCAATGACGGAGGATTTTGTCTCAGGACTGTAAACACACCACAGGGTCCATGATTACTTTTTTTCCTGAACTTTGTTGGGAAATAAAATAATCGCACATCTGTTGACCTGGATCGACTCCAGCACACTTTGTGAAGTCATGAGGATCAAATCAAATAAAGTCTGTGACCACTGTGTTCTCCTGTTATTTGGTCTCATGTCAGAGATATTCAAAGAATGTTTTTTTTCTGATTACTTTTGCACATTTTGAAAGTCAGTGATAGGAATAAAAAGCTGAGAGATTCAAGATCTTTTAAAGAATTCTAAAGGTCTGAGTTACAGCTGTGAGTTACAAAGGTAGAAAATTACACACAAAATAATTCTGCATTTTCATCCTACACAAAAAAAAAAAATTATTAAACATTCGCATTTCATCAACTTCCACAGTTTTAGGTTCGATTCATATTTTCAGTGTTATCGACCTTTGAAACCTATAAAGAATCTAAGTATATTTATAAACCAAAATGAAATAAGTGGACTGTTAATCCCAGTTAACCATCACTATGTCTAGTAATCAAAGTTAAAGTCATTAATCTGCTCAGTTTCACAAACCTGTTCTGGTTTGACACTTAAATCCAACAGCAGTGAGTGTTGTTTTACTCTTTGATTAAAAGAGTAAAAGAAACAACCGTAGTAAATACAGTATTTTAACAAAGAACCTGCAGATTTGCATTTATTTTGGTCCAACAGACTGGTATGAAAACCATCCCACAGACTGGTATGAAAACATTCTACAAAAAAAATCATTCCCTCTAATCCCAAAACTGAGTTTAAATGCCATTTTCTTCAAAATTCAATGATTCACCTCTTGAGTATCCACTCCTTTTCAACAATGAACCACTTTGTGAAAGACAACACAATTTTAAAACCCAGATTCAAGGATTTCAAGCACTTGTTTGTGAACGTTCAGGTTAAATTATACAATTTCACAATAAAAAATGTTTATTCCTTCATTATTCTGCATTTAAATACGGTCGTAAAAACAAATAGAAACAACAGAGAGTCTGAATCTTTGATTTGGAATTTCTTTATCCCTTTGTAAACTTCATACTTTTTTTTAATGATTCTTTTACTGCTGTTCACAGCTGTAAACAGAGGAGGGCAGTATTTCTACATGAAGAACGTTAATAATGTCATTCTAAAATTATGAAAACTTGTATTATTATAATTAATTATGTAAATTATTATAACTAAAACAGTTCTATAAATAAATTCTAAATTTGAATTAAAGAACTATCAGTGTAAAGAAATTAAACATTATTTTTTAAAACCTATATTTATACCTGAATTATTTGGAATTGAATATAACATGAATTTACTAACTTTGATGGTAGATAAGGAACTCCTACCTAGAAATCTCAACGTTGGAATTAGTTTTTAAGGCAGTATTTTCCAAAGTAGAAGTTGTGCCCCCTAGTGGACATATGGCTATTACAGGGTCCTAGGACTGTGATCGTATTTTCTCTTAATTAAGGCTGGATTTCGTGCTTGTGTGTGTTTAGTATGTGTGTGTCCTTATCCAGAGTAGTAGTTGGTCGGAACGAAGGGCATCTTGCTGACGGTGGCCGGCACCGCCTTCTTCCTGACCTCCACCTGGATGGCGGTTCCATTCTTAGCGAAGGCAGACTCTATGTAGCCCATGGCGATGTTCTTCTTCAGGCAGGGTGAAGGGCAGCCACTCGTCACCTCACCTTCATCACATGAGAAACGAAAGACGGCGTCTTGATCAGTCTGGACACGGATATGGAGTGAACTGATCTAACTGGACTGTGGGTGGAACTCTGCTCACCTATGACTCTGCCATCAGGGCTGAGGATGGGGGTGTGGGGTCTGACAGGGGGACCAGTGGACAGCAGACCCACCCTCTTCCTGGCCGTCTTGGCCTTGATCTGTGGGACGATGACGTCCGCTCCAGGGAAATCCTTGGCCTGACGTCGACGTTTGCCTGATGAGGTGTTTGAAGACAAAACATTTCAGACACGGTGATGATGTCACTGCTGCGTCAATCTAATTACAATTTGATGACATCATCTTTCAAACAAGGGTACGGCCTTAGAGTGTCTACAACCATAAAAATACTGCATATGTAGAAACGCCAATTCTTCGAAACATTTCTAAAATATAACTTTGAGGATTTAACCATTAAAAAATAAGCAAAGCTCAAAACCCAAGAACAGGACCCCTGACCTACAAGTGTGTCCAGGAGCAGCAACTGATGTCAGGGGCTAGCGGCCCCCTGACCACTGGGGGCCGCTAGCACCAACCCTGAGTTGGTCATTGGCAAAACACATAAACTAAGCAATACTATAAAGAAAGTATCCAATGTTTACGTAAGAAAGAACTTATATCATTGTTTTCCAAATAATATTGATAAACATCATGTTAATATATTACTGTGATAAATAAAAAGTAACTTAAATAGAGAGACATGTTGTTGTTTGTCTTTTTACAGCTTCCTAAAATGGAAAATAAAATCTCAAATAAACTTTACCCAAGGTCCAGACCAGAGTGGCCTCCACTGGGGTGGTGGTCTCATCAATGTCGTTGCCATAGAGACACAGACCAGCCTCCAACCTCAAACTGTCTCTGGCCCCGAGGCCGGCCAGCTTCACCTCACTGTGGTTCAGGAGCTTCTCCGTCAGCTCCACCACTCTGGACGGAGGCACGGAGATCTGAGACACACACACACACACAACCGACAGAGTGTGTGTTCATTAAACGTTACCACAGTCAACAAAACAACAGTAAGAACAATCTCACCTCCACTCCATCCTCTCCTGTGTATCCACAGCGAGTGACTCTGCATCCAGGGACGCCAAACACTGTGGCCAGAGTGGACGTCATGAAGGTCAGCTTACTGAGGTCCTCCTTCAGACCCTCCTGCAGCACCTGAGACATGGAGGGTCCTGAGAACACACACAGAAACACACACTGAGTCTGCTGAACTCCAGCAGGACTGTGAGGGGAACTGGACACAGGTGTGTAACAGTGAGGTGTGACAGGTGCAGGTGGATCCTGTGAGCTGATTGGTCAAACGTCATGAACCTGATTTTTCCAGCTGCTGAGTGAGACCTGCTTAACAGCTGAGGTTATTTTTTTCTTAAAATAACAGAATAATAAGTTAATTTGTTTTGTTTACGTCAAAAATATTTTAGTTCAAATTAAAATTATCTTAGACCTAAATGCCAGGTAACTTTTATTATGATATTATATTATTATATTATTATTATTATATTTGAATTAGCAATTTCTGATCATTCCTGCCAGCAAATATTATTGTCCCAATATAAACATAATTATCTGTAAGATAATGACAGCATGGTTATATATTGCCTTTGTTTTGCCAAATACTTTTTGGATAAATACGTATGTGAAAATGAGAGTCACTAGATGGCAGCATTGCAGCTCTTTTATCATCCGTATAATATTCAGGGTGTTGTATAAAGAATGCTGGTGTCAATAATAACTCATACAGAGGTTTGTACATAAGTAAATAAATAAAATATTACCAGACATAAGTCAGTATCAGTTGATATTAGAATTCTCTGACTTTAACACAACTTAAAAACCCTGCTACTCAACTAACTGTTGACTGAGCAGGTCCTGAAAAACACAGGGTCATTTGACTGATGTCAACATAAAAGTGAGCTCAGAAATGACATATTCAATTTAAGTCAAATGTATTAAAGTTAGCCGGAAAGGATAACACTTGACATAAAATATCCCTACAACCCTACAATAGTGGCAACCATCTGCTGCTCAACATTGTAGGAGTGAATCTCATTGTTGATCAGTTAACATCTCACGTCACTTGTGCACTCATGGTGTGTGATCTCATGGTCAGGTGTGATTGATGACACACAGGGATCATACACGATACATCTCAACCCTGTGTCACATGACTAAAATGACTAAAGACTAAAAAATGGTGGCAAAAATCGCACTCTGTACGGCTGGTTAAGTTATTCACGTAGCAGCAGTAGTAGTATATACACAGAGTGAATACTCTCACCCTGTAAAGCGATGAGAGCCTCTTCGAGGAACTCCATGTCCACATCTAACCCTGCAGCTTTGGCCTCAGCCAGTCTCTTCTACAAAGACAAACATTTCATTTTTAGTCTTTCTCTAATCACAGGTCTCAGGACATTTACAAACAGATTTTATATCTATATATATATATATATATATATGTATATATAGAGAGAAAGAAAACCAGTTACCTTCATATGAGCCGAGTCCTTGTCGGCACAGCCTGCGTTGGACACTACGTACAGGTAGCCCTGGTCTGTCTTCGTGACTATGAGGTCATCCATGATCCCTCCTTTCTCATTGGTGAACAGAGACAACGTTCCCTGAGAAAGTGGCGAGAGCAAACAAGAAAACAAATTTGATGAACTATCTTGATTGGTGCATAACCAGGCTGCTAGTAGCCCAGAATTAGACCAAACAAATCAATACTTCTAATAAAATAAGTATATAAACAAGGCTATATACTGGTGGATGAGGGAACAAGACTTTGACGTCAGCAGTGGGACGTTGCTTCATCTCACCTGGTTGTCCTTCAGCTCAGCGATGTCGGCCACCACCAGGGACTCCATGAACTTCACTCTGTCTTTGCCGTGGACTTTGGTCTGAAATGAAGTAAAGACAGAGCACGGCAGTTTCATTACCTGTTTCAGGTGTGATTGTGGTCCACAGTAAATATATATGTGTCTTCATCTCAGTGAACCCACCTGCAGCATGTGGCTGACGTCAAAGATGGAGCAGTGCTCTCTGGTGTGCATGTGTGAGGAGATGTGACTGTCCTTGTACTGGACCGGCATACTCCAGCCGGCGAACTCCACCATCTTCCCTCCATGTTCTCTGTGGAAGTCAAACAGCGGCGTCTTCTTCAGGGACGCCTGCGTGAATGACAGCACAGAGACCAGAGAAAATTAATTTAAAAAAACAGAATAAAAGACAGAATATATAGATTTTTTTACACAGTTGTTTGTTCTAACTGTTGATCTGTGATAGGAGAGAGTCAGCTAAGGTCAAGGGAAAGGTTTACAGGACAGTTGTGAGACCAACCATGATGGATGGATTAGAGACACTAGAAAAAGGTAGAAGACAGGAGACAGAGCTGGAGGTGGAGGAGTTAAAGATGCTGAGGTTCTCTTTAGGAGAGACAAGAATGGACGTGATCAGGAATGAGATGATTAGAGGGACAACACAGACAGGAAGGTTTGGAGAAAAAGCTAGAGAAGACAGATTGAGATGGTTTGGACATGTTCAGAGGAGGGACAGTGGATACATTGGTAGAAGAATGATTCTAGAGATGGAGCTACCAGGTAGGAGACAAAGAGGAGATTGATGAATGCAGTGAGGGAGGACATGGAGGCTTTTAAAGTCGGGGTAGAAGATACAGAGGACAATTACAATAAACTTGTGATACAATGTTTATATATTCGCATTTAAAGACAAATAGAATAAATCACATTGAATCAAACATACGTAGGTGGTTTATATTTAAATACTTCTACTTACTGATACTTTGCAGCATTAATGTGAGACATATTTGTTAAATCACAGCTTTATCTGAAGTCCACCGCCTTCATTTATTAATCTCTTGGTCTTTCATGATGCCCCTCCAACCTATGATCTTTGAACCAGCCGTGAAAAGAAGTCTTATCTGCTTCACACTAGCAGCAGTGCATTATGGGACACGATCTGTCGGTGCAGCAAATGAACTAATGCAGATTAGAGGAGCGGGCGTTAGGACTTTAGTCTTTTTAACTGAGTCTGTTTTATGCAACATTCACAGATCAGTCTCCACTGCTCTGGTCTGTTGTGGTCAAACGTTGTACTTTCTCCACACTTGATTCAAGGTTTTCTGACTTATTCCACATTATGGGCTGCAACATGTCAATACCACAGTATATTTCTGCTTCTCATGTTTCATATCAGTGTTGTCAAACGGCCAGTTTGTAACTGGAACTGGAAGACTTTATAAACTTTATAAACTACTTGTGTATTAATAAATGTTTCTGCTAATTGATTATTACAAGGGATGTCCCCAATACCAGTAAATGTCTCTGTTTTCCCACAGAACCAAGGTAAACATCAGAGAACCCTATGTTGGATTCCAGTAAATTTGAAAAAAATATTTTTTTAACCCATGTGTTATCAGATTCTCATTATCGGAGGAAAAACTGATAGAAATTTTACCGTAATTATGCTAATATCCGTCAGCAGATAATATTGGACATCCCTTATTATTATTTGTTGATGGTGCATTGGTTTGTTGAAAATAATTTGGTATAATCTGGTAAAAAAAAAAACGCAGCTCTTCAGGATTTATTTTACTATAAGGCAAACTTTAACGGTCCTCTCAGAATGACTTGGCGGTCCACATTTGGCCCACAGGCCTCGAGTTTGACACGTGACAAAGTATAATATTTTAGATAAATCCTGACCTATTGGGCCTTGGCACATCTCTGCCATGACACTTTTAAAGAAAAAAAACTTTTGAACTTTTAATAAGAAAGTGTCAATAAAAATACAGTATCTTTAAAGTGTTGTTATTAGTGGAATAATGTGTGTAAATAGTCAAATAGAATTATTTTATTTTCTATAAAATAATTCTAATTCTAGAGTGACTGTCAATTCTTCCACTGAATGTTGTGGAACATTCAACAGGAACTGCCAAAAAGGAAGTTTCACAACTCTGGATAATCGAACACGATGTTATTCCAACAACATAACGGAACTAAAAACCCAGCTGACGGTTCGTCAACAGTGTTTTCATCGTTTAGTCCGAAATCTTCCACTGAGCTGTTTTCACTCCGGTCGTTGTTCTGTCACTAGGAGTGAATTAATGCACTCACCTCTGCACTCCAAGCCGCTCTCTGCTGCTTTCTACCCGTGCACCCAGCAGCGGACAGCCGCAGTAACCCGTCCCTGGAAGCCCCAGCAGCCCTGGAGCTGAGACCCGTCAGTCCGAACACAGTCAGCCGCTGAGCCCACATCATGTCACCGCGTCCCCGCTGCAGTCACACACTCACTCCGCTGCTTCTGGTCAGCACTTCCGCTAACAGTTACCAAACTCTGCCGAAGTGCATGCTGAGGGGTTTATGCTATCCTGGCAAAAAAGAAAACACGTGAATGATAGTAAAAGAAGCAAAGACTTCTGGGAAATGTAGTCAGTCAGTGGCGCAGCGTTTTTTTTATTTCTTTTGAAAAAATGAAAAAGACAATTTCCTTCACGGTAAAATTAATCAATAGGAAAACAATTTCTCCTCTAGGACCAAACAATTCCACAGTGCACACGCTTGTGGACAAAAAAACTAGATAGTGCTGTCCACGTATGTGGCCACTAAGCCTGAGGAGGCGAAGACAGAGGTGTCCAACTCCAATTTCACAGTGGACCAGAATTAAAACCTGTAAATGTGGATTTTTAGGGCATTGAATCTGGAACAGCCGCTTGATATAATCAACACATGAGAAATTAAATCAGAAATAAAACCCACATCAGTGGTATTAGCCTTTATCTGTAGCCTTTCAGATTTTTTTTTACTTTTAATATTTTTTTATAGACCTGCAACTATAAAAACAGAATATCTGTGCTATAACAAAGACCATGCATCACTAATACTACAAATCCTTACAGTATATAAGGCTATATACTGGTGGGCCAACTGTAGTACATAATTGATATGTTTTCGCGAGCCAAATATAATTACAGCAGGCTGCAGGCTGGAAAATGGTAACATAAATAACAATTAGAAATGTGGTTCTGTAGTGTAGCATGGCTCTGGAGTTTAGGGGAGGACAGTAAGGGGTCCTCAAGGCTTCAGGTTTGAATCTACCAGCTGCCAGGTTGCCACTGAAGTGCTCTGAATACACCTATAATTTCATACATGTAAAAACCATTGTGTAAGAATGAGATCATTTAAATGAGCTGCAATGCTGCCATCTGGTGAGTTTCATCACAATGTACAGCCATTTATCCCCAAAACTATTTTACAAACACACTTTTGTCAAAACCTAATTCCATTTCAATTAGCAAACCCGGCAGCAGATTTATTTTTTGCCAAGAAAATAATGTTTACTTAATCTTTGTCTGGCAAAAAATAGATAATAAAATAATAGATAATATGATAGATAATAAAGAAATATACATATATACATACACACACATAAAACAACATTTATGCTTTTCTCAGTTGTTCAACTCTTGCTAGAATATTTTCCAGAGTCCTAGTGTCACTTATCCATTACCAGGTCATGGGGGCAGCAGCCTGAGGAGGGACACCCTGACTTTCTTTGATCGGGGATTGGGCCGCATGAGTCCCACCTACCATCGACACCCAACTCACACTGCACCAGTCCCTTTGTGAACCGTCCTGTGAATGGTGATCCCACTGAAAGACCAACCCATATGGGCAATGTGGACAACATGAACTTCCTTGTTGATTGGTGTGTCATCAAAAGGGGCTATTGAGCCGCTCCTGGTCTGATCTGTCACTTGGACTTGTTTGTCTTGGGAGACCCTTCCCAAGATTGTGGTTGAGGGAGTGGCAATACTGAACTGAACAGTTACCCTTCTGGTGTGTTTGATCCATATAACTGCCCTTCTCCTGCCCCGGTCCCCTCACTGACATTTGTTTATCCCTGTGTATCCACCCAGACCAGTGAGTCATCCTTGGGTCCAAGGGAACTATTAATACCCCCCTGTCTCTGGTGCTATTTCTGTCTGCCCCAGCCTGTAGGGGTGGATGAACTGTGAGGGTGTAAGATGGTTATTGGGGAGGTGGGGATGTCACCTCTCTCAGTGGCTGTGGATAGGGTGGGCCAAAGTGGAACACACACTTATACAAACATAGTTGAAGGAGGTGGGAGATCGGGGGGAGGCTCAGCTGTTCAGCCACAAACCAGTAGGAAGCAAAACCCGGAGTTTCCATGTGTTTTTGTCCTTTCACTGGATTGACTGGATTTTTAATCACTGCTCATTGTTCTGTATTGTCATACTGGTCGTTGGACAATCTGTGGGTAGAGGAACAATGCTGTGATCTAAACGTCACAGAGGGTGAAACAAGAAGACGAGCAGGAACCAGCAGAACTCTTCAGTGTGTATCTATGGTGACAGAAGGTGAGTGGAGGAGTATTATTGAGGCCCGTCGCAAGGTAGAGTGTAGTACTGCGTCTCTGATGAGTAGGGCTGTAAATCAGGTCACTGATCATCCATTCATTCACTTAGTTACTCATTAGGACCTCAGTGTACTCTTTGGTCTTAGACTCAATATTAGTTTGGATAAAACTGCTGCTCATATGGGACCTTGTTCCTTCTCTAGTCCTTAAACCTTCGAGATACAATCTATTCTCTGGAGAGATCATGTCGTCAAAGTAAATTCATTTTCACCTGGGAGAAACTCAACAAAAGTAAAAAAGTTTGTAAGACAATAAAAAACACTATCAAATCAGGGCAGCTTGAAGGTTGTAAATTAACAACCTGTAAATATCAGTAGCTGTAAAATCTCTCCCCTGTGACTTTGCTACTGTAGCATTTGTTATGTCCATTGTGTGGACAGCTGTCTGTTCTTCTCCCATACTTGCTGATAAACTAATCTTGGCTATAAATATCTAAGTGAACACAACCATATCTCTAAACTGGGTGATGTTACTTCATGCTGGAATACTGTATTATACTTTTGGGACATAAGTGTGAAATAGATTCAAGTCCAGTTCTTCTACTACATTTTTGGACCAAAGTCATGATATTCGTCCTCAGATGTCCAGACCCTCGTCCACTCAGACCACCCCTCGCTTCTACAGAGTCAGTGACAGAGATCTGACAGAGATAGAGCTTCACTCCGTGGACTCCATCAATGACCTGCACCGAATGCACCACGATCACAGCCACAAAGGTACACGCTAATACTGCAGTATGTCATACAGCTATAAGGTGAAGTTATGCACAAAGTTACAGCTGGTAGTAACAAGGGTTTGAACACATGTACTGTAAAGTAGTAGTACAAATACAGTCAAAGTACAAAACACAAAAAAAACCAACACAAAAACAATATATTGCCCACAAATATTCACAGACAATCATTCATTCATCTGTCTATCAGTTACCACCAGGAGTCTCCACGACTGACACTCAAATCCAACTTCACCGTTGCCTCAGTGGTTAAGGGTGTTGGGATGGGAAGGGACTTGGGTCCAGAAGCCTTAACATTGGAATCCTCCAGCTGCCAAGTTGCCACTGAAATGGTCTGAGAATAGCACAACATCCAGTTCACCCTCACCACCTAAACACTTCATTTCTAATTCCCAAATCATCCAACACCGATGTACGCAATAGTTAGCCCTCAATACTGATGTCTCAGAATCCTACAAGAGATTCCAGCAAATATGGGAGAAAATCCCCGGCATTGTATTATTGGCGTTGTATTATCAGAGAAAAAG
>JAFBJS010055259.1:422755-496066 GCA_016785265.1 Paraplagusia blochii | reverse complement strand
CTAATATTTAGCTGATGATATCAGCCAACAGATACAGACAAATGTATCAAATATAAATACACACATACAAATACTTTGCTTTAAGCTACAAACTACTCAAACAACTACTCCAAAGTCACTACAAAATACTGCATAGACATTTAAAAAGCTGACAGTGTTGGCCTGGTGGCTATGAAAGTAGACTTGGGTTTTGAGGACCTCAGGTTGGACAGTGATGGAGGTGCTCTGAGCAAAGCACTGTACCGACCCCCTCACCACCCACAGGAAGGCTCACAGTATAAGGCAGTGTGATTTGGGTGGCAGTCATGGAGACTTCTGCTCCTAAGACCAGGTAATGGATAAGAGGATGAAGATGAATGAATGTCTCAAAACTCCAAAGATAAAAAATGTGGGCGCCATAAAGATCCAAGTAACCATATCTTTATGGCACTGTAGGAGTCTTGGCTGCTGGGTGGGTTAGGTGGGTAGAACCCACCCAAATAAAATCCCAGGAGTATTTTTCAGGAATTATGGAATATGGATAACGTAGACATTCACACTCATGTGTGTCTAATTTCAGGGATGAAGCCTCCTCGTCCAGACTACACACCATCTCCAAACGGAAATGCCTTAACCACTGACAGGTCAGCTGTCAGTCAAAGAGCTCACACTGTCAGTAACCAATGGCAGACTTGCCTGCAGGATATGTTGACGCCCACTTCATCGCGAGCCTACACCATGGCCTGTGCCATCGTCTCCCTGCTTCTGCTGACCGTGTTCCTCATCTTCTACTTTCTGGGTCAGATCATCATTTTAATGGACCATCAGTCACATTCTCAAGCACTTACTGGTTTCTGATTGGATGTCACAACCTACCAGACACAATCAGTAGGTGCATCCTTGCCGTGCAGTATTTGTGTTCAACTGAGTTTGTGTTTTTGTGTCTGTTCTGTTTCCAGTTCAACAAGGCGGAGCCATACAGAGGCTGACGGAGGCAGTGAGGCAGAAAGAAGCTGCGTCCTCGCAGCTGTCACAGCTGATCCAAGAGCTGCAGGCACTGAGACACAACCTGACAGTAATGAGAGGAGGCGGGACCTGACCTCAAAACAGCACAAGAAACTACACACTGATACGTACACAACATACACACACAAACTTAATAAACATTGAGCATTTTGGTTAAAATACTGTTTTACCCTAATGTTTGATAAAATGTAAATATAGAGTGTATAGTTTTTGAATTGTGTTCATAAAAAAGTGAAAAATAAAAATACATTGTGTTTGTAATGGAGTATCACATGTGCAACTGATTGACTTTTTGCTTTATGTACAGTATATATTTAACTATATACACACATAATAAATCCAGAATGTTTCTATGTAAAAATAGAAAATAAAACACAGAGAATGGAATGTAATGGAAATACATTTATTTTCATTAAAAAAAAAGTGTTCTTCGATGGCTTCAGTATTTGCTAGGGATGTCCAATAATATCAGTCGGCTGATAATATTGCTACAATATTATCGGAGCTGTATAATATTGTTAAGATTATTGTATTTTTTTTTCTTCCAGCAATAATTTGCCGGAATGTGACGTAGGGTTCTGACATTTACTTTTTTGGGGGCAAACAACTGCATATATCGGTGTCTGTGGATATTGGAATTTGAAATAAAGTGTTTGGACAATGTTGGCCAAAATCAGATATCTGCAAAAGTGGACGTCCCAAGTATTTACATTTAGTATTTTAACTTAACAGCAGTAAACATAGTGGTGCAAAACAGCTTCAAGTTTTGTTTCTGAACCCCTGAAGTTTAAGCAGAGAACCTGTCTTTACTCCAGAAGAACTAAGATTACAGGGTAAGATTTTCCCATTTCAAATTATAATTTGATAAATGGTCTTGTTTTTCAGGTTGAGCTTTTGCTTAAATAACTTTTTGAGAAAACAGAATATGGTAACAGTAAAGTTACAGAACACAATGTCACAGCTTGTTGTTTTTTTCTGTCAATAATCAATTATTTATATTATATTTATTATTTAATTATATTATTTATTTTTTATCCTTTTCGATTTCTGTTATGTTGTAAACCATAAAACATTTTTTCTGTCCTTTTCTGCATTTTAAAAGGTATAAAAAATAATTCCCATCAAATGTCTTTGTGCATCCAGAAGATTGGAACTCCTTTAGCGTCTCTGTAAGGAGTTTCAGTCAAGGTCTGAACTTTGAGCTGCCCTGAGGTCTGAGGTGAAGGTAGTGGTGGAGGAGGAGGAGGAGAGGTGGGGATAGAAGAAGTTCTATTATTATGAGAAGAAAATGGTGGAGGAGGAGGAGGTGGGGGTGGTGGAAGAGGAGCAGCAGGAATGGAAGGAGGAGCAGGATGAGAGTTAACACTGTCTGGTGGGATTTGAGCATCCGTCAGGGTCCTTGGTTGCTTCTGGTTGCTCATCTCTTGATTTGTCATCCTGGAGAACTTCAACAGCATCTCCATGGGCATAAACGTTGTCATAGAACCTGCGTTCTGCACCGGTGCGGACAGGATGTAGCCCAGGTGGGCGTAGAAATGCTGCTTATCATGGGTGGTGAGACACAGGCGCTTGAACCCTCGACTCCTGGTGTACCGCTCTGTTTCCTCCATCAATATCCGTCCGTAGCCCTTTCCTCGCTCCACTTTACTCACAACCACCGACTCGACAAAGAGGCTGCTGCCATGACCCACGACTCTGGAGAGCCTGACGTGGCCGAGCACCTGCTCAGTCTCTCTGCGACCCTGAAGAAGAACCAAGGAGATTGGAAACTCTGGACAGGACTTCTGTAGGGCGTGAATCCGTGCAGCCTGACTCCTCTGCCACTCAGAGTTGACCAGGTCGGCACAGGGGACCAGGAGATCTGGACGTCGGTGGATCGGAACCACATGGATCCTCCCTAGTTGGTCAGAGTCCGTGTCTGGATTCTTCACGTTATTTTCATACAGTTTTGAAACATCACTGGGTTTGTGACACTCTGACACAGTGACTCTGCTCAGACCAACATGTAACTCCTCTTCACACACTGATGATGTTAATGTTTCAGACCTGTGGTGATCAGGGTTTAACTAAAGTCAGTCAAATATAAACTGAGAAAAAAAAACTGTCAGTGATGTAGAAATGCTTTTCCTCAGGTCTGTTTTCCAAGTGTAAGACAGAAAAGTCTAATTTATAGCTGGTGTTACTGTGTCTTGATACCCTGAATAATTATAATTAATAAAAATTAGTATGAGAATCATTTATTAGACACAAACTCCAAAGACAACACGTGTTAAGAGAGAAATCCTCTCAACTTCCGGGCTCGTCGGGCTCGCGTCATAAAGTATCTTAGTAGCATTGGTTGTCCCAAAAGCAAGTGTTCTAAGCAATATACTTTCCCTAATTTCACACATTTTAACCCGTAGTATACGTACAGCAACATTTACGGGTTAACATGTTGTTAACGATGATAGAGTAGTTACCTGAGAAGCCCAAAGACCTAGTGAAGCTAATTTTAGTCCTGACAGCCTCACTGTGTTCGTCAGCAGGAATGTCAACTATCCGACCATATATATATTGTATAATCGTTGTTAGAATGTTCCCTTATTCGCCGCCCTCACTTCCATCTATGGTAAAAGAGAGCAGTGACAACCGGTCGTCCGAGCGCTACGTGATGGTGGTCTTAAACACAGTTTAAATAAGTTGCAGGCGCTGGTTTGTGTTCATAAATAACTACAACCTGTAAATGTCTATTGGTGAACTAATTTCTCACTAACATTAAACGTTACTTACATGCTGCTTTGTCCGACGTCTCCTCTCTTTCGTGTAGGTGACAGATGACCAGTGTCAGTTTGAGTTGTAACCTAATTGCTGCCGGTAAAATCAGATCCAGGATCAGTTTCTTAAAAGCGGCAACAACTGAACTCTATAAAACAGGAAATGCTGCACTAGACTTGGCGCTTATGGAACTCGTTCGCCACCTAGTGTATGGAGGTAGCATGACAAAAACAATGTGCATATTTGTATCTAAAAACAAAATGATTTAATTTAATGACAGGCATTTGTAATACTTTTAATTATAGCCTTGTCACTGGTGCACCTACCTATACATTTATGTGCAAATGCCAGAACATTCATGAATATTACATTTGAATATTAATATATAAATATTAAATTTAACTTGTTCATTCTTCACATAAATTAAAACAATTGCAACCTCCACTTTTTATAAAAAAAACTTTAAAATGGATATTATTCAAGGTAATTCATTAAATTCTTTAAAAAAACACACCAGCAACCATAAAACCCCATACAATTACAATTCTAATGTGAGACAATGCCTTAAGCAGTTCTCAACCAGAGAAAACAGACCAATGCTGCATAATATAACATAATATATAGACAACATAATATAAATTTATAATTCTATTAGCTTTTCTAAAACTCCATGTAAAGTTCAGACATTAATTGGGTGCAAGCAGGACTTCAAAGAAGCGGAGGGTTTTAGCAAAATGTTTTTTATTTTTTTCAGTTTTTTTTTCTTATCCAGGACAACTCATTCAAGGATTATCAAGAAGAAATAAGCACTGTTGTTTTTATTAGATTTTTTTTCTCTTTTTTTTACATTTGTCAGAGATAGATTATTTTTTATCAGAATTGGTCAAAACAAAACAAAAATAATAATAAATGAATATATAATAATACATTAATAATTAATTCAATACAATAAAGTGTGGCGTCAATAATAGAGTAACAATGTCCCAGAAAAACACGGACTTCTTGTTTTTTTTTCCACTGCTCTTCGGTGGTACTGCAATAATCACCAGCACTAACTCAACTTAACTCAATCAACAACAGTAGAGGAAGAAATGGAAACGCTCCCACAAAGTTCTGCGCTCCGGCATCCTGAAGAGGAAACACTTTTTTTATTTAAATAATATTTTATCAAAGCTTCTGTTTTTTTTTGTCTTCATAAAACATTTCTAAAACTTCTGTCGTCTTTAAACGTATCATCTTTTTTTTTTTTGCATTTTATTGTTTTCCTTTTCAGAGATTTTTTTTTAACATTTTTCTGTCACCATTTCCCTACTATGTGTCCGTTTTTGCAAGTGTGGCTGTAAGTGTGTTTCTGAATGTCTGTGTGTGTGTGTTTCAGTGTGAGGAGTGTGTGAAAAATGTGTCCTTGGCTGAGGATTGTTGGAACGACCGACTTCTTTAAGTGCTCGTGTCAAACCTGCCTGTGTAAAACATGAGGTGTTTATAAATGAGGTGTGTGTTTACACCTGTGCGTGTGTGTGTGTTCTTTGTCCTCACGCTGCATCACCTGCATTAAGGTCATTACAGCACAGACTTCTTTCATACTGAGCTGGCTCAATAAACAGCATGTCCTTCATTTACCTGTGCACTAGGTGTCAGTGTGTGTGTGTGTGTGTGTTGGACGTCATTGAGGACTTTTGTACCTGTAAGTTGAACCAAGTATAACTTTGTCAGGAGTTTGACATGGGTGCCACTTGGGGAGCAGGTAGATGGCACGATCATGTGACCTAAGCTGACATGTAAAAGTCATTCACAAAGGCAAACATGCTTGAATGCTTTCAGCCTTCTTTATGCCATCCCATAGAGAAACCAGGCTATTGCAGGGGGGGGAAAGGCAGAAGTGTAATGAGAATAGAAATGCATAAAATAACACCAATAAAGTTTGGCGGGCCCGATTAAAAAGCCAAACGAAACGCTTCTGGCACCCGGGCCGTAGTTTGCCCAATGACTGTCCATGGCAGGAAAGTGTACAACTTGTGGGTCTATAACAACTGCTATGTGGTAAAGATGTGCGTGTTTGTTGGTATGACAATTTTTTTTTCTGTCGATGTCTGTGTGAGAAAGAGTTTGTGTGTGTGTGTGTGATAAGAAGGCACAGAGGGCGGAGTGGGAGGCTTAGTCTCTCAGGTCCATGCTGGAACCAAACAGGGCTACCAGCTGCTCCTCATAGTGGGCGATGTTTCTCTTCATGATCTCCTTACAGGAACCCAGGAGGCGCTCAAACGCCTGGATGTCTATTACTGCAGGGAGAGAGAGAGAGTAGGAGATGGAGACAGGGTGGAGACAAAGAAAGTTAGACTTGGTATGTTTGAGCTGAATCGTCATCCACTGTCATTTCGTCAACACAGAACATGTTGCATCTTATAGGAAAATTAACACTGGCGTAAAAAATAAAATGTGTGGAGAAAATAGAAATTTGTGAAAATCACTTATCACATCTGCCCTCAAGGTCTGAATCCAATCATGTGAAATTATAACAACATATTAGAAATACTAAAAGAGTGAAGAGCATCAATATCATCACTGGAGAGAAAATAATGAACCCCTCTTTAAATAATAATAATAAAAAAACACTTGTTAATGAAATTAAAAGGTTGAGGCGAATGATATGAAGAGCCATCGACTGTGTGCGAGTGAGTGGAAACATAAAAGACACTTAACATTATTCAGCAACTGTGAAAATACATGATTCATACAAAAGGATCATTCTGGGTTTACGGGGTCGAATACGATTTATAAAATTTATCAAATGTAATAAATGAATTATTTTAATATTGAATAAAAATTAAATTTTAATTATCTGTTGTACATTTACACAATATATACATGCATATGTGTGTGCATATTAATATCATCGTCATCGTTGTATGTATTTATTTTATAGCATCTCCACCTCAAACAGCTAACATTAACACCAGTGTCCGTTTTGATTGGATGTCAGACCACACCAAAGGCTGATCTCTCCCTTACCCAAACACTTCACGCTGCCGACTGCGTAGGCCGAGGCGGCCCGGGGCTTGTTAGTGACCAGGGCCAGCTCCCCGAAGTACTGACCCCTGCTACAGCGCGCTATCTCCACCTCCGCGTTGTCTGCGTGGTCTGCCTTTGTCTGCGGGGAGGAGGAGGAAGAAGAGCAGGGGGATTAAAAGGTTAGGAAGCTCCGAGTACCTCTTTCTTGTTCACCTCCGGTGAGCTGTGCGTAGCGGCTGAGACTATTGTGATTCCCGCTGTTGCTAGGCAAAAACACTTTTGTATTCGGGCAGGTTTTAATGGCTAGTGTGGGCTGTCACTGTCAAAATCCCACAAATGGTAAAAAGGAAGAACACGGCACATCCTGTACCGACAGGTCTCCAGTTAGACATACTGTAATTAGCAGAGAGCTCATTATTCCATTCATTATTGGTTTTTAAAATCAGTCTCAAACAGGACATGAAGCTGAAAAAGGTGAGAAAAAGGTTCGTACTTTACTCTTCATCATGATCTTCACGTCTCCAGATTCTACAATGTAGAAACACTCAGCCTTGTCTCCCTGGAAAAACATGCACGTAAAAAATTAAAATCAAGAATATGACATGGGAACAGGAATAGATCAGGAATAGAAACACTTGAGCCCAAGTCCAGTTATTTCTGGGATTCACCTGTGTGATGATTCGCTCCCCGTCCGAGAACTGCTTCGCTCCTAATACGTCCACTAACTTCATCCTTTCTGTCGCCTGCACAGAGAAAAGAGAAAATCAGAAAAAAAATATAATGTAATGTAATGATATTCAACTATGACAGAGGTGTTTTTAGTCATCATTCCAACTCCGTGCCCTGGGATAACAACCTCACCTCCAGTGATTTAAGTAACGGCACAGATTCGATGAACGACTCGTACATCCTCCTCTTTTTGGCGTTGTTCTTCACAATGAGTCTACGGAAGGTGGCTCGGTCCTAAGAAGGACAAACACAGGGAGACAAACACTTGTATGTCAAGATTCCATCTCACTGTTGCCTGCTATTCTCTAGGTGACCGCACGGGGGAGCAACGGCAGCATTAACTATAAGAGAGGAACACTGGGCTCCATTCACATCAAGAGCACTTCATTCTTAACATGGCTGGGCTTGGCATATCAATGTGCTGTATCTGTTGACTGAGCAGTGAACCCATGCTGGACATTCAGGATTTTTAGAATATTCTGACATTATCTTGAATCTTACATGTCCAAAAAAAAAAAAACATTCTTTTTTATACTCTGCTCTTATATTTAACATTTAACGTGTGCTTTCTCCCCGTCATGTTCTTACCAGGCCCCATAGCGCGCCCTCCTGGGTGGCGACGATGGTGGCGGCACGTGGCGTGTTGTACATGAGTGCCAGCTCCCCGAAGCTGCCCTTGTTATTGTACTGACCCACACATGTTCCTGATACCACTATGTCATATATACCTCTGTGGGGGAGGGAGACAGAGAGACAGAGCGAGAGAAGAGGAAACACACAAGTTTATTCAGAAAAATAATAATTAAAAATGGAAAAGCAACTCTATCACAGGAACAAGAACGTGTCAGTTTAACGATGTTCCCACAGCACAGACTTATTCCTCCAGTCTCTTCTTCCATTAGGTTAATAGCAGGATTAAGGCTCTGGTCGCTGGGAGGATTTTGAGAATGACTTAGTTTGACAGGATTACGGTGATGAGAGGGACCATGTCCTCTGTAGTGGACACTGAGCTGAGAACAGTTTACCATGAAAAGATACACACCAGTGATACACACTGAGGTACAGACCTGTGAAAGTCTCAATGAATCCCACATCAACAACTCTGCTTGATTCATTAAAGTCCTGAGACTTTCTCTGCTCATTAACTCACTCGTGGTCAATCGATATCCAACTCAGTTCAGGTTCAGGCCACTCGTCTTTTTTAGATTTCATTTTTATTCTTTAACAGGATCAACAAGCCTGGAGGACCAGAATGAAAATGAGGCTGGAGTTCTCTTTAAGATCAAGTAAACTGAAGTCAGCAAAGGTGGGAATACTATACACAGGGATTCAGTCTGTTGGAAATCTGTTCCTATGGCAAAACTTAAAGCAATATCCACTGGAAAAGTCCATCAGCTCCTATGTCACTCCCTGACACTAACAGAGGTCTAACATCATGATCTAAGACAGGGGTGTCACACTCAAATTCAAGGGGACAAAGATACAAAGTCATGAGAGAAACTTAAAAAAAAAAAAAAAAAATTGACAGCCGTTTGCATGTTTTCCCTTCTCTCCAGATATGCAACACTGAATTTCTTCATATGGAAACAAACATCAGTTTTGCATAAACTTTTATCATAGTTGTTCAAAACATCAGTAGTGTTTGTTTCTTATTATGTCTCTTTATATTTAATCTTTCCAGTTCCTTTTTAACATTAAATGTATGTCCTATATCACACTACTCAAGCAGACATTTGCTTTAATTTTGAGGGCCATATATAATCAAATTGTGGGCCATGTTTGGTCCCCGAGCCTGAGTTTGGCAAGATTAATATAGGACAGGGGTGTTCACACTTTTCTGGCTCTGGATCTACTTTCCAAATGAGCAGGCCAAAATGATCTATGTATAATGTAATCTTTACTGACTAACAGAAACAATCTTCTGGTAGGTTGCCGTCTACAGACTTTAACTTAAGAGCCATAATGTAGGTCTCAAAAATCCAACAAAAATGACAGGAAGCAATTGCAGCACAATCCAATGGATGCCTAACAACTGGTAAATGTCAACACAACTTTTGTAGCACTGTGACAACGTATCTGTTCGCACTAACTCATTCCTACCCTGTACATCAGACTGATGGAACAGGACTTTCTCAGTGGATTCATGAGACATCGTAAAAAAGTGACCAAGTCATACGTCCAGGATGGTATAAATTGAGGACCTGCTGTTTTTGTTGCCAACCCGTAAGACATAGAAGACATTATGTCCTAAAATGAACTAAGCACAAATAAGGAGAGCCGTCTGGAGGACGTTGACCTTTTAGTTTACAGGATTATAAAAAAACAGTAACAGGAAACAATTACTAAAAACAAAATCAGGAAGAAGCCATTGTTTTATTCTATGAGCCCTAGATTTTTATTTAGCATTTACTCTTGTGAAGTGTGCAACATTGGAACATTGGGTTGGACTTGAGTGTGAAGAACTGTTACAATCCTCCAGTTTTAACAACCAATCAGACAATGATATATATAATATAATATCTTCTTCTCATTAACAACCTGGAAAAATAAAAGACAAAGACTTCTCTATGGTTATGCCCCCCCGCCCCTCTCCAACTGTTCCTCCCTTTCTGTGTTCGTGCTCACGCTGCACCCTTCTGGTGACATTAACATCCACCTACATGTTGAGCACACGAAAAGGCAGGGTGGGAGAATTAGGATACGACCTGGTCGGCTGCTCTTAAAGAAACAGCAGATAATGTGAACTGAAGCTAAAGGAACGTGCGTGTATGAAGAATATAAAGGACAACTTTCTATATATTTCTTTATCAGCATCTGATTCAATGGCATTGCAAATGCAAGCAAATCACTGAGGGATTCTATTGTTTCAGGTATTGAACAGTTATGTTATTCTAACTTTTGTGATGGGTTTTAACCTTGATATTTCAATGAAAAATGTAGTTGTCAATGATCAGAAAATAACATTACAATATATTAAAATAATATAACAATGACAACAACCGGAAAGTCAGATGGACCTGAACAAGAAAGGAGAAGAATCAAAGTAGCAGTAAGTCCTACCTCTCTATGACATAAAAGTTGTCTCCATCATCGCCCTGGTCGATGACGTGTTCCTGGGCCTGGACCCGAGATTCAAACATGGCATCTAGCACCTGAGAGAACTGCTCCTGAAGGGGTATAAAAACATAGGACGGATTGTCAACGATGAAAGACATAAGAGAAGCCGTCAGGTGGTTTAAGAATACTTTACATACTGCTGATATGTTGACATTCGTGAATCCATTCAAACCAGCAGCTATGACAGCAGCGGACTATTGACAAGTGTAATATTAACTCATGGTTGTGCAGAACCAGAACGCTGAATCACCATCACACTGTAAAACCAGCTGCAGACGTGATCACGGTTTCCCATAGGGATTCACAGTAATTGCAATTTTATTTGTGTTTAGTTGATGCAGTTGTAATTCCTGATGGTTGTGAAATGTTCTACTTTGCCAGCACTCTCTCTGACACAACTCCAAAAGCACACTGGGGATTTTAATTTTATTCATGCCGCTCTGAGGGAATCATTTTTTAAATTTGATTTCTGACTGCATTTTAAAAGCAATTTTCGATTATTGTTGCCCCGGGGATTTGAAGCCTCCGTAATTACGCAGATTTATTCAAACAAATAACAAGCGCTACCGGGTCAACAAAGGGAAGTAGATTTAAAAAACAATTTACAATAAAGGAAAACAACCTGGTCTGTCAGAGGAAATATGAGGTACGAGAGCAAACTTTACTGATGTGGTCCACTTCTCAAGCTCAAAAGACAGTGAATGACACAACGATGCGTAACATTTATTCACATGAACACTCTCTTTGTTGTGCATCATCTGACCTGCACAACAGCCGTTCCCCATTGACCACACTTGCCGCACATGAAGTCACAAGCGTCCACTATGATTTACACGCATCTGAGTCTGTGGGAGACTCTGAGGGAAAATCCTCAGACAGATCTTTGATGTCAGGAGAGATAAATAAAACAACAACAAAAGCGAGACGCTGAGGACGTAATCTGGGCTTCAATGCTGTTTTCTTTTCTTCGTTGTCCGAGTCTATATTTAAAAGAAAACTTTGACTGGTTTGTTGTGTGTGTTTCATGGTCCAGGACCACCAAGGAAAATGTGTGAAATTAACCCTTGAATTAAAACAAACACCAGCAGTATTTGTTTATTATTATGTCTTTTTCCATCCAAGTCATTCTTCATTTGGATTTTTTCCCCCCATCTTATCCGAAAAAATCAAAGACATGTGAGCAGATTTGTCCAGAGGTGGCCTTTAAAACGCCTGTTTTTTTAATGTTGACAAGAAAGAAGAATACAGCTGTAATGGACTTGCATTAAGTGGATAGAATTAAAAGAAATGAAGTGAATGAATGGAAAAGAGGATGAAATTGTAGCTCTCTGAACTTTTAAAGTGCACTTTTATAGTTGCCATGTGATAAAGAACTCACTGATGGTCAGAATTAATGTCCTCAGTTAAGCTCTCCTGACCTTTGGTTGACAAAATAAGTCCTGATCACAGGTTAAAAATACTGCACCAGTGTTGGCACTGATTCTTTTTTATGTAGAAACAAATGTATAGGGAAATATAACAACTGCAGACTTGGATTTTTCTTCTTTTCTAAATTCACTGACTGCCTGTTTAGTTGAACAAAATCCTGATATTCTCACAGGAATTTAATAAAGATGCACAAAGATCTTGAACCACATTTTGTTTGTCGAGATGAAATAGATGAAATATGAAGTCCGAGTCTCTGCCATTGGGTTCAAACTCCAGGCTTCACCTCCTGGACAAAAATGAATCCTGGTTTGGGCAACTGGTGCCTCCTAGTGGGCTCACCAGTTGGGTGGCGATCGTTAAGACCCATTAACTGATAAGTGGAAAATGATGGATGATATGAGTGTCTTTGTAGTTCCAAAGACATTCTTTACCTGATCTAACGTTTTGAAGAGTAAAATGTCTCGGCAGGCTTCCTGCAGTCTGCAGCGCTGCTCGTCTGTTTTGGGGTGAACCACTCTGGGCTCTGTGTCCTCGTCGTCCTCATCTGGGTTGAAGGCCTCTGCACACACTGGAAGGAAGACGTAAAAACCTTCATTAGTCCTCGTAATAACAGTGACCTGTGTCATTACACTCTAAGTAGACAAACACAAACACTGACAGTGAGAGGATTCTAAAATCCAGAGACAAATTTGGTCAAAGCAGAACACGGTGCAGATCCTTCCACCAGGGCCGACACCTGACATTGACACCAAGGGTACAGAACCAAAATATAAACAGCTACGTGAGGCCAGTCTGTCGGCTGCTGGTGGAAGAAGGCCACCTGCGGCATCATTAGGATGTTGAAACACTGGGGGCGCAGACCACAGCAAACACCAACTGTAGGACACTGCTTCATTTTGTGTTGACTGGTCTGTGACAATTCCTGTCGTTGGTTTTAATGTCAGACAGTCAATAATCAGTCACTTTGACAGAAAAATAACCAAAGCAACTCGATTAGAACAGGCCGGTTGAACTCATAATCACAGCTAGATGAAAGTGGAAACTAGGACATAGTCAAAGAAGACAATTCCTTGGGAAAATGTTTTTTTCCTTTCTATCCAGATCTGTAATCTAGATTTTAATCTAGAAACTTGGGTTTAATGTAAGAATTCAACGTGGGACATAAAGCTTAATATCATAAAGCAAAGAAAGCTTGTCTCTGTGATCCACACCACACCACACAACAAAATGTGCATTTAACCCATTGCCAAATTGAACAGTGGACAGCTTTGAGCGCATGGGGAGCAGTGAGAGATGCCCTAATGATGCCCATGCTCAGTGGACCCCAGTGGTAACCTGGCAGCTGGTAGATTTGAACCTGAAACCCTGTGGACCAAGTCTGGTTTCTTAGCCACTAGGAAGTTTTATTAAATAAAAAAAAAAAATACCACCTATCCTTAGTTTTTGTTATTATTTATGTCTCTGTCTTTAGCCCTACTTTTTTTTTTTTGACAGTCAACAACTAAAACATGTAAAAATAATTAAAAAAAAAACCCTGAATGTGCTAAAACGCAGCACATTAATACTGTGTGTTAATGCTGCCAGAGTACAATGGCTATAAACTGATGGGCCAATGCCAGTACACTCCTGATATAATCTCGTGGGCCCAGATACAATTACTCTGTGTGCCAGATTTGGCCCGCGGGCCCGAGTTTGATTTGAAAGATGCATCCAAAAGATTTCTAAGAAACCCAGAATGAGAGTCACAAGAGTCATCAAGAATAGAGATATACCGAGAGTTCATGGAAAGGTAAGTGTTCAACACCATAACCACCTTTCAGGTGACTGTTGATATGAGAGGGAAATAAAGGACAGCAGTACAGTGAGAGGGACAGCAGTGGATTGAGAGGGACACAGTAACGTTCCACCACCTGGTGGGAAAACACAGACAAGGTCGTTTCAAGGCGTCACTACCTACAGCTCTATAGAAACATGGCTTTTTTTTCACTGAAACATTCCATGCTAGAAAGTCTTGCATATCAGTGCTTATGCACAGCCAAGAGTGAGGGACAATTTATCCTTAATACCAACCGAACTGAAGAACTACAAGACCTCTGAAATGTTACAGAGAGATGAGGAGGGACGAAGAATTGATGCAAAGTCACTAACCTACCACACTGCAGGTCATTTTTCTTCAACTCCCCATGACAACACATTCTTTTCACATTGGTCTTTAACATATTTCATTGTTTTCAGTACAAAAGGTAACATTATATCAATATAAACACAGAGTCAACATCACATTAGTTGTTCTGAGTTGATACTATCAGCTAAATAAAACTAAGTGTGAGACCTGGGCCTGTTTAGTTATAAATGTCATATTACGCCACTCAGGAAAAACACACACACAAAAAATCTTCAACAGCTTCACATTTAACTTTTTAATTGACATATAATTATTGAGCTCCATCAGAACAGATCTATGCAATAATTAATAAAGTCACACAAAAGTGGCTGAAAAACAACAACAAACAATTGAGTAATAAGTGTTTGCATATGTAATTTGTATTGTATAGTATATATATTGTGTGCTTCTTGCCTTTTTACAACATGGCTAAGGGACTACAGAAAAACATAGCCTTGTGAATTCATTCTGGCTACAAAAACAAACAAAAAAAAATAGTAATTTGGATTGTGATGTTAAAAAAGTAAGCTGCATGTTAATGCTTGGCGCTCTGTTCCTTTTCACTCGGATTACATGGAGGCACTTTTGTTTACAGCTGGTATGGATTGTCTGCTGTGACTGTGCAGTTTGACGTCACACTGTTTTGATTTTTTTTTTTTTTCGAATACTGTCCATCAAAGTTCATCAGATGCTTTTGCTTGTTTTGCATCAATAGTGGTGCTGTTGTCTGCTCTGTGTTGCACTGGTATTTAATTTAATGAGAGGCCACCAGTGAAGGTCAACGGTGCAGTACTGTAGGATTAGTATATATATATTTTTCTATATTCAAGACAAAAACAAATATAATTAAACTTAAGATTTACAAATATCTTTAAACAAATATTTACAATATTGTTGCTTTCACTGTGACTGGTTCACAAAAAAAAACGGTTTGTGTACAAGTGGTTAAATAGGTATAACTGATTAACTTACTAACATCAAGGCCATGTCCTAATGCCTGCAATATCCTCTGCAATGTTTACAGTCCTACAGTCTTCCACTACCTGTCCTGACTACAAATTCAATTACAGCCCTGAGTCGTTTCCCGTAAAGGCTTTTAAAGAGCAAACATCTCATTACATACAGAAAAAAAAAATCTGTCTGTGTTCAGTGTCAGAGTTAATCTGCCTGGACGCCTGTCAAAACAACAATGTGACGTTGTTGGCCGATGTGAAAATGGATACCTATTGTTATTTATATTGGACATCATGTTGGTCATGGACTTACCAACTAATACTACAGAAGAACCAAATCTTCTAGTTTGTCTTCGTTGTGTTTTTTTTATTTCGACTGGTTTTCACGCCTGTGTTTTCGGCAGGAAATTAACACTGTTTTTTTCAATTACGCCTAATGTGTCTGGACTGTGTGTCTGAAATTGTTTGAAGATGCAGCCAATGTCTGCAAAGAGTTGCAGTACAGCACAATTAGCTTGATTATTATGAACCATTATGCTTTATTATAACTAACTGCCTTAAATACCGGAAACAATTTGGTTTTTAATCAAAATAATGATTACTTTGTTCACAGCAAAGTAGTGTCAATGCCATTAGAGGCCATTAGACATGTTTATAGAAAAAAATCATGGTCAGATGAAAGATGAACGAGGATTTAGTAAAAGGAAGACGTCTAACCTGGTTAGTGGTGCTGACATATTAAAAGATGCTTCATGGATGATGATGATGATGATGATGATGATGCAGGTGAGTCATTTTACTTTAATCATTTTGGAGACAATAAAAACAGCAATTTGTTGTTTGTACTGTCAATAGATATATTGTAATGTTTTTTTTCCATGTAAGACACACTGATCAAGCCTAGACTTGTAATACTTTAGAAAAGGATGTATGGATGGATACTACAATTTGATAATTCTAGTATTTGTAGTATTTGCTCACAGCATGGCGCAGTGTGATTTAGGCGGCGGTCGCGGAGACTGCTCCCATGTGACCGGGTAATGGATCGAAATTTGTGTACTCATTTTCACACAAAAGTCTAAAAGTCTGCCCATATCTGGGCTAGACCAATCCCACTAAAAAATCATGTGCTGTAATCACACAATTTCCCCACCCACAAGGCCAAAAGTGTTTCTGGTGACATGATAAATCAATATAGGGATGGAATTTAGTTTTTCTTAAATTAAATATGAATAAGGCCAAAGTTTGAGTCATGTTCTGCACAAGGTTGCATGGTAGGCTGTAGGATGAGACCTATTTTAGTTTAATTTCACTTTGCCAGGGAATTTAAGCAGAGCTAGATTTTTCAGGGCAGCATTAGAATTGTGGTGGCGCAACAAGAAATGTGAGGGACCAGTCAAGGGCAAACTATGGCCCGGGGTCCTGCAAGAGCGCGTTCAGCTTAGTATTCTGGCCCATCAAACTAGTCCAAAAAAAAAAACTGGTTTGATCATCAATGATATTCCTACCTTTTCCTCTGTATCGCCTGTGTTTTCTGTATAGATGGCATAGAGAAGGCTCAACACCTTTATAGAATTATTCTTACTACAGGGTGGCAGTGGTGGCTAGGAATTGGACTTGGGTCGACAAGGCTTCAGGTTTGAGTCCACTGCCAGGTCGCCACTGAGCATAGCAGCTTCCTGACACACATAAGATCCAATGGACTTGCCACCAACAGGAAAGCTCACAGCATGGTGCAGTGTGATTTAGGTGGAGGTCGCGGAGACTGCTCCCATGTGACCGGGTAATGGATCGCAATTTGTCTGCTCATTTTGACCCAAAAGTCTATAAGTCTGCGCACATCTGGGCTAGACCAATCCAGCAGCTGATTGATGACAACAGTGTGGCAACATGGCTGCCTCCATGTCATTACCTAACATTACCAAAACAGAGGGATTCTCCCTGCAGTCTGCTACAGTGGGACAAATGCATTCTTCAGTTCTGCAAAACACATACTTGAATTCGTTGAAACAAAGAATTAAGTCAAAATAGCGTCGCTTTGACTAAAACCTTCTCTGTCTGTAATTTCAAACGAGGACATTTTAATTCAGTCAGCAAATATACATACTTATATTGTTTTACAATGCTTCAAGTCAAAAGGTTATCAGCATACCTCATAACTCGCTTCAGAAACTTCACAATAAACCCTCACTCACCGGTTTTATTGACAGGATTAACACTGATAAGACAACAACGGTGAAGATAATCAGCTTACACTCCCGGGGCCAAAACAAAGTGCAGGGCCGCGCAATGACTGACGACATTCACTATCGATATGTCAACAGTATGTGGAGCGTGAGAAAATGAAGAGCGCAGTACACTCAATATGGCTGTCAGGATGGACAGGACTCAACCAACACTTTATCTCTGGTTCTTTTTCGTGCACAGAGGAGCTCATACTGAGAGACAGACAAAAAAAATCAGAGGACGAGACAGAGACAGGACAGTGACGTCAAACACACATACTAGTGAACAAACACACACGCATGAGTCTTACCTGACACTCTCCTATTGAATCTGCTGGGCGGTGGAGCTGTGGAGACAGGGAGAAGTGGAATTAGCATCATCGTATTGACTTTGTTTTGATGGTGTGCTGACTTTGAAATCCCCATTACAGACATGTGACCAGTCCATAAAAGAACCTTATAACAGGGAAGTGAAGGGAGGGCATGAAGCAAAGGAATCAAAGACAAGAAAGGCAGTGAGGTAAGGAGACAAGCAGAAGGAACTGCAGACAGACAAACAGGTCAACAACAACAGCAAGAAAAGACAGACAGGAAAGATGAAGCTCAAAGACAAGCAAAATAAGAAGAAATGCAGAAATTGTAAAGCAACAAATCACATAAATTTCTACAAGAGAAAAATACGTAGCAAAAGAGTGACAGTTATGTAAGTATTCATTATGCTGCTTCAGTTCAACAGCACATTTCCCCTACTTCATTCTGACAGGTATGTCATTTTGGTTTCTTTTTCGTCACATTTTTACTAAGGAATTTTTTTTGCGTTCACAAAAGCCCTGTCTGTTTCTGGTTTAGAGTCAAAAGACCCAAAGCTGCCACAGTTCAGGCTCGTATGGTGAAGATAATGTAGTTTGTACTGCAGAATGACCGTTCTAGTAGACGTTAACTACGGCATCCGAAATATGCACGTGGAGCAGGAGTGGAACAAAAGACAAGGACAATGTTGCAAAGTTGCAAATCATCACGTATCTGCAGTAAATCACCTCACCATCCCATGTTGTTCTTCTAGGTCTGACATTTAGGTCACACCCAGTAATTATAGCCCAATGTCCCTCACAAAGATGACAACTAATTGTCCTGTTGATACCACAAACACTGTGTCGAGCAAGAAAGACACAAATCTCCTACATCTCTTAAAGCCTCAAAACTATGAGACACCAATGATCCATACATTGAATTAATTCAAATTCTCAATTTTATACTTTTCCCTCTTAACAGGAACCCAACAATAAGTAAAAGCATTGGTATAAAAGAAGTATCAACCATTCACTTTTCAGGTAAGGAAATAATTCTGCAGGAAATATTGGACTGTTTTGTGAAAGGCTTCAAAAGATCATCACATTATCAATGAAAGAATACAGCGTGGTGATGTATCAGAGGCTACAGTGTGAGTGATCTGCAAAACTATGAAGGCAGCAATAATACTGACGCTTTTAATAGAAATTATTTCTGGAAATCAGGTTTATAGGTCATCCATGCAGAAATTGGTCAAAAAGTCTAAAATTAATACCATCATCTCCATGGAATACACTGCAGTGACGGAGTTAATGGAGTTTAACGGGAACTACTGAACACCTCAAAAACCCAAATGTTAAGACAATTGACAGTCTAGATCAGACATGTCTAAACTGTTCCACAAAGGGCCGGTGTGGCTGCTGGTTCTTGTTCCAAGATCACATAGTTTGACCAATCAGCTGCCTGATGACGGAGATCAGCTGATTAAACCTGTCAACTCAGGTTTTTATCAACTGATCTCAATGCTTGGTTGGAACAAAAACCAGCAGCCACAGTGGGCCTTTGTGGAACAGTTTGGACAAGCCTGGTCTAGACAAACTATACAATGTACTTTGGGGAGTTGGGTTAGTAAACACTGTTAAACCAAATCTATAGATCTTCTGCAACTGAACCTACAAGACAGAAGCCAAGATGAAATACATTCCCATACCTGCTGACCTGGTAGACATGACTTCAGGACTTCTCTTACACTAATAATAGCTACTAGCTTGCACGATTCTTTTTTTTTTTTTTTAATTGCTGCTTGAGTACAAAACGCCAAATGTAACCAATAACATCACACAGAGAGCAGTATCAATGGTAAAATATTCCCTTAATTTTCTAATCTGGACATAGGGTTTCCGGAGGGTTTCAGGTTCGAATCCACCTGCTGCCACTGGATCACAATGACAAGGAGATTGATTTCTTATATTCCTTACGTGTGTGTGTGTGTGTGTGTGTATGTACATATATACAAGCATATTATCTATATACATATATAGGTGTTTTAGTTAAAGCATGTGTATACAAATATATACATACATATATACATACATATATACAAATATACATGCATATATATATATATATACATATATGTGTGTATATATGTATACACACACACTTAGGTGACAAATACAATATGTCAAGAAAAGTGCATATATATATATATATATATACATATATGTGTGTATATATGTATACACACACACTTAGGTGACAAATACAATATGTCAAGAAAAGTTTCTAATGGTTTTTTGCAGGTACAAGTGCTGTACCAATACACATGTATACATAATACACATACATGTATTGTTACCTAACTATGTACACATAATACAAATATTGTTACCTAACTGTACAATGCATTAGGTGTCAAAACATACATGTGCTATACAAACACACATACATACGTGTACTGTACGTGTACTGAACAAGTGCTGAAAAAGTGTCAATAGTATCCATGGTCACCAAACCATGGTAAAGCCAAGCTGAGGGACCTGACAACTGCTGACATTAGTCCTTTAACTCTAGTAAGTGGTTCATTGGAAAATGATGTTCCTCCCAGTGAACGAATGACGTATTTCTATGTTTCAGACCAGTTTCTCTCAGTTTGCCTTCATCCCTGTGAACTCACACACCTGCCTGGAACTGAGCGCTAATTTAAACCCATAATAGGTTGAGGTCAGGAACCTGGAGGCCTGCTTTCTTACACCGATCTGATATCGGCCAGCCGGGACATAGTTCACTGCTGGTACACGGAGTGTGTGTGTGTGTGTGTGTGTGTCTGCTACCTTATTACTGTGCTGTCAGAGCCTATTAGATCTAGACTGTGAAGACAGCAGCCTGGGGGAAACTCACACATATGCACCACTTTCACCCATGGTCACCAGGGGAGAGAGTTTAGCACTTCACTCTCCATGGAGACCACACCCAGTGTCACTCGTCAATGGTCACTGGATTTTCTTGCGTGATCAGAAATGAATCATCTCCGGAATGTTTCCCTTTCTGAGAAAACTAGGAATCTTTTTATTGTAATAATGCAATAAAAATTTGCAATTTCTCAGAAAGTGACGATTTGTACAGTACAGTATCTACTAATACTAGTAGATACTACACATTTGTTATGTCAGTATTGGAATACTAAAGATTTTTTTTTGTAATTCACTTGATGGAAAAATATGTGGGCAAACCCTTTAACTCCCAGGCATCAACTTGTCCTAAAATAGGACACAGAGGCCAAGTCAAGAACAGAAAGATGGAGAGTTTGTTTGAAATAAGATAAACGCCATGTAAAAGTATGTGTCATCTACTGGGTAAACACAGGCATTCCAGGGAAAAGAAGTGTAATGACGATATAAATAAATTTATTCATCTTCCACACAGTTGGGGGCCCCATGAAAAACGTAAGTGGGCCACATCCGATCCCCGGACCTTAGTTTGCTCATGTCTGACTTTGCTGAGAGGGTGTGAGGGTCTATCAGGGCAGGGGGCATTTTCCTGTTTTGTTTACTGTATCTTGTTTATTTTACATAATTGTTTGTAAAGTGCTTTCGGACAACGGTTGTTGTGATTGTGATTTAAGCCAAAATGTACTAATTTTTTTTAGTATAGTTACAACTTTATTGGTAATAAGTAACAACAATAATATTAATATTTTAATAATGTGCTTTATTGATGAAATTGATGATGCAACTGTAAGCTTAGTTAATATTTGTATAAATATTTTAAAATTATTGTTTATATAATTTAAAATTTAGAGCAGAGACGGAGGTGGAGGAGTTAAAGATGCTGAGGAGAGACAAGGATGGACAGGATCAGGACTGAGGTGATTAGGGGGACAACAGAGACAGACAGATTAAGATGGTTTGGACATGTTTAGATTGAGATGGTTTGGACATGTTTAGAGGAGGGACAGTGGATATATTGGTAGAAGAATGATCCTAGAGATGGAGCTACCAGGTAGGAGACAAAAAGGAAGGCTAAAGAGTTGGAGTCAAAGTAGAAGATACATACTTGTTTATAGTGTTTTGCCCAACAATTTAGAAGTCACTAGAACAGACTTCCAGAGTATCCCTTAGATTAAACACGAAACAGAGTGAGTTGAGGTTTTATTATGTAGTTGTGCAAAAGTGAAGACCAAATGAAGACAGAAATGTATCTCAGTACAAGTGAACACAGAAAAAGTTTATCCAACTGAACTGTCATACTGTAGATAGATAGATTCATGTCAGCCTGCGCTCAGCCTCAGTGAAACCCAGGCAGATGTCATGCACTGGCAGGAGCTGACAACTGTTTTCTCTCCCAGTCGTTTTAATCAATTACCATCACCCTCGTCATTCTGGCTGTCTGGAAGAATAAACCCTTCTCTTCAAGTCGAGTGGTTCCATTCAGTTTCGAAAAACAATAATCATTTCTCAGACTGCAGAGAGAAAACTCTTAGTGATTGCTATGTAGCTTCAGTCGAAAAGACGGGGAAATACATCCACAAGAGTAAGACAATGAGGTGTCCACAACAATAGAAACATTTATATTGTACTTGTAAGGGGCTAAGGTAATATCTGCACTGATGAAGTGTAAAAGGTTTGCTGATGATTTTTTTTATTTATTTTCCTCCTCCTCCTTTCGGCTTGTAATTTTTTCAGGTGTTGCCACAGCGAGTCAACCCCCTGTCCTCTGTATCCTCAACTCTTAACTCCAACTACCTTCATGTCCTCCCTCACTCAATCCATCAATCTCCTCTTTGTCTCCTACCTGGTAGCTCCATCTCTAGGATCATTCTTCTACCAACGTATCCACTGTCCCTCCTCTGAACATGTCCAAACCATCTCTATCTGGCTTCTCTAGCTTTTTTCTCCAAACCTTCCTGTCTGTGTTGTCCCTCTAATCACATAATTCCAGACATGAATAGCAACAACCTGTGGTGTGAAAAGATAAATACTTCCTGTGAATCTAACTGAAAGTGTGATTTAAGGTTTTACTGTCCTCTCATTCCAAATAAGCACATCTTACTATGTTTGCAACATTATGACCTAAAACCTAAACCTAAACGGGTCGACTTCAAACTTATTTGTTTCATTTTTTAAAAAAATATAAAATCGTGAATAACTCAGATCACAGTGCGTATCCAAGTTGACCTGAAGAAATGGTAAGAGGAACAAATTATTCTGCATATAGATGTTGAATGTAATTTTAAGATTCTGCTTAAAGTTGTAAAATGTCTAAATGGCCTTGGGCCTTCATACTTGTTGGGCCTAATTTCACTTTACAATCCCCATGGACTCTGAGGTCCTCCACCCCCACCACCACCCTTAAAAACTCCTGGTGTGGCATATTTTCAGTTCTACAGTCCATGCCTCTGTAAAAGCCTCTCAGAGTAGAACATGGCTGCAGTCTGTCAATGTCTTTAAAAGCAGACCTTGCTTTTTCAACTAAAAAATTGCACTGGGCAGTGGTTAAGGAACCAGGCTGGGGTCTGGAGGGTTCCAGTTTCAAATCCACCAACTGCCAAGTTACCACTGAGGTCCACTGAGCATGGCAACGTCCCCACTCACTGCTCTCCAGGTGCTCAGAGCTGCCCACTGTTCACTTTGGTGATGGGTTAAATGCAGAGGTGACATTTCCGTTGAGTGCATTGGTGTGAATCACAACGTCACAATAACAAGGAGCTTTCTTTCCATCCAAAAATGTAAGACTAAAAAGGTACTATGCTGGACTATGATCACCACAGGGGGCACCGGGGACAATGGTCTGGCCTGTCCTTGGGGCTCAAGAGACCTGGTGTAGATCACTAACAAAGTCTAACCTCAGTTTTCTCAGAGCCTTGTTGGTTGGTTAAATAAAACTGTATATGTGTATTGTTAATGCTACTGCCCACCTACCCATCCTGGGTGAGGACCCCCTCCTCTCTCTCACCCTGTGGTTTCTCCCCCTTTTTGGTCTGTTTATAGAATAAAAAAAAATTCCTGAGAGTTAATCCTCAGCCTATACAAGGGTCTACATTCCTGATGTCTGATTTACTGAATGACAAAAAAGGGACATAAGAAAGGCACCAATCTCATAACTACAATGGGTATAATGACAGAGATCCAGTTCGAGCTTGAGCTCAATGCCACTAATGATGTAGTATGGATGATGTTAATTAACCAATGGTGTTTGATAGGAATCAGCAGACAAGTCAGGCCCTTGCATCTGGGCGGAGACGTCATCTTGTGACAATTGGGAGCAAGTATTATTTTATAAGGCCCGGAATCAAAGTTAAAAAGCAGTAACCCTACTATAATTGTGAAAATCATTCAACCGACTCTTAGAAAGCATTACAAAGAGAATGGAATCTCAACGTTCATCTATTTTGAGCAGGTGGACGTACAAGTGTTTGTGAAAGTTTGACCGTTCCAATGTGGGTGTTTGCGTCTCCATGTGCCATGTGTGAAGTGCTCTCCCAACAGTCGTGTGGCTGGGGAGGAAAAGGGGTGGGGTAATAGTGATGGTGACTGTATCTATCGTTCGCCTGAAGTTGCCTGGGCAACATAACACAAAGAAGAACTCATCGCCATAACAACACCACCCCCTTAACCCTCCCTTCTTGACCAACGTTCACCCCCACCCATCCAGCTTGTAACAAGTGGCAGATCATCACTCCCCATTCCAATTCATCTCCCCAAACAGCCATCCTTTTACACCCACTCACTGGCACAACGGCATTACAGATGGAGAGAGGTTGAGTGAAGAAAAAAAAAAATGGAGAGGGGGGGACAGAGGGGAGAATCACAGGCGGAGAAGGAAGGATGACACAACTACATCATTTACAGCAAATCAAAGTAGGAACGAGCAAAATGGGAGACGAAAATGTCAGGAACGTGTCGGCGGAAGGCTGTAGGATATCAAAAGTTGGATGAGAGCTTAAAGTTCACACTATTAAAGATGAGTGGGTGGAGGTTAGGATTAAAGGGATGAAGCAGATGAACTGATGAGAGAGAGGAGAGTATGGCTTCAGAACAAGAAGCAGCAACTCGAGATATAAATGTGGGAGAAGCAAAATGATCACTGAGGCTATGGGAGGTGAAAAAGGAGAGGGTGAGGGACCTGGGAGGGAGAAATAGTGAATGAGGTGTTTCCCATTGATTTTTTTTCTTATAGTCAAGCTCAGTCAGGGGCTTTCTGTCTCCTCAGTCTATCCATTATGTCCGCTGGTTTGGAGGAAATGAGACCAAAACCTGACCCCGGAGTCTTGAGGAGCGCTCATCCCTGCCAACAACTTAGAATTATTTTCACCGTAAACCCAACATGACTGTGAGGGTTTTTTTTTTTACCAATTCCTTAAGGGGACTCTTAAAAGAGCTTCCTTTTTAGTGAGAGTCGAAGCTTGAATAAAGAACTCACAAAGTCTTTATATATTATTTAGTTAATTATAAGCCAATTATTCAGTTCTGTTTTTGGGAAAAAAAACATTTAATTACATTGCTCTTTGTGCGTTCTTTGGGGGTGATTAGGATGGACAGGATCAGGAATTATGTGATAAGAGGGACAACAGAGACAGAAAGGTTTGGAGAAAAAGCTAGAGAAGCCAGATTGAGATGGTTTGGACATGTTCAGAGGACATGTTCTCTCAGCACACCTCAGTGCTACAGGTGACAGTCGCTATTATTCCACAAAAAATATGCTTTTTAACCAACATGACGGGCATGAAAAGGCCTTGAAGTGGGAAAAGGCAATTTTTCTTTCTAGTTGCAATTACATTTTGCATTTATAAGGCAGAACAGGCTGGAAGGACTGGACAAGAGCTGGAACAGGATGAAAATTGTTTTCAACTGAAAAGGGAACAGCTTGAACGCATCTGGAAACAGGCTGTTGACATTCAGCTTTAAAAAGGTGTGTTGTTTGTTCGTCCACCTGTTGTCAATCACATTTCTGACACATCCAGTTGTCCTATTTCGATTCCGACCAAGACAATTATGGCTTTTCTAAAGAAAAATCTGTCTCTTCATCCTCCCTTAGGAGTTTTTGATTTCAAGTTGGCAAACATATTGGTGACAGCGTTTGTTGTGTTTGGGGGAAGATAAAAAAAAAAATAGTTGGGTTTTCCTATACATGCTATGTGTACTGTCTGATTACATAATTATTTCAGATTTCTTTGATAACTATTTTTCACTCAGCTGGAACTGATTTATTGAATTATTTGCCTCCTGTAATAAACTAATTTTCTCTCCCTCTTTCCGTGTCTCCCTCCTTCCCCATATTTTTAATTCTCTTCCTGAGAAGCTCTATCCACCATCTGCTCTTTTTCTTTCCTCCCACACTGACGCTTCATCTTTCTCTACTTTCCCGTCAGCCTCTTTCCTCTCTGCTCACGCCTCTTCCTCTCTCCCTCTTCTCTCCTCTCTCCTCTTCTCAAGGCAGGATTGATAACAACAGGGTCAGATGTGGGGAGCAGGGGGAGCTTTCCTCACGTGTTGCATCTCCTCCCTGGCCTGCAGCCTCAGATGTCACTCCCAGCGTCTGCTGGCATGTGGCACTCGCCCAGAAACATTGCTTCGTCCCTGTACATTGTTGCCTACTGTAGTGGAACTGATGCATAGGAACAGTTTTTGATACAAGAAAAACAGCCACCTCTCACCGCACGCAGGCAGCAGCATAGAAGCTGCAGCCCCAGCTCAGACAGACACAATAAAGCACATCATCGGCTCTAGTCTCCACCCACACACCCACATGTAAACAGAAATCCCTCCGGGGGCATCATTCTCAAAATGCAGGCAGGCAGTTGATTACTGAAGACAAGAGAATTCCGTGGCGATGCGAGAGAGGAAAGACGACGGAAAGGACTAAGAATAATATTTAGTCTTTCCAGGTGAACTATTCTACTTGAGTCAATCCCAGTTATCAATCCATCTTCTCAATGTATTTCCAGGTGGTGTTTTTATAGTGAAGCGAGGATAAATATACAAAAACATTGACATGGAGTCTAGTAGGGAAATCTAATCAAACGACTACAGTAACGTGATAATAAAACACAAGATGAACATGTACAGAAAAAACAGGGACACACACATGGAAACATGATATTTTATTGCATTATTTAAAAACCCATTTCCACCAAAGAGCCAAAGGGAAAGGGTTTCACTCCTAATGTCCACGCAGCAGGCAGATCATATGCTGAACATAATGACATCTTTGACTTGACTTGTCAAACTGTGTCTTACACTTTCTGCTGGTTGTGCGTCATTGCAGACACAAATGACAAGTGTCAAACGTGTCAATTACACCTTCAGGTTAACTTAAGTATTACGCAGTGAGCTATGGTCACAGCTAAAATGATGATGGTTCCTACAGCGCGTCAGGTCACATCAGTGGAACTTTTGCCACGGCTTCACCTTTTGGTTTCTTCTCTTCACCTATTATTAAAATAAATAAAACAGTTACAGTTATTGTGTGAAAAGAAATCTGTTGATTGACCTAAATATTCAGGTCTGTTGTTAAAACAAACATATTTCATTCTTCTGGGTTATTTATGAAGAGTTGTTAAAGCATGGATTTTATTATCCTTCAAAAAAACCCTGCAGGTTATTTTTAGCAAAACAAAAAGATATAGCGATTCATTAGTAACAATGTTGCCCTCTGTTTTCACTATTACTGTCTCCTACTATACTAGCTTGCTGAGAGAGTTCACAAAGTTCATAGGAAACAGGGGTGTCAAACTCAAATTTCACCACAGGCCAGAACTTAAAACTAGCATGAAGTCATGGGCCAAACTCAATAAATATAGGGAGAAATGAACAGTAAATTTCCCTTCTCTCTAAATATTAAATATTGTTTTTTTTTCATATGCCAACATTGGATCTGGAACAACGAAAGCTTAATGTTATCAACAGATGAGAAACTACATTAGAAACAATACACATTTCTTATTCGGTCTCTTCATAGTCTTTCCAGATTTTTTTAGTGTAAACCTCTCTTTATAGAACAAAATGTATGTGCTATAACAAAAAGCATGCATTATTAATATAACAAATCCTGACAGTATATAAGGTCTCCATACTGGTGGGCCAACTCTAGTACACATTTGATTTTATCTCGCGGGCCAGATAAAATTACACTGTGGGCCAGATTTGGCCCCCGGGCCACAGTTTGACTCCAGTGACTTAAAACAAGGGCCGTCTGACTTTAGCTCGATGCAGCGAGCCAGCCCACCACATTAGCTTCCTGCGGCTTAAATCACGTCCCGCCATCAAATGTATCAACGTTACAGCAAGGAGATGCAACAATTGATAAGGTTAGCTTGAAAAAACGGCTTAACATAGTCAGTGATGAAAAGGCTTCTTTGTTATAATGTCCCAGTCACATGTCGGTCAGTGCAATGACTCCTCTCCTACGTGACATAATGCCAAAAGCGCAGCAACGGTGGTTGTGTCTGCTGATCTCATCTCTTTTCCTCAGCCTCCCTGCACCACACTGGAAGTTGTGCAGTTGGCAGCAGTGGAAAAAAAAGAGAGTGGTGTACATCCTGTTTTGATTTGAGAGGAATAGATACAGAAGATAAAACTCAAGATTGTCTCTTGTCATTGTTAGTAAAAAAGGCCACTGGACTGTTATCATTGGATCACTCCCAGTGTTCCCCCGTTGCTCCCAATCCTGTCTCACTGGGACAATATTGTAAAATCCAACATGTCCACAGAGCCTTGTGTGACCACCCGACATTGAGACTGATTACTGTGTTTCAGGGGGTCGGGTTTCTCCCCCGGCCTTGCTTTAGTATACAAGTAACATACATTAAGTTCACACAGGTCAGGGTTACACCACTTACTAAAGCTGTACCAACAGACGGTTTATTATAACTCAAATATATGACAGCCAGAGACTGAATGTTGGGTTTATTGAGCGGAAGTTGTAAAAAAAGACACTATCTCTGACATGAGAACAGAGCTGCATGGTGTATATAAATGTCAATACACTCATACTATAAGAATATATATACTACATAAACATAAGCCAACGACAAAAAACAGTAAAAAAAAAAAAATCACAGATTATTGGCAAATGTCTGTAAGATTCCCCAAGCAGCTGCTTGTCCCTCGAGTTGACCACTTTAAGGATCTGCTTTGTCCAACCTGTTTGTCCTAACTCTCCCCCATCCTTCATCATGTGGCCATAACGCTGTCTTCTGTAAATACTTTGTCAACGCTGTACGACTGAGTTTGCTCCTTTCATGCATCCTTGTTAGTCCCTCCCTTTTTTCCATTAGCTAAAACCACTTTGTATATCTCTTCTGATTGAGCGTGCCCTGTTCTGTCTCTCTGCCGTGCCAAGAACGTAGTCTCTCATCAACTCTACCATGTCGTCGAGCTTCTTCTCTTCTCTCCATTATTATTCTCACGCTCTATTTCTGCCTCGCGTTTCCCACCATTTCCTCTCTTTACCTTTCCCATTATCTAACTCTCTAGCTGCCTCCCACAAAATAACTGTCCCAAGTATTCCCCTTCTTTTTCCCAATAACTGTCTCACTACATTCCCTCTTTCACATCCTTCGCCCACCCCCACCCCTCAACCCACCCCCTTCTATGAGATTTCAGGCCTTAAAAGGAAGTGGTCCTGTTTGGCTTGTAGCTACATAGCTGTTAACCCTTTTTTCAAGCTGAAAGTGGCTCATACTAGGGTCTCCAAGAAGTAGTCCTTTGACACTCAGTAGGTCAGTGGTTCTAAACTGAAGGGTCTAGACCCAAAAGTGGGTTGCAAACCGCTGGTTGAAAATCTAAATAATGTGAATCAGCGGTTGAGCAAGTGTTTTAGTTCAGAAAATGTCTTATTTTTAAAGGCACACTCTGCTGAATAAAATGAGTATGTTAAAAGAATTTTTTTTTTTAGAAAAATAATTTGCCTGGTTTGAATTGTATGAGAGTGGGTCACGACTAGATGACCATAGGTCCCAGAACGAGACCGGTAGGGAACCACTGCTGTAGGTCAGAATAAAAATGGGGGAGAAACACCTTGAACCACATTAGAATCCTTTTATGTCCTTGTCACAAGTAAGAAAAATGTTTGTTGTAGAACTGGGTCATTGTACACTGTGTCTACCACGGATGGTAAAGAAAAAGCAGTATTAAATCAAGGCTATGTGCAGTAAATTTGTTACAAACATTTACAATTTTAACACAATAACCTAAACTATGTCACTGTCTGCTGCAAACTAGAATATATAAACACAATGAAACTATTGTTGTATTTAAGTCGTGACAGAAAGTACACCAACTTTTTGAATAAAAGATTTTGATACGGAATATAAATATACTTCTTGGAACAAAGCGGTCAACTGCTTTCTCTGCTATGCTTAGCAGCATTAATCAAATTACACTAATTGCACTCAAAGTGTTAGTGCACCCTGAGAAAATCCCTCCCTGACCTGGGTTCATGGAAGTGCAGGGATTTGGTTTTTCTACCTTGCGTCACTCAGAACAGTCATTGCATTAAAGGGGCTCTTGTGCCTGTTATATAAACACCACTAGTGATTACGACAATCCAACAGATGCAGCCGTTAATTTTCTATTACCAACCGACATTTAGAACTCCTGACTCGACCCTTACGAAGGCCCGGCAGAGTAAAACCAACGTCACTTCAGACAACGTTATCAGAAGCAGACTTTTCTCAAAGAACAAGGACGGCTCAACTGTCCTTGCTCTGCTCTCCAGTTTCTGCTCAGATCCAGGTCACACCACGTCCCCCCTCACACACATGGCTTGTTACACTAGTGCGTTGTGCTTCGTTTGCTGCCTCATATCAGCTGCAACGGCGACCTCCCTCACTGCAGTTCTCAGAGACGACCAGTTTTCTCATGTTGCTCCGTCCTTGGGTTTCTAGAGTTACGAAATATATTTAAATCAATCACAAAAACAATTGTTTTGTGATTGAAATTATTCTAAATTAATTTGTGTGCTTTTAATTTGTAATTTTTTTTCTTAAATCAAATAATGCAAGACTTTTGAGTTGTGTTCTGTGCAAGATGATGCTGCGCCAATGTTTAAGCAAGACAGGCTGCAATATTAACCTTATTATTGTTTAATGTCTCTCCGACGTCTCTGAACTGCACATCTTATATTCATAGAGTACATTAAGCTTATGGTAAACAAAAAAGTCCTGTCCATTCTTTATGGCGAGACATTTTATGCAGTACTAGCTTCTGTGAGACATAATAAGATTTTGGTGGTGACCTGTGATCCAGGCAGACCAATGACTGATGACAACAGTCCCACAACATGGCTGCCTGCAAGATTTCCATGTCCAATAACATGTCCCAAATATCTTCTAAAGTAGAACAAATAGATTCTAAACAGTAGTTTATACCTACATTTGGATGAGTTCAAACAAAAAATTACTAACGCTGTTGAGACTAAAATAATTGATTTACATGGAAAATCTCCATAACCAGAATCACAGTATTTTTATTTTATTTTGCCTTAGAAAAAGAGACATATTTTAAACTCATACTGTCTGGCTTCCAATTCACAACTACATCAATACTTTTGTCATGTGTGTTTTTATGGACAAGAAATGTATCCTACAAAGCAAACAATGTATGAAGTCACTTGAGAATGAACAGTATGCTGTCTTTAAATATATACGAGGTTAATGACTTAAAGACTGTGATCACTCTGGAGAGTCCTGAGTTGATCCTGGGAAAAATAAGAACCCAGGAACAAATTAGGTTATATAAAATTGTAATCCAATGTAAAAAAAAAAAAGATTATGGTGCATTTTGGGTTCAGTTACTTATTTTCTCCAGTTTAAACCTTTTCAGGATTAATCATTGGAGTCTTATAATAAAACAAAAAAAAAAAAGCCCAGTTCACAGCAGGGCCGGGAATAAAGACTCACAATAACTGATACTCTACAGTCAACCTCACCCTGTTGAAGGACAGAGTTCTAGGACAAACTCACACAGACACAGTGAGAACATGCAAACTCCACAGAGAAAGATCAACATTCACACGAATCAACAAATCCTGAACCAGTGACCTTCTGGCTGCAGAAGAAGACAAGAGCACTAACCACACTTCAACAGTGCCCCATCTGTTCTCTATAGATTTCTTTTTTTTGTGTGTGTGTAAATGGAGAAGCAGGAAGTTTTAGACTCCTTTCTTGTTTTCTGTCAAAACCATCTTGTGGGCCAACTAATTGTGGAGAGAATTAACAGGCCTGTGGCACACTAATGGTTCCTTAGTGCTTGCTTACGTCAGTGCTGATGCACATTGTAATTTGAACCTGTAAAACTACTTGGTGTGGTAATTTGAAACCAACCCATCTTCTGAAAAGTAGGTTTTGGGCTACGTATGAAAACAGCTAATATCTGTCAAACATTGTAAGACTAGTCTAGTACATGTAAAACACACCCTTGTTGGCGTTGGTAACGTCACTCGTCTTCCGCTCTTATCACCGATGGCCTGGATGATTGTAAAAGTGCATTCAGGTAAACAGGAGGACTGTTACCTGACAGCTGTGGAATGTGCTGCTGCTGCTGATTGTAGATAATATGACTACTTTTTATGACTTTATAAACCTCACAAAAAATCTGAAGAATAATAATCATATTGTTGTTATTCCTTATTCTCATGCGGCTCTTTTTGGTGGATATGAATAGGAACACCATCTTCATCAGGTGTTTCCCTGCAGCAGTAAATGTGCAGCAATAATATATATTTTTTTATATTTGCTGGATCATGAAGTTTTCAGACACTCCGTTAGCCTTAATGCCTCCTAATGGTGGAAAATTAATTTCATTATGTTTGTTTATTACTTTGTTCATTTTTTTAAACAAATTTAGTTAATTATTGACTTGATACCAACAAAGTTGAGTAGTGACACACTACACAATATTCAATGATAATATTTGTTAAGTTTCAACAACACGTGGTATAACAAAAGTTCTTCAAAATAGTTTGTTTCCATAATATGAAATACAGAAACAGGGTTGGTTAATAAGAAAAGCTTTTTTCTCTTATTTTTCTTTCTTAAATAAATGGAGAATAAGGTAAGAGTTCAGGTTCTTCACAAGATGGCTGCTACCATGTTTATGCAGGGGGGGGGGCAGGGGAGTTTATACAGTAGAAGTTGCGGAACGTTTTACTTTTAATCATTCTTAGTCAGTGATGAAACTAAGAATTTTGACAGACAACACAAACACTAAGATATCTAAAAAATAGTATTAAACCTTAATGCAATTCAACATGAAAATTCAAAGTTATCAAGTTACATTTTTTTTCTTTTTTGGTGTTAGTTGTTTTAAAGAATCAGAGCTGCAGACAAAGTACGTAATTCTTTGAGCAGAACACTGCACCAGGCTCTCATGAAGTCACTGGGGTGTAACATAAACAAGAGCATTCAAGTGCCCAATTACTTGATTCTTTAAAGTTACAGAATCTCCACTCTCTCCAGCCTTAGCCAGTCTAAGTCTAGTGATATTCCTAAAATATAAAAAGCCATCCCTGTGGAAAAATTAATAAAGGTTTTTCACGCAATCCCACATTTTTAGTGCACTGCCTGAAATGTGAAAGGCATTGCAAATATACTGACGCCATATGTGGAACAGAGACGACGGCTGCGAACTACTACTGACCTCCAGGCTTTTTTTTTTTTTTAAATCTCATTTGTAATTAAGCAAGGCCATGGCTGATCGCAGTCACTATCGTCAACAATGGGCTGACAGAGCATTCAAGGCCAGCTGTCACCATGGTTACCGTGGATGTTGGAGTGTAGGGGAACATTTACGGTCTATAAACCACACAGCATGAATGAATCTTTTGCAGTTTCGTAGTTTCACTAATTGACTATTAACAGTTTTTTTTACTCCCATACACTGCACTTAATGTCTAGAGTTGAAGAAAGTGAGACCTTAATGGTAAATTGAACTTGGTGGCCAGCAGGATGTTGACTTGAATGGTCTTCAGTGTTTGCTAATGAAGTGTTTGTGTTAAAAATGTGAAAACAGGTGCCTCTGGTCTAATAAACACAAGTTCATGGAAGTGCAGGGATCTTATTAAATAAAAATATTTAATAAGATTTATAAGACTCACTGCACATTAAGGATTAAAGGCAGCATGTGACGCAGCCAGCAGCCACATGCTGCTGTTCTGTCCCTTCAGCTGACTACACAGCCTGTTTGGCAGGAAACCAACAATCCCTCCTTAAATAAGCAGGAAATGATCAGAATCAGGGAAACACTGTTGTTCACGCCTTACTACAGTAGGAAACCAACAATGACCAGCATGATCATTTGCACAGTGTCTGTTCTTTGTCATCCAAAAATCTTTTTTTTAAGTGCAAAACACAACAACGCAAGAAGTGTATAATATGTAGTTGGCAACCAAACCCCATCAGTGACCCATTAGTTACTTAAATGTAATAAGAGATTCGCTACAATACTATATCATGATTGTTGTCATTACTATACCCATTCATATCATCACCAACTACTTATCTCATACCAACTATTTGTCCCATACCCAACCCATATTTATCGGTACTCCCCGGGCGCCCAAAGCTGCCCACTGTTTACTTTGGTGATGGGTTAAATACAGAGGTTGTGTACAGTGGTGAGGAACAAAACGTCACAATGTAAGCAGTTTGCTTTCCTTAGCCATCTACATCCACTCATCCACTTGTTGACCATCATCCGAATCACAATGAAGCCTACTCTACTACTCCCTCATGAACCTTTCTGCGGGTGGTGAGCTCACTAACAGCCACCTCCTGTCTGGGAGGTGAACCCTAGAGCTCCACACCACTGACGGACACAGACTATGGTCCAAAGTGCCACAATAATGACCTGTTTAAATACTGATGTACTGTAACCTAACCAATTCAGGAAAACAGGTCACTCACCCACTCTTGACAACAATGTACCCAATACTTCCAGCTTTTATATGTTTTGAGAAAAGACTGACACTAGTTGAATTAACTGGTAGCAATTACTTTGGAAAAATAATGTTTTTATTTCACTCTTTCTTTGAAGGCAGCTGGTTTTCATTCATCTGGTGTCTTTCTTTCATCTGGTAGCTCTTTATTCAGCATCCCTTTTCTCTAATCTAATGCCTCCTACCAATTATTTTTGTCCCTTATGGCCTACACTTCTGCCTCCTTGATCATTCTTTCTAATCCTGCCAAAGATGGTTCTGATAAACTAGCCTTATAGCCTCTTCTCGCTCTGAGCCAGTCAGTCTAATAAGATTGTGCTCCCATTGAGGGAAAATGAAGGAAGGGGACAATAGGTTTAAAAGAAACTGAATAAAACAGCGGCAGACTGGCAGGCGGACCTGTGAAAGATTGAATCCTCAGCGCATCATAAAGCAGATTAACACACAAAGTTTAGTTTTTTTTTCATAGTTGATTCAGAGATGACGTCAAAAATACCAAACTAAAGAGCAGACAAAGGAGAGGTCAGGCAGGAAGCGTGCTTGCAGAGCACTAAATAGAGAGCAGAGATCAGTCGTAAACGACAAAACAAAAGAAGATATATAGACTGATTTGCGCAAGAGAGTCTTTGGCACCCAGTATGAAGCAGCCAGTGTGCCAGGAGTGTGAGAGTCCAAATGGTAATGATGCTGGCTGTTTAAAACTGAATGTATTTTGCAGCACAGTTGCTATAAGACTTATGACAGTGTTCAGTGTCAGTAGGGCACTATGTGGAGACACTGAAGCAGCTGCATGTAATCTACTTTCTCTACCAAGGATAGGTAGTGCACAAGAACGGAAACCTGGGTTTCACCATCGTCATTATTGTAAATGTATTTTTTTAGATTAATGAAATGACACTAAATACAATGTTACTTTTCGGAGTGCCGGAGTTTCGGATGTTTAAGACCCATTTTTACAGGAATTGTCTCCATTAATCATATTCCCAATGTCCAAGGTGCTGAGGCTAATAGAAGAAAGCAACATTTCAGCATCAATGAAGCAGCACAGATAATGTTTGTACTCATACATTCATTCATCTTCTTTTGTCTGTCCATTGCAGGGTCACAGAGGCGGCTGGGGCAAATCACATTGCACCATATTGTGGGCTTTCCTGTGAGTGGTGACCCCACAAAAACATATGTGGGTCTGGACGGCGCTATGCTCAGTAGCAACCTGGCAGCTGGGGGATTAGAACCTGAAGCCTTGCAGACCCAAGTCCACTTCCTTAACCACTGGACCACCACTGGCGACATGTTTGTACTTGTACAGTGGAAAAAAGAAAGGTAAAAGGTTCAATGCTACACACTATGGTCAAATAAAGGGTAAATTCAACAAGGCTCTGGAGTATGGCAGCCAACAAGGAGGCTTGAAAGTAGTCCAACCAGCAGACTGACTTTTAACAAGGGTGACGCATAAAACACAAGACAAACATAACAGTTAAATAGAGAGGATGAACAATGGGCAGAGACACAGAGCAGCATACTGGTGCTTCTGTAAACACAGGAAGGAGTTCAAGAGAGGAAACACACGATTTTCTCTTGGTGCAGAAAGAAACGCAAAGTATTTGGGGAAAAAGGGCAGTGTTAAAACAAAGTCTGGCCGAGGAGTAAAGCCCCTGGAACTTAAGGCCGTGAGACTTGGTGAATTAGATTTGCCTGCAAGCTCCAGGCAAAGTGGACACACACAGTAGACTGCTAATCAGGTCACCTGTTGCACAACACTTCTGGCCACAGATTCTCTTAAAAAATCTTGACTCAAATGTATCTGTTTGAACTGCAAATCAATCAGTTGCAACAGACCAACAGTGGTCTGTGTGTCAAGTGTACACAGCTGGGAGCAGAGAACGACAAAGGCAAATTTAAACAATGACGATTTGTAATGAAGTACTAATCCAAAGGATTTTTTTATATCAAGTTCAAGTCTAGGCTGCAGCATTAAAAAACACAGTTTATTTGAAAGTCAAATTAGGATTAAGATAACGTCATAGTAGGATTAAGAGTAAGAAGTGCCCTTTTTACCAGTCAAACTGCTAAAACTGGTATACTTTAAGAATTTTATCTTAATTGTAAATATATTCTGGCAACAGAGTAGCAATAAAACGGGTCACCTTTACTTAACAGGACCTGAAAAACAAATGGTTGTGTAAAAATCATCGGCCCATCATCAGCTGATGACCTGTCATGCAGGTGCAACAGTTTGCATTCACAACAGAATATGCTTTTGTTCCACAGCCTTCTACAGAAAGCCCCTGTGTACCTAACACAGTCGGGTGAACCAGGTCACAAGAAGTTAGATTAAATGTTTAAATACTAAACACAGTAATGCCACTCATTTATATTAATTACATACTCCAATTAATAGCTTTGAGCACGATTGCTTTTTGGCTTTCAGAACTATATTACAGGTCAGGTAGTAACTAGCAAATATTCCTAACTAATTGACCCAGTTAAAGTTGTTGTTAATACACACATTGACAGAATATCAAAAGTTCCCTGATTGATTCTACCACAAGAAGCGATTGTATAAAGAACAAAAAAAAAACCATCATTAGTAAGTGTGACGTCAAATTAATACACCTCATAATAACATCAGTAAGATGCCAAGACTCCAGCTGGCAAATCTCCTAGTTCAGATTCAGTATGTTGCAAGATGACATTGTCAGACTCCCGTGAGAGCTTTTCTTATTACGAGCTACGTACAAATGGCCTTCTAAGAAGGGCCAGCTAGAAGGCCAGGATGTCGCAAACCTACGAGATGAGCGCTGTAAAACTGGTTGTGTCCATTCACTTGCAATGGGCAGAGCCTTCACTTTGGATTCAGAAGCCTCTGACAGATTTCATGGAACCTGACAACACTAGCTAGCTGAAATATTTTTTAGATTGGATAATGGATGAATTTAATGTAAAAGCTTTTTTATAATAAGTAAAATATACATAAAAATACAATTTTAGTCAAAAACATTTATGAATAAATATTTTTCTGAGTATGTTTAGGCCAGCAGAGAAGGCTTAGCTGGCCACCACTGATATACTGTATATGCAAAAAAACAAAACAAAACAAATGTGATGTAGAATATAACAGTAAAAGACAAATGTCAATAGGCAAATGTCAATGTAAAGCATTGACATTTGCCTAATGACATTTGTCAACAGGCCAAAGTTGACAGCAAACTAAGTTGTTTTATTTTAATAAACCGAACTTCTGTGTCAGCAGTGACTCACACTGATTCCTCACCCAAACCATCATCTTTCTCTCTCATATACTCTGCACATCCCTCTTTCGTGGTGCTTTTGCAGATGATGGAAGATGCTCCTAGTGGTTCATACTTTTGGGTTCCTGCTCGACAAAATAACTTATTCTTTGTTGCTCATCTGACATCATAAACCACTGTACAGTAGCCAAATTCACATCGGATCATTTTGGCTCATCTTTGTATGTTTGATGCCATTTTTTCCAAAAACGATTCAAGTCGAACGCTGCAAAGAACCCACTTGCGTTATATAATTCCGTATTTAAATAATCATTCTGTTTTCAATGCAAGAATAAAGTACTTTGAAGCTTCTGTTGTTACACTGTTGACATCAGAATTCTCTTTGTACCTTTAGGCTACGGTGGTGGTCAGGGACTAGCACATGATGTTTTACACCATACAGACCTATGATTTTTTTTTCCCCTGCCCTCACTGATCAGTGCCTCAGAGGAAGTCAACACAAGTCTTAATTCATTATCTTATGTCACGGATATCATGTGTTTGCGCCACATCATCACCATGAAGACCTCTTTGTGGTATCCAGGGTAGACAACAGTCCTTGTGTACGATAGACACCTACAGTATGATGAGGTGATGAAATGGCTAAGATGTAAAGGAAAAGCAGACTGTTAGTCTCTGCCGACTGTATTTTACACTTGAAATACTTGAAATCCAAGTGTTAGCACAGTGGTGCCCAACCACTGAGCCGGGGTTGTATCCGTACCATGGGTGAATTGGTACCTGGTCTTAGAGAAAGAATGTTTCCTTTTGGCCCCATCTGACTATTACTTCCACTTGATCCATAACCATAACAACAAAAGAACTTAACAATAGAATGGCTAGGATTCCATCATCAATACATTTGATTATGAAATATTTTCTCAGTGAAGACAACAACAATAAACTCAAAAAGACACAGAGTCATTGATGCAAGATTCTAACTTTTTATACCGGCCTGGTAGGAGAAAGTTATAGGCTGTGTGCACTTGAGAAATCCTTGTTGTGCCCATGCACAGTTAATTCGGGTAGGAAGATTTTATAGGTAGGACATTTAATTTTATTCGGGGTATTTATCTGCCTCAAATTAACGACCAGTCCATGAAAGTAGTGCAAGACATTTAACCAGTCCATGGCGCAAAAAAGTATGGGGAACAGTAATTCAAATGGTTTTATTCTGCCACAGACTTCTCAACATAAGTTGCGTTGTGGAGATCATGTAGGTATTAAAATATGCACACGTCTGCCTGGCATTTGGTAACAATGGAACAGCTCATTGAAGAAACAGTGTGCAAAATATAAAACGCACCATTCACAAGGTAACAGCCTCTGGCTCCACGGCAATGTGATGAGATAAAGGACACGCCGTTCTCAGTCACACAGAGAAGAGCTGAGCAGTGAAACAGCCTACACTTTTCTGTCAGTTTGTCAAACACGGAACATCCGAGCATCTGCTGAAAATGACACCGCGTGTATGGCAAGCAGAACGGAGTTATAAGGCCAAAAAATACACTCACTGCAAAGTGTTCCATCATGACACAGGCAGAAAATGTCCCCCTCATTAATGACTTTTCTGCATCAGAGCAGCGTTTCACTAAAATACTACTACTGGACTACAGAAGGTATTAATAAAGACACCTAAAAAATGACACTTTACACCAGTGCGGGTGTAAAGGACACATTATACCAGTGCAGTCCACTATTGAGTAGGGCCCTTTTTACACCCAACACAACACATTATGTATCATAGCCACACAGAAAATAAGAGAATTACAAAAGAGCCAGACATTCATTGTAAGTTGAAATTTTCGCCAAACAAACAACATAGTGAAAGAAATGTGATGACAAACAATAAATACATTTGAAGAATATACCGTACAATGGTGATAAAATGTTGCTCTAACATTCATTCATTCACTCTCAACAAGCGACCATCATGTACAGCACAGACACTTCCCTCCACCATTGTCCAACACAACAGCTGATGATCATGACACCCAAGCATCTACTCACGTTCAAAGTCGGAATCGTCGTCTTCGTCATCGTCTCCATTCGACTCTGTTTGCATTGGCTCTCCGTCAAACATCACTCCTTTCCCCATCTTTCCGCCAGCACCGGCCCCATCCTGACTTCTTGTTTCCCGCAAACGGGTAAAGTACTGTACAGCAAAATCCACCAGGTCTGACGGCCTTTGTCGGAGCACCTCCACAGTGTAACCCTGCAGCAGTTCTGTCAACCCCACCGGTATCTCAATACTCATGGCTGTGTGTGGCTCGGTGGCGGTGTTTGCGATTAATCTGAGAAAGAAAAGCATTACGTCAAAATCCACTTTTACAATGCAGTCCACATTTTCATTAAGTTTGGCAACATTTGCAATGTTTACAAAGATGTAAAAGATAATTTCTTTCAAATTTAAGCTGGCACCAAACATTTTCAATCTCCTCTGTATCCTCAACTCTAACTCCAACTCCATGTCCTCCTTCACTGCATCCATCAATCTCCTCCTTGTCTCCTACCTGGTAGCTCCATCTCTAGGATCATTCTTCTACCAATGTATCCACTGTCCATCCTCTGAAGATGTCCAAAACATCTCAATCTGTCTCCTTTACTTTTTTCTCCATATCTTCCTGCCTGTGTTGTCCCTCCAATTACCTCATTGACCTGATCCTGTCAATCCTCCTCCTAAAGGGAATTTCACCATCTTTAACTCCTCCACCTACAGCCCTGCCTCCTGTCTTCTGCCTATTGCTAGTGTCTCTAAACCATTCATCATGGCTTCTTCACCTCTCTTTCACAGTCTCCACTGCTCTAGACAATTTAAGTGTCTGTCTCTAAACTCCTCCACATTCACTACCTCTGCTCCTTGCAACCTCACCATTGCACTGTTGCCCCTTTCATTCACATTAGCTAATGAAAATATATGGCCTTTAAAACAGAAAATAATATATACTCTCACTGTAAAGTTGGGTAGAAAAAGGTCCCAAGACACGCTTCAATTTCCTGGATGAGTCAGATTTAAGTAATTCATATTTCTGTTCATATTCCACCATGAGGCACAACTGTTCAGTCAATGTTGACAAACTCTACCACCTATATTCTCGACTCTTAGTTCCACATCCTCAGTACACAGTGTACCTGTGTGTGACCTGACTGATGATGACAGATTGGCACGACAACAGGGATGCACCAGGGAGGCCTGGTCAATTAATACAACGAGTATCGAGTAGGACTGATAAATAACAGCTTTTTTTAGTTTATTATACGATTCCAAATCGACTATTCTAAGAACCATGTGAAGTATAAAGTCTCCCAGCTTTGCTAGGCTGTTGCAACATTGTGGTACACGTTTTAATCTCATTTTAGTGTGTCCTTCGTCAATGTTGCTGAGTACCATGGTCGTCAACGTCTGCCACTTTATCTCCAAGTACAAGAAGTGTCAGCCTCCGAAACCACGACTGCTCTCAGCAGATACTGCCGCGGACCTTACATTCTCCTATGGTGGGGACTGATAAACCCATGGCTTCCCCCCGGGTGTCAGCAACATCGCCGCTGGAAAGCATCGTCACCGACCGAGCTGTCAACTTACTGTGGGTGGCCGACCGGCTCCAGCCAGCTAGCCCCTCTGCTATTGAGCTAAAGCTGTTGCTGTCAAGAAAACAACCAACGAATACCACACATCGACTAACGACCAGAGTCTCGACTTGTCCCCGTGTCTATTCTGACAATACCTTGGAAAAAAATAACAGCAGAAAGAACCTCGGTCGAGACCTGTCTCACTTCAGGCTAACTCGCTAGCTCCCAGGATGCATTGCCGGTCAGCAGTGGCCACAGGGGCCAGACGAGCATCGGATAAACGGTGTCATGTAATCGTAACAAAGTGCACAACCGACGTTAAGTCGTATTCGTACAGCAAACTGAGCGTCGAGTCACTTACGTGCGATATAAATCTCGCCGGCTAAACTAGCCAGTCCCCTCCGTCTCTCCGTGTCTTCCTCGTTATCCCTTATTCCTCCGCTTCTTTCTGTTGGCCAGATCGTAGTCCTACACACACACACGATGTCGACTATTTACGTCAGCGTCACTCGACTAACGGTCACTCGACTGCTGGCTGTTGCTGCCAGTTAGATGTCTGTGCGTGAAACGATGCGGGAGAACTTGAAAGGCAGAGGGGAAGGGAAAAAGAGAGGGGGACTCTGTAGGTTCGCTCAACGTGAACGCACACTCGACGAGGGTGGGACTTGCTGTGGTAGCGGGGCTTAACTGACAGGTTGACTCGCTCAACACCTGATAGCAACTCTTGCCTGCTTTCCACTACGGGACCGTCTGCTTGGCCACCGGTGAATCCTGTCAGTAATACGACGGACGTCCCTGTCGGTGGTTTCCACGGCGGTCTTCTGCTTCAGTCGAGACAAACGGAAAGTGTTGTTTACCGAGGAATACCGAATGGCTTGTCTCTGATTTAGAATACGGGATATAATATTACTTTAAACTAGAGAAAAATAAACGCTTTTTAAAATATCTTTAACATTTATCCTTCCGTCATATGACACGCTTATAACAAATTGTTGCGCTCAAATGAATCGCTAGCAAAGGCAACCATAAGAGGGCGTGGTCTAAAGGCAGAGACGGCTCTTGACATTGAGTGACAGAACCATTAGCCAATTAAAATACGGGTATTGACTATGTTTAAAAAGGCGGAAACATAGACAGGATTTTATAAATGGAGCATATGGTCACACCCACTGAAATGAGCAGAGAAGGCTCTTGACATTGAGTGACAGGACCATCGGCCAATTAAGTTACGAGTATTGAATACGTTTAAAAAGGCGGAAACATAGGCAGAGTTCTATAGATGGAGCGACATGGTCACTCCCACTGACGTCGGCTTGTCAGTTTGATGGAAACCAGTCAACCGGTGTTGGACTTTATAAATATATTTTTAACTTTTGTTTATTTTTATATGTTTAAAGTAATGGATTTAAAGCTAAGCGTTGTTTGTTTGTTTTTTTCCTTTTCGAAGCGTGTGTAAATTCCATTGATTATTTAATCAACCCCCATTTTCTCCTTAAATCCTGTTGGAAATATATGATTTTTTTCAATAGATTTGAGAGCTTACCCAGACGTGAAGCAGCTTCAGGGCTGGATCTATATGTACAGTAATGCTATAAGCACCTCCACAGCTTCTCTCTTCCATTTCCATTCCAGTGCAGTCACAGAGCCGTTGCCATGGCTACAACAGCCCGGATTTAATTCCTCCAACCCTTTTCTGATTGGTCTGGGTGTTTCCATAAACAAGACAAAACATAGCTCTTACGTACCCTCTGGTGGTGAAATGGGTAATAGTTGCAACAAAAACAATATATCAAACAACAAAAAATTATCAACATATAAAATATAGAACGGCAATAAATTACAGCATATTTTCCACTGTCATTAACAATAATCATTTGTTACAGTGTAACAGTAAACAGCAATTAATGTTGGCTGAATTATTTAATGTTGAACCTTTTCCCGAAGCCACAGGAAGACAACACAACATTACATGAAAACAATTAACATCAACAAAATGAAAAATGTCATTAGAAAGGTGTATATGGGCCTATATGTATTTTTGTCTGGGCTGCAATGAGGAGTTTTATATAAACAGACGTTCGTTGAGTGGGGTACCTAGTGTAACACTGCTATCTAGTGGTCTGCTTTTTAATTACATTGATTTTGTACAATTTTTAACGCCAGAACAGAAAAAATTCATTATTTCTAAATTTTTTCTCTGTATAATTGAACTAACTTTTATTTTCTCTGTATAATTGAACTAACTTTTAATAATAATATATATCACAGCAGAAAGAAAAGATATAAAAGAACGTCACATAGACCAAAATGAAATTGAAACACTCCTGTAGTTTATTCCCAGGGAGTAATATACAATATAATCACTCTGGTAACAAGCAGTTTATCAGTATCCTTCCCATTATAATGTTAATATATACAATATTTCAACATAATATTACATTTTAGTGCTTATTTTATGCAAGTTTTTCTCAAATTTTCAGAATTCTGACACGTTGGTGAACAAATTATTGCAGGACATTTAAAAATACTTTGTCAAAATATAACACCTGCTTTAATGTCAGATTCTTGGCATTTCCTTTCTTCCTGGAACTCATACATCGATAAAACCAAAAGTGTTAAAAAGGTAAGCCCTATTTTTGTTACACTGTAAATTTTGACATAAAATACTTAAATTTGGACAAATTATAAAATGTTACATTGAATTAAAAGTTTGAACAACTGCATTCTCCCTGCAAAAACCTGACGTAGCAAATGCAAGTAAGGGCAATTATTTACTACAGTAAAACAAGGATTTATTCAAGACAATTAAATCACAAATTTCTTCAGGTATAAAATTAAACTTCCAACCCAAACATGCACAGAGCAATGATTTAGGAACACACACAGATATATATATATATATAAAGACACAATAGTGATATTTACTGTACAGATCCAGTCACGGAACCACAGATTTCTTCCTGCAAATTCTCACAAAGTCAGGTCCTGACACAAGAATAAGGCACAAACAACATTTAACAGACATATATTATTCTCTATTTGCAATAATGAATATTTGTCTTGGACTAAAATGGTGTGAATATAAGTTTTTTTTTGATAGAGCTGCTGTTTGAATGGCATCTAAAATCAGTCTTAAAAAATACTGGATGTCCTGGACACCCTGGTGAACTGCAGCAAAAGGCAAAAAAAAAAAAGATTATTTTCATACATTCATTGTTCTCCTACATACAAGTTTTGAATTCAACAAGTAAATGCACAATAGTAACTTCCATTACTCTGTCTGTGAGTCTTTACAACAGAAACATTCTTTTCTCAGATCAAGAATGAATACAAACTCAAGCCATTTGACTACTTAGAAATTGTTAACAGCTTAAAAACAATACAAACGCACAGGGCTGTATCAAAAGTGCCTCAGTATTTTTTAGTCCATACTAATTCCTATAAATACTCTGAACCAGATAAATTAAACATTTCACAAATAGTTCCGTCATTTGCAACGCTGTGGTATTGTTCATTAAGTTTGTTCCAAAAAAAGTTTGTTCCTAAAACAAAGTTTGTTGAAAAACTGTGCTTTTTCTATTTATCTATTTTTTTTTTGTAGCGGCATTTTGGACATGATTTAAACCTGTGATTTACTGCAACTAAGAAACAGTCATTGAGTCAAAAATACATCAGACAAGGAAATAACCCAAAGCATGTTTTAGAAATGAGCCAGAAGAAAATATATTTAAAAATTATATTAGAAAAAAATTAAAAAACTAAAACACTATGTCTAATACATTAAAAAATATATTAGACATAATGGTTTGCTGTCCATCATTTCCCTTGGTTTATCAAAAAAAACAATAAAATAAAAGCACAGGTATGGGCTAGAGTGGACATGATGAGACAGGAAATGCACTAAAATAAGATTGATATTGATTGATATTGTCCACTTCACATTTCCTTTCCAAATTCCATATCAACCAATAACGATATATAATAATTATTGATCCGTGCTAACCACTGCATGAGTAAGAGATTCATTCAATGTGCTGCAATGCTGCCATCTAGTGACTTTAACTTCACCCTACAGACATTGCACATCATTTGGTGAAACTGTGGTATAGCATTTTGAGGTTTTCATTATCGGAGGAGATATGGATTTTTCACTAAAAATCCTGACTAAAATTCATTTGACAGGAAATGGTCAGGGAGTCCTTAAAATGAGCAGCACCTGCCGCCGTTAACAAACACACCCATTTCCACAGGTTAATTATGTCGTCCACAGACTAAGAAATGCTGCTGCCATAGTTACAGTCAGTCACTCTCCTGTCTGTCTGTCAATCACTCTCTGCTCCCTCCCTTTCCACCTCCACCTTCACCGCCTCCAGACCCCAGCACACAGCTGTACACTGCGCTCATTCAGTCTGACAGGTGGGATTATCTGCTCCTGTGAGGTTAGTCTCGCACAAAATAGGAATAATTCCCAAAGGAAAATGAAAAAAAAAAAAAAAAAACCAAAACAAGTTGGTTGGCGTCAGCGTCGCCTTCTTGTTTGCTCTGTGTCTGGCAGGAATACATTTACTTCTCTGTCTGTACTGGGTCTGATCTGTCAGTGTCTGCTGATGGCTGACAGGAAAGAGAGCAACATCTTGATATGGAAACTGCTCCCTTTCAGAGCAGGAAGCTGTTCCTGCCACATTCCCAGGGAGAAGAACTATTCACACCATGAACTGGCTCTTTTACTTGTGTAGTACAACTGTGACATTTTCAGACAAAGCCAGACCCCAGTAGGACCAGGTCAGCCACAGTGAATGAAGGAAACTAAGTCTTTCTATGTCAGAGACATATGTTTCCAAAAAAGCCTCAAATGTAGGTCATTGTAGAGCTTTTAAATATAATCCTTGTTGAGCTGGATTAAGGTGGTCCTAATCTGCAATGCTATTAGTGAAAAAACACAAATTCATTCATTCATCTTCTTGTCTGTTGCTGGGTCGCAGGGGCAGCTGGCACCACCCAAATCACACTGCACTATATTGTGAGCCTCCCTGTGTGTGGCGAGCCACAAGAAGTTATGTGGGTCGAGACGGAGCTTTGCACCTCAGTGGCAACTTGGCAGCTGGTGGATTTGAACCTGAAGCCCTGCGGACACAGGGCTGCTTCCTTAACCACTGGGCCACCACTGCCAACAACAACCAAATTAATTTAAAAAAAATGGGGAAAGGCAACTTCAATTTTTAAAATCCACTATTCTAGATTATTAAGAAATACTATTTTTTCTTTGTTCCCTGTTTAACTAGATGGCGCTAACATCAAACAAACAACCAGAAGCATCAGTTAAGGGAAGGAGGTTTGACATTTTGCTGATGGTCCTGATGGTTATCAACAGCAGTGAACTCAGTGCAGCCGACAATAAATGCTGGACTCATTAGCAGAACAAGGTCCTCAGTGATGGACCAAACAATGAGCAATCCTCACCAAGAGACAAAAAGAGACTGATGGACGGATAGGACAGAGGGACGAAGCCAGTCACGGACAATCACACCCAGGAAAGTGGACGGGTCTGTGTAGATTCTGTCAGTGTCACTGAAGCTCTCACTGAATCAACAGTCGTGGAGGACATACACACTGTTGTCTGCTCTTATACAGAATCAACCACAACCCTCAGAATCTATTGTCACGTTCCCAGGCTGCAGAGAACCTCATGACCTGCCTTGTGTGGACTCATGCTGGGTGAATAGGAAAAATTAAGCATGCAGTATAATCCATGCTAATTACAGTCATGTGGAAAACACTCAGTGAGTCTCTGCAGCTTATAATTAACTGCTTTTCAGCGTTTCTTTTATTGCTGTGGTTTCCGTGAAGCCAGGTCTGAATCAATGTGTCCTTCAAGGTTCTCAGTCATTCAGATCATGGTGGAGGTAAAAGGGTTTAGTTAGAAAACTGGACATTACTGGACATTTGGAAAATGCTTCATCTCCTCTCCTCAATTCTAACAGTGTCGGTGGGGAGAAAAAGAAGTTATATCCTGTGGGTGAGGAGACAGGAGTGGTTCAGGTCCCTCCTGTCGGGTGGACATGGGGATAAATGGATATTGGTGGGTTGTTACAGTCATCGTCAAAGTGGTTTTGGTCAATCGGCTCATTGATGTGCGAAACTGGTTGCTGAGGAGGGGAATCTACTGAGTATTTTTTTTTCCAAAATGGAAAACACCACCTTCTCTGTTGAGCAATGGTTTTTCCATGTTGACAAAAATGTCTTCTTTTACTTTTCTATCAAACCACCTGTCTTCCCTGGACAAAGTTTCAACATTGCCGTTCTCTGCGGACTACAAAAAAGAGAGTTTTGTAGTCCTCAAGTGTAGGTGGACTGAATCAATGTTAGATTATCTGCTCGTCGTCAGTTAGACTCGGTGGTTTGTTAACCCTAACCCTGTTCCTGCAGCCGGCATATGTCTCGTCCACAGTATGGCTGCATGAAGAGGCCCAGGAAAAACTCTGAGAAGCCGTCTTTGCTTAAGGACCTCAGAAGACATTAGGGAAATCAGTTTTTTTTTTTTTTTTTTTATAGCTTAGAACTTTAATTTTTCCTCAGGAGTACCCTACCATTTTGAGCAGGGGCCTGGAAGTAGGGGGATTGGAACTGGGGGCCTTACAGACCCAAGTCCACTTCCCAACTGCCCTTTGTTGTTTGTGACGTTAGTAAATATCTATGTTTATGATTATGTTTTTTTAATCACAAATTGGAAAATCATGATCTATATGGAATTAAAATAACAGATAAGAAAAACAAAAACAAACCCAAGTCCAATCACCGACTCCGGGCGGTTGGTTTATAGCTGGTTGAGTAAGTTGATAAAAGTAGAATAATACAAGATAAATTCATATTTTCTTCATTGTATCTCATTGTATAAAGTTCAAAAGTTGCTGTTGTTCTTCATTTGTAGTAAAAAAAAAAGAGGTTGAAACTCAGAATTGAGATATAAAATATTTCTGGTTTGATAAATCTATAAACATGAATTAGAAAACTTTTTTTTTACAAATACAGTCTGTGTGCCTTTTTCACTGCTTCACTGACAGCTGTGCTTTCTTTTCTATGCACTGATGTTGATAAACGTAGTGTCCTGAGGAGGATATTCAATGTAAATAAGTTAAAAATATTTGTTGGTAAAATCTTCACGTTTCAAAGTCCTGGCCAACACTTTGCTTTTTACTGCTGCCATTTTAAACTTCAACATTTCCAGTGCTAAATAATACACGACAAGTTGTTTCTACTAGTGTTGTGATTGAGTGCAAACAATTCTGAAACTTTTCTCTCCTCTATCATTCCGTCCAATGTTCTGTTGGAGCAGCTGGGTTCTGGATTTGACTGCGTAATGACGTTAGGAAAAAAACTGATTAAATGCTAAATGAACAGCATTATTCTCAGCACGTTTCCCAGCTGCACTCCAGCCCGACTCTAATGAAGTTATTGTTCCTACACTGATCACAGACTCAGATCAATGGTGACTTTCAAAGGTCAAATGCCACAAATCAGCAAGGGGGAACCTCTACACTTTTGAACTCTGCCATTTTGTCTCGGATTCTCACTCAATGGGAGGTAAAACCCAGGGACAGGAGTCAGTTTTAATCTTTTAGTTTGTCGTCACTAAATTAAGTCAGTGATCTAAGAGGCCATTGTGTTCATTTAATTAGTCCAAAACTCTTGACATCTGGTCAATTAGGTAAAAACGGGAATGTTGACATTTTTTGTTATTGTACAGAGAATAAAATAACTTTTTATATGATTTTAAAACAGAATAAATCACACAAGGTTAATGTTTTCTGTCGTTACGAGCCTTGTGAAGACAGTGCTGCAGAGTCAGGTGGTAGAGGATCAACCTTCACCTCGTGGTTGACCCGTATCCTAACCCTGACCATTGGCCTGTGTGTGAATGTTGGCTCCATTCAGAGGTAACAGATTTACAACCGTCTTCATTATTGCACTTAGAATTAGACTCTAGACGTCACTTCAGAGACCATGAAAGGAATGATCGCGACAAGTCAGTTAAAAAGGCTTTGCCGACCAACTGCACTGCAGGAGAGTATTTACAATAAATAAGAATTAAACATTAGAAACAACGATTACGATTAAAAATGTGGTCCACTCCTGAAAACACGGCCCTGACACCAGAGGTGGAATAAATCTAATTCATGTGTCTAGAGGTTAGAATCTGTTAGAAGCTTCTAATGAAAAAAAAAAGAGATCCATGTTTACAGTCAGAGAGCTTGGTCGTTGTGGTGGTGGTTAGTTCACGGGCAGGTGCTCTGTGATCCAGATGGACACTTCCTTCATTACAGACTGGGCCACGTCTGACAGGTCCTGATGGAGGGCGTGGTAGCCTCCCTCATAGATCTGAAACAAGGACAGAAGTCTTAGAGTTGTATACAGCAGCAGCAGTGAGTGAGTTAGGGACTGTTTTGACAAAAAAAAAAAAACAATAGTTTGATAATAGTGAAAGATGAATTTGACTCATCAGGTCAGTGACTCCTTATGATGAAGGAGATCATGGGAACTGTCTTTCTTCCTCTTTTAACTTCTTCTTTCATAGGAAAAACAGAACAAAATACTAGTTCCTGTTTTATAGATAGTACAATATATACAGTACTCCCTGTTGTTGGACGTGCTACTATGTGGTTGTGAATTGGAGGACATCAAGACTCTCAGATTAGATTAGATTAGTTTAAAAAGAAGTCTATTTGTCTCTTGGGAGTTCACTTTGGGGAAATGAAGGCAATCAGTGAGACAAATTAATTCCAATTATTACAAACAAACCTACATATATAAAGAGAATACAATACAGGAAAAAGTCATGCTATGAATATTGTAAGAAGTAATTGCACTTCGTCAAGTATAGTTTCAAACAGACTTGATTCTCTTCCTCACCAAGTGCATGACACCTGCGCAGGATACAGATCTGGACCGCAGGCCGGCCAGTCAATTAACTTTTTTTTTTTTTTACAAAACTATGCTGTCAAACCAAAAACCAGGCCTGGACTTCTCAAGGGAATCTTTTCTGCTGTTTCATTAATTAACGGAAGAGTAACTTCATCTAAAAATCCTATTAGAAACCAGAAAAGGAGCCAGACAAGGAACTGCAACACTTTGGGTTCTGCCAACCAAACCAAATGCTGTCCCACCTTGATTTTCTTGTCTGGACTTGGAGCTTTGTCAAACATGATCTTGGAACCTCTGATGTCACAGAGTTTGTCGGCGTCACCGTGCAGGAGGAAGAACGGCCAGCTGATGGTCGGGATTTCCTTCTCTATACGAGCTGCAGCCCCCATCAGCTGACACCCGAACGACACCCGTAGCCCGCCGTGGTAGTTCAGCTCGTCTGCGTCATAGGCCGCCACCTGTTGGGGACATGCACCTAAGTAATCATGAAACATTTACACTCTGATTCCACAAACATTCAAGAGTTTTTACAATGTCAGCACTCACAGTGATTTACACCAGTGGTTCTCAACAGGTGGGTCCCGACCCAAAAGTGCATCACGGATCCGCTTCGAATGGGTCGTAAAACAGCTGGTCAAAAATCAAAATAGCGTGTTTTCTCTTTTAAAAATCTCTTATTTTGAAAGGTACACGCTGCTGAATAAAATTTGTATATTAAAAAAAATTATTTTTTAAAAGTTTTTTTTTTTTTTTAGAAAATCAATTTGCTTGGTTTGAATTTTATAAGAGTGGGTCGTGACTTAATGACCACGGGACAATGTGGGTCCCAGAGTGAGACCGGTTGAGAATCCACTGATTTACACAATAAATCAGAGCTTCGACGAAACATTTCAACCCAGAGTAGGAAGTTCAAGAGAACAACAAAACCCCTGACTAAAAACACAAGACATGTGACTGAGTTTGGATGATGAAGCATCAGAGAAAAGACTGTTGTTATGCTTTTCATCATGTGGTATAAATATATAGAACGCTTAGTTTTTGCTGATTATTAAGCCCATAAATAAGTCCCACACCCACACGTACAGACAGCAGAAGCGGCTCCTCTCTCCCAGAACACACTTTGAATCACAACATGACTAAAATCCAAAAAGGCCACAGTAATGACCTGCTCTGCTCCACGCAGATATCACATCACAACACAGGAGAAAAACTGATGAATTGCAGATCATCTGCTCTTACATTTTTTTTCCATTAAACAACATTACAGTCTAAAACATCCATCCATCCATCCATCTACTTCTGCATATCCATACAGGTGCAGTCTGAACAGGTTCAACCAGACTTCCCTTCACACACACAAGTTGACCAGTAATGGACCTATAAGGTCCCTCCGATGACCACCACCAAATCACCCAACATCATACCAATACCTTCCCACAGGTGAAGACCCTTTTGGAAGTCACCAACTGCCATAATTGGGATTTGAACCATGGAGTTCCACACCAAAGACAGAAATATTGACCCAGGGACAATGCAAAGTCCCGCTGGGAGGAGACCCAGAGGAAGACCTAGGACATGCTGGAGCGACTATGTTGGGAACGCCTTGGGATCCCCCCAGATGCGCTGGAGGAAGTGTCTAGGGAGAGGGAAGTTTGAAGGAAGTATCCTTTCTCCGAATGTTGCCCCTACGACCCGGCTCCGGATAAGCAGATGAAGATGGATGGATGGATGGACAAAGCAACAATATCATTAATATAAACATATTTAATCTAGTTTTGAATTATTTAATAATTCTATATAGTTTTAAATAATAATTAAATAATAATAAAGACACTAGCGGTAGGAGGACCCGAGGCCAAGCTGGAGATGGTGGAGATAAAGATGCTGAGGTTCTCTTTAGGAGAGACAAGGATGGACAGGATCAGGAATGAGGTGATTAGAGGGACAACACAGACAGGAAGGTTTGGAGAAAAAGACAGATTGAGATGGTTTAGACATGTTCAGAGGAGGGACAGTGGATACATTGGTAGAAGAATGACCCTAGAGATGGAGCTACCACGTAGGAGACAAAGAGGAGATTGATGGATACAGTGAGGGAGGACATGGAGGTAGTTGGAGTCAGAGTTGAAGATGCAGAGGACAGGGGGAGATGGAAATTGTTACTTTACTCAATAATAACATTCTCTCTAAAACTTTGTGTTGAAAATCACCAGAGTTATTTTACTGCTGTGGTCCCAAAAGTTGGGGCCAAGTCCTACTCAGGGGAGCATCAGATTTTCTGATATTTTCTTGCCTGATTTCCAGGAACTTACTGTGTCCACTGGCAACTTTAATTCAAATATTCAACGTTCACTGTCTCATCATCATATAAGTGTTATGTTAGATTATGAATAAAAATAAATAAAACAAAAAACAAAATCCAAGTAAATGGAATAATTCCAACCTCTGTGTCCTGGTACTGTTCTGAGGATCAAAGTCCATCCACAGTACGAGACAAAACCACATCCACTTTGACACGTAATGTTTGTGTTTGGTTAAAAACTGAAGGTCCAGTGAAGGACACAATAAGGACAAAGCCAGTGAACACACCTGCTTTAGTCATTAGAGCAGTAACACAATAGGACTATTTGGCCAGTGCAGACTCACAAGAACTCATACACATTCATTCGCCTGGCAAGCAGACAAAAGCTGCAGTTTGGAAAAGAGTCAAAGTGTCTCTCACGCGTTGCCTTCTCATCCTGGTTCTGTCCAAACAAACCTCACACGCATACTGTACACACCCAAACATTTATGACCGTACAGACCTAGAACCCGGCTCTTACCTTAGACTTGTCCCGGGAAACCCATTTGGAATCGATGCTGCCCAGAGGGAGTCTGGGAAGAACCTGGTTCAGGACCTTAGCCAGAAAGACCTGACCATTGGAGAGAATAAGAGGACGTTAATGTTGGACAACAGTACAAACACTGACGTTTGTGACTGAGATGACAGTAGATTATAGTTGGATCATTAAGATCGTCTTTCATTCCTACTTTGAACGGTGTTGCAGATTCTGGGTTCATTGTGATCATGGGTGCGATCAGGACCACGCCAGCAAAATCATTAGGCCTTTCACAGGCGGTGAGGATGGCCACAGCACCTCCCTGTGGTGAGAAAAAAAATACATTTTTACAAAAAGCCTTTAGATTCCCTCCTAGTTAGTACCATTGATGACACACCTGCAGTTTGTATGTCTTAGATTGACTACTGAATGAACAGTGCAGTGTTGACCTGGTTGCACATCTGTTGTTGTTGAAAACATTTCAACAGTGTTGTTTACTGTGCTGTTTACTGTCTGACAAAACAGAAGGAGAATCAGTCCACCAATCAGATGGCACGAATACGTTTGCAAAGGTTTCCAGTGATTGGTTGGTACGGTTGTTTGAACATGTCTTTTTTATTATTTTTAACATTAAAAGAGAAACGCAACATCACAGTGTCTCCAATGTTGGAGATCTTTATGGTCACTCAAAGTGTTGAGTGGTGCAGTGGTCACCCCTCCTGAATACAATGTCTTAGCCTTTTTAAGCACCTTTTAAGCCTTCCTTTAATATCGAAACTTAAACTGTATCTTTAAAACTTTGGTCTCTAGAATAATCAACCAATAATCAAAATAATCAATTAAAACTGCCAATAATCAATAGAAAATTTTTAAAACATTTTTTTTTTCAGATTTTATGTCTGTTTTTTCATGCTTCGGCATAATGCAACCTATATATGGAAAAAGGGAATTCCACAATTGTTATTTACACACTGACAACCACTAGAGGATGCTGGTAGAGCTTATACCAGTACCCTATATAAAGATTCTAAAGATTTATTGATAAATAGACAGACAAGTAAATTAAGTGACATTAATTAGGGAAGCTGAAGATTTGTTCCTGATGTGTAATATTATTGCAAGCCTTATGAGGTTACAGTGATTCTGAAATTCAGTTGGAAACCAGTGAGATTACACAAAATAATCACCATCTGCTTATGTCTATTGCCTTTGGTGTTGTAGTTGTTAAAAAAATGGAGAATTTTTCATTTTCTTAAAGCTAACATGAAGTTATCTTTAATGTAGAGTGTAATGCAGTGACATTCATTATTAGACAGGAATTGATTTCCTTCAATGCTCTACAGGGCGGGAGGTCTTTGTGAAGTAGGGGAAAGGTTAAGACGAAAATAAGACAGTCCATCTTTTGTTCAAAGAGCCTGGATTTCCACGTTCTTCTTCTTCTTACACTGAGGTTCCAAACACGTATCTCAAGAAAATTGTGGGCACACGACTTGTGGGCCAATGTGCCCGTTTACACATTTGCAGAAGCACTCAGCCACACCTTGACATTGAATCTCATATTAATATTGTAAATTATAATCCAGAATGTCTAGTCATGGCATTTTGCTGCCTAGTGACAGTCAGGAGGCCCCTGTTTGTCGTCTAGAACAAGTTATGCAGGTGAAAACCCACACACATGCATGTGAAGAGACCACATCGTCAACTGTTTTATGGCTGAATACAATCTGTGTACTTTTCCTACAGACTAATTGGCTCTAACTTTTCTTTATGTGCAGCTTCTTTGTCACGTTCATGAATATTCATTACTGTGAGGCCAATGATGGGCTGCCTGCCCACAGAGAGGCACTGGGTTTACAGAGACAAAACTTTTTGTTTTTAAAGACATGGGAACACAGTGGTGTTTGTGTGACTTTGACCAAACAAAAAACTGGAGCTGGGAACAGTTGAGTTTAATCTCAACTATTTTTTAACGTTAAAAATCTTCTTTTCTTTTTTCGGCTTGCCCCTTTTTCAGAGGTTACCACTTCCTTTCCATCTCCCCGTTTTCACCCCAACTATTCTGACTCCAACTACGTCCTCGTCCATACATATATCTCCCTTAAATCCTTAAATGTTTCAACCCTTGAAAAAAAAAACAACCTTGTCATTTTGACACAACTTCATCAAAGTTTAAAAACTACTCAACTGCACCTCAAATCCACCTCTTTCACAACTTCATGGAGCATCATCTGCAAATTTACTTTTATTCATGTATGTGATATTTACATATTATTATTTCATTTAAATAGCACATAGAAAAAAAAAACATGAAGTGATCAGGCATTATTCTGGTCAAATGTTTGTTAATCCAGACTCCAAACTATACTAAAATAGTGCATTATGAGGAGACAATCATAATCAGACAGATGAATGTTGTGCAGCCTACGTTGTTAGTACATCAGAAAAGGCAAATATTCCACTTGGAAAATGTCTACAATATTATCCTCATTTAGCAGACACTGTTAAAAATGCTACAAAAAAGGAAGAAAACTGAATTTTAGCTTTTTCTTCTTTAATATGTTTTTGGTAAAAACATGGCTAAAATACACTCCTCTGTATCTGGAGTTGGATGAACTCGAATCAAGGTTCAAATAGAACAGCATGACTAAGTGTAATTTGGCTCTGAGTTCCATTCTTGGCCACTGAGAATGCACTCAAACACACGGGAAAGTGGGAAAGTGGGAAAGAGATTGTAGCGACAAAAGCATGACTGGAACAGAGGAGCTCTTTAATGAATCTCATCAGAGATCTTCTTATACATCCTGCTTCTGAATTTGGACTGAATGCTGGTATTGTGCTCTGGGCGGACTGGAACTGTCAAAAACTGCCTGAGGAGCTGACATACAGCCATTATATGGACTTGTACAGCTGTCATACCAACACGTGAAGAGCCGATCCGTGAATACCCACACATTATAGGACGGGGACGTTGAACTGTAGGAGCTGCTGCGGGGCCATTGACAACAGTTCTCTCTCTGAGCCACCGTCAAACTGTGGCAAAGTGAAGTGGAAAGAAGCTCAATGGTTCATTAACTATGAAAAAAAAATGATGTGCATGTGTGAAAAATGTAATAGTGTAGCACAACAAGAGTCTTTGGTGCACCACAAGATAAATAGTAATTTAAGATTAATTCTTTTTAATAATATAATAATATATATATATATCACATATACAGTATATCATATATATACATTCATATATAGACTTTAAGGTGGAGGCTTGCTTGCTGATGGACAGATTGACAGATGAGGTAAGACAGGAGTCTTCATGGATGATGAGGACAACCTAGAGAGGTGGAGGTTTGCATTGGAGAGAATGGGAATGAAGGTCAGTCGTAGAGAGACAAGATCAGGGGGACGACACAGAAGAGAAGGTTTACAGAAAATGCTAGAGAAGCCCGATTTGGATGGTTTGGACATGTTCAGAGGAGGGACAGCGATTATTTTGGTAGAAGAATGATCCTCTATATCGATAGATAGATATATGACAGACAGACAGATAGTGTGTGTGTGTGCGTGTGTATATATAACAGTTGATAAATCTCAACAAAAATACTTTGTTATAAAATATTTTAATGGGTATTCACAGTGAAAAGTCTATTTCATGTTGTTTGAGGTGGCTTTACTGAAGTGGCTGAGCTGAGGAATGGCTGAACAACTCTGACGCAATAGAAATAGAACTAAGAGGCTGCGCTGGAAACACTGAGAGCAGATAGGGAACGTAAGAGCCAGAGCTCAAGGCATCCGTCTGCATTCCCAGGAGCTTTTTCAAAACTGCAAAATCCTAGGACTTGGAGGAGAGAAAAAGAGATGGCAGGCTCCATTGAAGCTCAAAACATTAACAGAGTTAGAGCTGTTGTCCACAAAGCTCGGTTCATTCTGCACAACATCCCATAAATTTCAGGTCTCACTGCAGGACCTAAGGTTAGTGTTCAGTTTAACCCACCAGCGTAAAACTCATTGTGTTCCCCTGTGTGACCTTTGAAAGACAAACCCTATAATCCTGGTCTTTAAGGACTTTCAGACAGAGGGAGTGAAAGACAAAGAGTTTAATAGGACTCATAAACAACTCATAAACAGAAGCTCAGTTCGGCTGAACTTGTACAAATCTTTTATATTCTAATACAATTGGGGAAGTTAAAAAATAACTGAGAAGTGAGGCTGTGAAGACTGATCTATGTCCCTCACTGCACCACACTCTCCTCAGGATATTATGTTTGGAACAGAATCCGTGGACGTAGTGTCCACAGGTGGTTTCTATTGTCTCCGTTGTGTTTGCGTGTGTGTCTTTGGCCTTCCTGTACCAGTAGGCAAACAAACAACCTAATAAATACAGGATGACGGATCACAACTTCGCATAGGTGGGAAAAATGGCTGTAAAAACACAGTAGGTCGTGACTGGACTTGGGTTGGGTTTCCTAAAGATTTAAACCATTCCTATGAAACGTCGAGGCCAAGATCAGAAAGTAAAGATCAAACTGAATGTTTAGTTAGAATTCCAGTTTACAAAAAAGAAAAAAACATGTGACAGTTCCTGCATTGTGAGAGTGCGACCCATAAAAGGCTGCGCAAACCAACACGGCAGTAAAGAAGACAAAGTCAAGATGCACCAATCCCATAAAAAGAAAATTCCAGGTAGTTAAAATATTTTTACAGCTAAGCTCAATGTATGAACATAAACTAGTTTAGCAACACTGATAGATGGATTCCGAAAATAAAAAGTGACAAATGAGTGAGGGTCGTTTGTATTAGTTTTACGAACGGGAGCTACACGACAGTGTGAAGTGGTTAACGCTACCACACGTAAGTCAACGGTTTGAGTTTTATGAGCTCACAGTGGACGTAATACTCTGGCTTCTTGTTTTACTTCTGAGCTGAGACAAGTACTGACGCCTACTGTACTTACTTTACCTCATCATTTGTAGAGATCGTCTGAGAGAAATACAAGAGAGATCTATTTACTACTTAGAAATCTGTAGGAATCTACAAAGAACTTTTCTGGTGTGAAATCTGCATTGTTTAGTCCAGGTAACCTTTTGACTTGGGGGGCCTCAACTGGTCCTAAAATTGATCATGGGGCCGAGTCCAGATCAGAAAGGTGGAGCTTTCATCTGAACTCAGATAAATGGCATGTAATAGAAATTAATAAAACCTAAAATTCTAGGTTTCTAATACCCTTTTTTATGTCATCTACTGGGGAAACACATTATTGCAGGGAAAGTATAATGATGTTATGAATAAATTATTTGATTTGGATAAGGCTGGCGGGCAGCATCAGGCCCCCGGGTCCATGCCTGGTCTAACTGTAGATGTGTTGACTTAGGAACAACCGTATCCATGTCCTAGTTAACAACTGAGTCTCAAAGAAAGTGAATTAAAGCTAAAATAAATCATTTGTGTGGTAGTGGTGGCCCAGCTGTTAAGTAAGTGGACCAGCTGCCAGGTTGCCTGTGCTACCGACCTGACCCGACCCACATAGCTCACCACCCACAGGAAGGCTGATAGTATGGCTGAGTGTGATTTAGGTGGCAGTCGTGCCAGTGACCCAGAAACCAAGAAGCAGATGAAGATGAATCTCCTGTGGCCAGTGGTGGTACTGCACCCAGGACAGTCATTTAATTCTTATTACTCCCACTGTAGGAGTGATCTGATCATCGTTATCAACACAGAATTAGTATTTCATTAAAATGAAAGGCCATTTTGCACTTAACTAAAACTGGACACTAGCCTTAAAAGCTTAACGTGAGAATGGATCTTTATCTTTATTCTCTTCAGCCCCTAGCTATAATTGAAAACAGAAAGTACTGTACAGGTTTAACCCAGTGTTGGACAGAAGTGTTCTGTATGTACAATGGAACTTCCTCTTTTTATGCTGAACCCAATATGTTCAAAGGAACAAGGCTGTGTTCAAAGATAACATGGCTCCATGTTTTGCAAGGCAAAAACAAAACACTGCAATGAATTTCCATTTCCCTCCCTGTTCTCAGCTTGAGACAGTTTCTTCAAGCTGTGAGATAAAAGAGGAGAACAGTACATTTGGATTTAGACTGAAGGTCCTTTGACTTACAGATTGCTTTGTTCAAAGAACAAATCAGCAAGCATTTCATTTTTTTGGCATAAGGGGGAAGTCAGCCTTTCATGTGGAAGAGATCAGACCACACCAACAAAAAATGATGTCTGAAAACAGTCAAAACAGCTGTTCTTATATAACCCACTGTGTGTATTGAGACTCGGTGAATCACAGTTCACAGCCGTGACTGAGGATTGTGTTTTCACTGACTTAAAGTTAAGTTCTTTTTTTTTTCCAAATGTTTGTCAGTTTTGGGAATTGTTGTTTGTTCGTGTTTATAGAAATTTTTAGACATTACGTCAACACTAAATATAAAATTAATAGTTTCCGAGAATCAAATCCTTGGACCAGAATCCGTGAAAAATAAGTTCAGGCTACAAAACAGCAATAGATTATTACCAAAGCACTGTTTGTCTTTTTGTAATGGAATGTTTAAAGGTAAAGTCTTTTGTACTACATACAGCAGGGGTCTCTAATGAGTGGAGGACCACAGCTGCTGTCATTGCACTGACCCTGACATCAGACCAAGGTCATTGGATATTGGACAGTGTCTTCATAATCTGAGAATACTCTGTGTTCCTAGCCAACAAACAGCCCTGTGCCCCTCAGCAGGTCAGTGAACCAGTCTGTTGATATTTACAGTGTACATCATTGGCAGGTGGAGGTTAAGTCGAATCTGTGTTACTGTGTTAAAGGTAAGGAGTGTTTCGTGCAAACAAAACTGCTGTTATTTTAACTGAAACTCCCTGCAGAGTTAAGCTGTTTTTTTTTCCATCATGAAAAATCATACCTGCCTCTATGGTCAGGACAAACTGGGACGACAGCATTAAAAATCAAACGTCGGCTGTCATGTCAATGAAATCTTTATTTTGCTGCTTTATACAAGGTCTTGGGAATTTACTTCATGAAAGCTGAGAAAAAATGTTGAGCTTTACGTGGAGCAGAAAATATCTGTAAGTTTTAACAGGTAAACAGAGTGGTGCAGTGGAAGTGTGCTCGGTACACAACCCTGAGGTTGGTGGATTTCCGGTGGATTGGGCAGTTGGTGGCCTAGTGGTTAAGGAAATGGACTTGTGTCTGCAAGAACCCCTGTTCGAATCCCCCTACTGCCAGGTTACCGCTGAGTTGCCCTGAGCATGGTATTGTCCCCCCATACTCCTTCCCAGGCGTTGGCTGCCCCCTGATTACTATGGTGATGGATTAAATGCAGAGTTATAATTTCCTGAATGATATCCCAAGGGATTAATAAAGTTCTAAAAATAAAATAAAAAATCCACCTGCTAGAAGGTGAAGCTCAAGTTTTCCTCTTCCAAAAGTTAGATATCTATCTATTAAGTACATGTGTCCATTGAGGACTGGCTCAAATTTAAAATACCGTATTCCACAAATACATATAGGGATCAGTTAAATGTCTTAAAGCATGCCCTTTATGACACGATTAGTTAAAAGTGACAGACAAAGACACAAATGGACATTGATGACAATCTAATCCAGATAATTTAAATATCCTACCATAGAGTGGCCCAGAATGAAGACTGGTAGGTTTGGATGACGGGACTTCATCAGGTCAATGTGTTGCAGTGAGTCTCTGATGTAAACCTGGAAATCTTTGATGTTCATTCTTTCTCCTTCACTCTGGCCATGGCCCACTGTTGAAGAAACAGGAAAAAAGAAGAACATTGTTACCTGCTTTCCTACAAAATGCAAACGTGCTTTCTGTGGGATACCATTTAGGTGGATGACCTGGGTATCACCTGAAGAAACAGAAAATACACAGTATTGACCTTCAGTGGGAAGGCTCACAGTGTAGTGCAGTGTTATTTGGGTGGCAGTGGTGGAGACTGCTATATATATATATACATATATGCATTTACATATATATGCATGTATATAAATACATATAAACATATGTATTCATACATATACGTATATTGAATAGCTGTGATCAAATCATAAAAGTTTTCTGTGTAAAGATGTTTCTCATATTTTGGGGAATTTGGAGCCTAATAACACAAGGGAAGTGATATTATTAGGCAGCAACTCAGATGCTGTAGGGAGAAGGAGGGATAGGATAGGAAGAGTGATGATAAATACAAATACTGCAAAAGGAAGGAGAGACGGTATTCAAAAGTGTAAAAAAAATGATAAGGGAGACGGAGGAAGCCCTGGTGAAAGAGAAGTGTAGAGAAGGTCTGAAAAATCAAGATGTATGTGAGAGGAATAGGTGGGATGAAAAGAGGGATAAGGAGAAACGAGTAGGATGGGAAGGAGAAGGTGAGAAAAATGAGCAACCAGGCCAGACGGAGCAGATGTGAAATAAATGACAGATGGGAGAAAATGTTAGCACCCCCTGGATATGTACCCACAAACCTGTTATATCTATACAGTGCAGACTCCAGTCCCTGGATCTCTGCTGCAGCAGCAGCAGTTGTGAGGTGAGGCTGGTTGCCATGGTGATTGATGAGAATCAATATTCCATGCAATTCTCAGCCCATCCTATTTAGATGTATGTGTGTGTGTGTGTGTCTTTTTGCCATATACTGACATCACTATACAAGGGATCAATAACCAATCATGATCACCCAGTGTGTCCTACTGAGTCCATCCCTCTATGGACACTTTGTTTTCTCAACATCTAACGTTTTCATCAATTTTAGGCTTATATTAAATGATATTTGACAGCTCAATAAAAAATCATCTTTGTAACTTTTAAACAATTATTCATCATGTTGTAAACAGTGCAAGACGTCTCAAGTTTGTCTTTTAAAAGATAAAAGCAACCTGGCAGCTAGGTGCTGCAGCCATGCAGACCCATGTGATTTATGTGAAGGAGGTTTCCTTCTCATAAATCACTGCCACCCCTGCTATAATGTAATGTAATGTAATATATAGACAGACGGATAGATATATAGACAGACAAAAAAAAGTTGAATGGTTTGGAAAGAGTATATAAAATTAGAGATGCACCGGTTTTATATCCAACCGGCTCAATCTGTGATTGGCCAGTTACTGATGTAAATTCCAGGTTTCATCCATCATGCTGACACGCAAGCGCCGTGATGGCAGCTCAACGCAATCAGATCAGACCTTTTTCACTGTGTGCCAGGACAAACCAAAAACACTCTGATTGTATGGGTTGCAAATCAAAAGGTACGGCGTGGAGGGTCAACGCCTAATATGACAACAAACTTAATACGCCACTTAGAAAATAAGAAACTGTTTTTTTTTGGCCAATATAAAGAGGACACGGCTCCTAAGAGGAGGGGTGCACCGTAGTATCGGCAGCCACAACAACACATGGAGTTCGTGGCACTGGACGTCAAGTAGGCGGTACTTTTCTGATACAGAGCGGTCATCACTTTCACAGTACATTTTTGCAGACAATTGGACTTCAGTAGTGAGCTTGATGTCCATGTTGGGCCTGCCAGCTCAATGGCTGGATGATGAATTTGAGCTTCAACAAGTCCATCTCCACTGGGTTGTATGTTCAAAATTAAAATCTGCTCAAGGGGGCACTGTTGAGACTCTAGTCCCACCCCCAGCAAATATGGTGTCTATTGTATGACTGTAATTATTTCTTAGACAGAAAATCAGTATCGGAAAAAAACGGTTTTGACAAGTCAGACCTCCTTTAAAAACGGGAATCAGTATGAGCCAAGAATATTGCAATCAGTGCATCTCTATTTAACATCTAATCAATAAAAGCGTGATGTGCTGTGATTTTTGACAGATGTGACAGATGTGCACCAAAGAAAGCATCATCTGTGTTGAACATTAACTGCTGAACAATGCACCTCTTGACACCATATCTCAAATTCGTTGAATTATTGAAAATAATAAATGATTGATTTAATAAATAGAATAGAAAAAATCCTGCATATGATTTAACCATGACTGTCAGTCCAGCAGCAAAAGAGCCGAGCTTCAGTCGACATCCCATAATTAAAACGCTGCCACGGCAGAACATTAAGAACCAGTTAAAGATATCGACTGTTGAAGTATAAGTGTGTGTGTGAGAGAGAAAACAATGAGACACCAACATCTACGGGACTTGTTCCACTTCAGTGTTTTCCATTTAGCAGAGTGACATTTCACAGCAGGCCACTGAACAAATGGCTCCTCTGTGTGCAGCCTCAATCTCCCCTATCCTTCACTCACTGCTTTAATAACTCAGCACTTTGTCACTGAGACCTCTGTTTAAATAAATCATCCCACTCCAAAGCTTGAACCTGGCATCCTGTGCAGATACTCAATCAAATATGTGAATAGTCAGTTTGAGTTACAACAAAAAATAAAAATAAAAATAAAAATAGTGTTTTGTGGTAACATAAAAAATAATATAGGGTTGGTTGGTTGGTAGATTCAATGCGGAACGTTATGGCTGGCCCTATGTTCCTCTAGGGTCGTCTCTACAGATCCTTAGGTTCATAAAAAAAAAGAAGTTACGCCAAGCTTACAGCAAAAAGTGTGTCTTTTTTTAGACAAACTTTTTGCTGTAAGCAAAGCAAAAAAACAGATCCTGTGCAATCTTTAATAGTGAGGTATTATATGCAGAAATTGACTCTTCAGGGTGTAATAACAGAACTCATACTGAAACATTGAGGGAAATTTTGGAATAAAAAAATTTGCCAATTCGCCAAAAGTCGCCAATTTCGATGTGTAAATTCAAGTTTTGTCGGGTTAATATATTTGTAATAATCTCCATGAAGATTCTTAACCATCCACGTTGTGGTCAAGGATAAAGAGTTTTGTCAAGCAACTGAATATTGAGTTTTTTAGAAAACATTACACCACTCCTCTAGGATGCTTCTTCAGTTCAAACTGTTAGTGGGATGTAACATAGGTTATATACCAGTGAGAGCAAAAAGTGGGTGTTTCAGGCTCCTGTTGGGCGGACCCGGGGTCACCTGTCAACTGCTTTAACAGTTGTAATGATGTGACATCACAAGTCTTAATGCTGACAATGGAACATTTTGGGTATTGTTTCTCAGAGAGCTATGCATGAGGGTGAAGCTGTGTCTCAAACCACCTCCTCTGAGCGATTGATTTTCCAGGTTGACAAAATCCCTTTCCCTTTCCCCTCTCTTAAACCATCTGTCATTCCTGGCCAATAATATAACATGTAAACTGTGTTTCATACCTAAGCCATAGAATCATCTACTGCACAGGAGTCAAACTGGTTCCACAAAGGGTTGTTGTGGCTGCAGGTTTTGGTTCCAACCTATCCAAAGCACACTGACTGACCAATCAGCTTTGTGGAGACTAAGATCAGTTAATTTAAAAAGCCAATTCATGTGTGGTCCTGGTTGGAGATGATCTGGTTAAACATGTACAGCAGGTCTATTCAGATGCGTTCTCTCCGCATCGCACTCTCATTTACATCCACTTGGTTTCTGAACCCACAGACTTCCCCTACTTTACAATGGCCAGACAATCAGACAATGAAGTGGAGGATGAATGGAAGCAGCCACTGTAGGTGTAAACATATGCATGAATGAATGGGATGCAAGGTATGAGCTCGTGACCTACCGTGGTCGTGTGCAAATACCAGCAAAGACTGGTCCCTCAGTTTTTGTGCAATCTCATCATACGGCCCAGAATGCTCCCCTGTGCCATGGATAATAATCACCAGGGCCCTGAGGAGAGGAGAACAGAAAAACAGAAGGTCACTTAGTTGTCTGTATCTTTTCCATGCAAAGAGAAATATCAACAGAGTTATATTTTCTTTTATCTTCACGATAGTTGATTTTTTCAGGTTTGGAAAAGCATTAGAAAGAACCAGGCTATGGTTATAGAGGAATCTAAAATAGTTTTGGACATGGACTGAGGATGAAGCAGTAAGTTTGGTCTCCGTCCAGCTGCCGGAATCTCAGCTGGCCTCCAAACACCTGACGCCATCAGAGGAATAGAGAGAGTTTCCAGAGTAGAGCTCAAAATGTTCTACTGACCTTAACATGTATAAATGAGTTATATGAAGCTGGAACAGAAGGAACCTTACAGCAAGACACTATAGTGCAACACTTTCTACCTTAACACATGAAGGCATAGCATTTCTGTCCAAAAGTTATTTTTTGCCGAAATTAAAATACAATACTTTAACGACTATATTGCAATTTACCTTTTGTGGATTCAACAGGCATATATATTTCATACATCTTCAAATGTAAGAAGAAACTACTTCCCATAACCATGTTCTTCTGTCACAGCCCGTTTCACCTGTTCCACTAATGCCTTCAGAGAGCACTGCAGAAGAAGTGCCTCAGGAAATCATGCTGATGTCAAAAGAGTCGTAAAGCAATTATGGACTGTACAGTATGTAAAAGTCTTTATTACTCTGCCCCTCTCTGCTATAATATAACGCCTTTATCATATGTATTTTTTCGTACAGGCAATTCACATTAAACTAACCAACTGCGAACACTTGTGCATTGGTATCAAAAAAATTGAAAACTAGTCCTAAAGGTCTAGTGGTTAGGATTCAGCGCTCTCACTGCCGTGGCACGGGTTCGATTTCCGGTCAGGAAACATCTTTGGGGGCAGTTGGAGGCTAAGTGGTTAAGGTAACGGTCCGCAAAACCCACGGTTCAAATCCCCCTACTGTCCAGTTACTATTGAGGTCCCACTGAGTGTGGTACTGTCCCCACTCACTGCTTCCCGGTAGCTCAAAGCTGCCCACTGTTCACTTTGATGATGGATTAAATGCAGATGTGATATTTTTTTTGAGTAACTTTAGGGTTAAAATTGTTTTAAAGCAGCAGTGTAATCAAAGACGTATTGGTGAGATAGCCCGATCCTTTTCAAAGATAGTCTACATGTGAAAGACACGCCAGAAAAGTTCAAGTGTGTCCTTATCTGTTGGCAACAGAGACAGGACAGTGAAGGAATGTAACAGTGCGTGGCCATGGAGGTTTGACCTTTCAGAAACATTTTGGTTCTGATAAACACCTGTGGCACTGGTGAGACAGGTTATTACTCTAATGTTCTACTTCTTCCTCCAGTGTCTGCCAAGTGCTGCAGCAGCTCTAAAGTTCTCTACTGTTGTTTTCCTAATTAGCACTGAGAAGAACTTCAAACAAGAGCTTCAATCAGAGGCAGCAGAATTTTTATTCCACATGAATTCTGCAGGAGGAGACTGATGAAGGGAGAGTGAGAAGAAAAGTGAGTGAGGGTTTGAGGCCGAGCGTGGTGGTGGTGCAGCTGTTCATCAAGCTTCATTAGCACATCACTCCACTTTGACTAGCACTTACTTCCTGCAGACTGAGACTCTCTCTGCACTGGTTGGTGCGTGTTAATGTGTGCTGCTGTGCCTGTGCATGAGAAAGAGCGTCTTTGTACGAACATAATGTTCCCTAACACACACACACACACACACACACACACACAAACACACACAAACACACACACACAGGGTTTGTAGAGTTTTTGTGGGGCTAATCAGGGTTCATTGTAAGGAGTTGACTAAGCAGTGGATCACATTTCATTTCATTGAGCTTATATATACATATATACAGTATATATATATATATATATACATATATACAGTATATATATATATATATATATATATACACACACATATATATATTTATATAAATATATATATATATATACCAAGAAGAACTTAGGGGATTTTAAGGTCTTACATCAAAAGCTATGAAGAGATTACTTAAGAAACTGTGATTTAAACATTCCATGTTTTCCAGACAATGTACCTTTAGGCGTCAAAATGAAGAAGAATTTGAAGAAAACAAGGGTAAGCTGATAAATTATTTCCGTGACAACATTAATCTAATCCTGGTGGCTGCTCAGTGCAGCAGATATGAAGATTATTTTAACAATTATCCAGTGATGCAATCGTGACAGATGTCGGCATCTATTTGGCCGCTGGCAGGGTGAGATGTGTGTTTTGGCTCAACATCACAGATAAACTCTCACTGTGTGGACAGACACCTGTCTGACTCATTAATCATGAGACAATTTTAACTGTAGTCCTTTCGACTAAATTGTCACTCAGCACACTTGTCAATTCGGTCATTAGAACTGTGTTCGTACACTTGTCGTGGAAATTTCACAAAATTAGAATTAGTATTAGAATATATTTAAATCTTAAAACAGACTGGTATCTTCATACATCCAAATTTATATTAATGTTTATTTAGTTTCTTTGGGGTTGATTATCATTATATTAAGGAGCATAAAAGAATGGCCTAAGGATAAACTTTTAGGAATAAAAGTTTTATTGAACTTCTTTAAGGGAAGGAAAAATAACAGTGGGCAACAGCAGAGTGCCCAGGGAGCTGTGAGTAGGGATCAAGGCAAAGGCAAATATTATAGATTCAACACGTTACAGGGAAAGTTATACTTGAGGCCATAGGTCACTACTTTGTGCACAATGTTGTACACAGGTTTGGTAAATAACACTCACGCTCACAGCTGTTTGAATCCAAAAGCATTATTTAGTGTGTAATGTTCTAGATACAAGCAAAGGCTTTTCTGATTATTTATCCTCATTAAAGTCCTCTCTTCATCTCTTCTCTCTGTGGGAACAGCAGACACACTTGTCTCCCACACTGTTGTGGTAGCTGGAACAACGTGGCTTATTATTAGCCCTGATTAAAAACACGACATGAGCAGGAGAGAGTTTGGTCGCCCCTCTGGTCTTACTCACATCTACTCCAAACAACACAGGCACCTAAACAAAGCCGGTGGCCTAATCCTCCTCAGGCCCAGGCTGAATCACAAACCTACTCACAAGTGCCACACTCTTCGTGTACCAGTGTGATTTAAAAAAAAAAAATCAAACGATCTACCTCTGGTCTTTTCACATCTGCACTAGAACAGATGAACAACCAGAACTGTTACAACTCAATACTAAGATTGGGAGTCAAAAACTAGTAACGTGATAAACAGGGGCATTTTAATCTGATTAGACGGAGCCTGTTGTCCCAAGGGACTGATCCTTTGTGACTATAAAGCCTCTATTGCGCGGGCACGTTAAGACGGAAAGCAAACATTATGAAACTTACTTAGGGGTTCATTAATTTCATTTCAGGTTCATTAATGACGTGTTAATTTGCACACCATGAAAGCTTGTTATTTGTCTTTTGAAAGATAAATGTCAAACGTCCTCACTAAATGTCGTCTCTAACTGCCGCACCTCTCAACAACTGGTAAGAATCAGTAGATCCCCTGGAGAGAAGCCAGAGAGACAAGATGCAAGAGGCGAGCAACGTGACTGGTGGAAACCAAGATGGAATGAGGAATGATGTGCGACAAAAAAAAATCAAGGAACCAAGAAAATCTGAATCTACTTGTCATTATTAACATCCCACTGCATCGTCACTGCAGCCAATCCCAGGTGGCAAAGTGTGGACCCTGGATACTTAATATTATAATAACCGTAGGAAAATGTTATTTCACAGTGTCCAGGAAGAAGAGAAAAAAAAAAGAAAAAAATAGACAGGAGAGCCTTCAGTACAGACAGTAAAGCATCAACTATAAATAAGCAGAGCTGGACCATCCTACAGAAAGTTAGCAGACGTTATGTAACTTGGTTCAGTACAATAAAATGCTCTGACGAAGCTTGCTCAGATTATTTTGACTGAATAGGACTCTATATTGTGGCCTCAAACTCTCGGCCTGTGGAGAATTTGCGGCTTGTGAAACGGTAATGTACGGCCCCCACCGTGATGCAAAAGTTGAATTTATAATGATATTTTATAGATTTGTTCTCCAAATTTTATGGTTAATCCTATAATTCTTAAAACCCTGATCCACAATCTCCTTCTGGTTCAGTGCTGAATTACACAGAATATATGGGAAACTGATTTTTTTTTTAATCTTTTATTTTGTATTGAACACTGCAAGCTGACGCGGCCTTTTGGTGAAATGATAGTGTGTGTGGTGGCCTCAACTTATTTGAGATTGAGACCCCTGCTCTATAAATAATCCTCAGAAAAGTACAAGGTAGAAGTTTAAAAATGCACAATACTAGCATAATTTATATTTTGCTAAAATCTCTAAAATCATTCAAATTCAATAAACTAAACAATGGAACTATTTTTCCTCCTAAATGAGTTTTCCAGATAAGCAAGCATTGATGAATTCCATTATTTAGTAATGGTCTGTAAGTATGTATCACCATATTTATAACAGTTCATCACTGTGCCTACAATGTAAGACGTTTTATTTAAATACCAAGAACTAGGAACAACTCTAAAGGATAAAAGTGTTGTCTTCTCCTGGGGCTCAGATAAGTTCAGCTCCAAACCTAGCAGCTCTGTCTCAAACTACATTAGGTGAACACATTCTAATAATCAGGTAAAACCTTTCAACCACAGCAAATGGATAAAACAAGATTCGATCTAACGTTACTACTGACACATGCATCTGTGTTTCTTTATTATTCTGCACTACATTCAATTCAATGATGTCATTTGGCACCAAGAAAACATTTACTCATTTTCCTCTGATTGAGGTTGCAGCCTAATATTAGACTTCATTATTCGTGTCAGTGTTGCCCACGGACAAAGACGCATCGGGAAAACATCACAAAGCATTTAATATAGCAAATTATTCTCAGATGAAGAGTCTAACAGAGGCAACAGCCTCCAGCAGTTTTTATTCAAAGCATAAACAAATATCAGTACAGCATAGACCTGTAGTGTATTTTTCACCTGTGTACAGTGTCCAAAGACTCGGTGCCTACAACCTCAGTCTGTGTTGACTGGAACAACATCTAAGGAGATGCTCCAAATTCCTCCCTCCAACCTTTCACCTACATCCATTTTGTATTTACTTTAATGCTAGAATTCATTAGCAAAACAATAGAATACTTAATGTGAATCACTTATGTTATATAAATATGCAACGATACTTCACATATTTTAGATCAAATACTAATAGTAAAAAAAACAAACAAGATTTGTGTTTTAACTGTGACAAACCACAGGAATCAATACCAGGAAAGGTCCTGTTGATTTTTTGTGCAATCAATATATGTTAGTTATTATTGAAGTTGACCTCAGTTGATGTCCTTGTAACAACATCCTTCCACTAAAGAGCATCAACCAGACATCAAAACATGAAACTTCTGAAAATAATATGCAGCTGTTTGCAAAGATTATGACTTTTGTGTCACGCAAACTATTGTCATGAGTGAAGACAAAGAAATATTTCACACACGTTACACATCGCATACATGTCAAAGGTTGCAGCTACCATGACCCACATTCACAGACCTAAACTGTGAGAAGAAAATGAATGTTGTATATGGTCTCAAAACCACACAAAAGTCATTATTATCTAATTGTTGGTTTGAGAACGGCATTCCAACAGTTTATGGCTTGGTTTATGACTGTCCTTAGTCGTGGCAAAAATAATAGTATTATGTAAATAATAAATAATAGTATAATGTAACTATGTCACATTATAGTGTAACCCGCTGTTTAAAGTGGGTTAAAAAAACTATTATTTCACTTTAAAAGATGTAAGGACTATAATTTTAGTTATAGCTACACATCAACCATGACAAAGTGGGGATAAAAAATCCAGGAAATCACACTGTAGGATTATTAATAAATAACTGTTCAATTCCTCAGTAAAATAGGTTTATTGATCACCAATTAACTTCTGCCTTTTGAGGCTCCCCCAAACATTTTTTGCGCCACGGACCAGTTAAATATCTCGTACTATTTTCACAGACCGGTCATTAAGATGTTACCGATAAATACCCCTTAAAAAAATTCAATTTCTGGTGTTCTGAAATATTTTCCTACCTATAAAATATTCCTACCCGAATTAACTGTTCACTGGTCCCCGGTCCAGTGGTTGGGGACCACTGCGCTATACTACCTTTACTAATGGCGCCTGTTTGAACTTGTTATGAATATAAAAGACCCCCATGCACAACCTCAAACAGTCACACTACAGATTTCCTTAAGACAAGAGAGCTGTCAAGACACCAGACACAAGACTGTAGATCTGCCTGTGGCAATGAATATGCAATAGTTAAGCAGCTTAGTGTGAAGAAATCAATCATCAAGAAATCAAAGTCAGCAGAGCAGGTATTAATACCTCATCAATCAACTGAGCAGGTATTAGACAGTTGAAGACATACCACATCACTAAGAATCTTCCCACCTTGGGAGCTCCACACAAAAACTCACCACATAGGGTGAGATGGATCACAACAATGATGAGCAAATATAATCCTAATCCTGCAGTAGGTCAAACAGTACGTCCTCCACGTCCAAACCTGTCTGAAGTTTGCTCAAGAGCATTTGGATTATGCAGAAGGTGTTGGGATCATATGGTCAGATGAAAAGTACTGTAGAAGGACTCAACTTGTCATGTTTGGAAGACTAGGAATGTTGAATTGCATCCAAAGAACACCAAACCTACTGTGAAGCAGGGATGGAAACATGATGCTGTTTTTACTGCAAAGGAACGTGGACGACTGCACAAAGCCATGTATCAGGAGATATGACTGAAAACCTCCTTCAATCATGAAGGGCATTGAAACGTTGCATGGTCTTTCAGCATCTCAACCGCACATAAAATCTTTGGAGAAAGTTTAATTTCCATGTTGCTGCTAAAACTAGAGAACATCTGCATGGAGGAATGGGCAGAAATACTAGCAACAGTGGAACAGTGAAACCTTGTGGAAACTTTTTACCTGCAACAAAAGGCAAAAAACAAAGTATTGAAATAAACTTTTATTGTTGCCCAAATACTTTATTTGCCAATGATGTTACCATTGATTTAATTGAAAATCCTACAATCTGATTCCCTGGATTCTCTCTCCCCGTTCTAATAGTTCTCTGTCTTTCATAGATTTCAGGCCTTATCTTTTTTTAATCGGAAAGCTTGTACAGTTAATGGTCTTTTTCCCCACTTATACATACATTTAAATATTCATAAACAATTTGTATATGTGTTAAATTGTTTAAGATTGTTTCTAAAAAACACAAACAAACAACAGAACTTCAGAAATCTTTTGTTCCTTCACTCTCTGACAATCACAGTGAATATCAGGTAACCTGTGGAAATCCCCATTTCCTGTTAACCAATAACTTCTCTCCAAAAACCGTCTGGCCTGCAGGTACTGAGGGTTCAGTCAACAGCTAGTTACTTATTAATTCAACAGGTTTCTCAAGTGGCCGTATTACCATTCCATCAAGGGACTAAAATAAATTACCGTAATAGTTTGATGGAGGACTGTAATATTTGTTACAGGAACATAGAACATAGGACAGGATATTGTTTTCATCACCTTATTAACCCATCAATTACATCCAACAATTATTGACAGATTAGTAGTTTGGTAACGTCTCCACTGTCTAACTTGTACCTCCCATGCTAAAATGTCGTTTGACCTCTAAATCAGTTGTCCACCGTGTCCCTCTATCAGGTTTAAACATACATTTCAGAGAAGAGATTCAAGCTTCTAGCATTGTAATACTGAAAAGACCACTGTGCACTTATGTAGAGACTGACTGTGGGGGATTACGCTCACATGTTAGCTCCTACCATGCTGTGTCACATTGTGTTGAGTTACTAATCTGAGTAGGTGTGCAGCTCGAGCCTGGAGACTCCACCATCCAGTTCCACTGAGGGCTCCTTTGTTGTGAGAAATCAGGGCTTGTCGTACAACAGAAGGTGTGTGAGAAAGAAACCAAACTACCATGTGGGATGGAAGACGCACAGACACCAGACTGTCTGGACTGGCTTGATTTGAGCAACCTTTGCATGACAAAAATTCAACAGTGCGCTTCATGATGTGTATATTTGAATTTTGGTAAAAAAAAAAAAAAAAAAGAAAAAAAACACGAGTGAGGGATCGTCTAAAGCAGAGGTTTTCAAAGTGTGGGGCGGGCCCCCCTGGGGGGCGCGGTGCGATGCCTGTCTCTTATACACATCTAGATGTGTATAAGAGACAGCATCAGAGAGAGTGTGTGTGTGTGTGTGTGTGTGTGTGAGACCACTGCACTGAG